>OY755248.1:49894318-50324318 GCA_963576725.1 Azorinus chamasolen
CTGAATAGACCGACATCCTATTCCAAAACTGTAGAAAGGTCTGATGACCTCTGCAATGAAATGTTATATAATACTTAAATGAATAAAAGTGATATAGAATAGGGCGATTTAGAGTATTCCGATTTGCTAAATCTATATCTATTGCATCAGCCGGAGAATGGTTGGACCCTCTCACGATCCATGTATATGGCTGCCATAACAGTAACTGTTGTCCGAAGTTGTATAAATAGTTATTCTTGCAAAAACGTGCTGTTGTAATCCCGCTAGACCATGTATTAACAAGGCGATTCTCGTGCTCACGCGCTGATGTTGACAGGTTTTAATTATACCTATTCGGGGCATAAGGTAAACAATGGACACGAATGCTGTTACATTTTGGCCTAAGCTAGATGAACGGTGCGACTATTTCAGGGGCACCGACAATGAACTGTTTTTAGTGATATAGGCCTACATGTTGAATTAAATTCTGTGTAAAGGTATTGATACAATCATGAATTGACGTTAGAAAGAAAACAGTGACCCGGAAACAGCATAAATCGAACGAAGTGTCAAAGATGTGTATAGTTTTGCTGCGGTAGTTTTGCTTGTATTTGGAAGATTAAATTGACGCAGGAAAGCAGAAAATGGGTTTTGTGCAAGAATAGCGTTAATACACGTTTGTTTTCGGGCAATAACATCTGCAGTGTCCCTCGGGAATGTTTTTGCCCTCGCCCTTCGGGCTCGGGCCAACAACAGTCCCTCGGGACACTGCAGATGTTATTGCCCGAAAAAACGTGTATTAACCCTCTATTGACAATTGTTAGTGTACCTCACACATCTATAAACCTAAAGTCAGCTCGATACAGTGACCTGTGGGTGACACACCCTTTTGTTTTGGGGGACTTTGGTTGGTTAATGGCCCTGCCCAACTAGGTGGCGCTGGCACCGATTATGTCCTTTATTTCACTTTGGTTATCCTAACCACAGGTAAACGTTGCGTTGATCGACTACAACCCCAACTACTTCCTTAAACAACATCCGAACACCACAACATTTCATAGAACTCATTTTCATAAACCCCAACAAAAATTGTACTATTTTTGTTGGGGTTTATGAAAATGAGTTCTATGTAAAGTTATGGGGTTTGGATGTTGTTTAAGGACTTTTTTTTTTTGGGGTGGGGGGGGGGGGTGTTGTATTCGATCAACGCAACGTATACCTATGATCCTAACCATTACCGACTGTTGACTGATCAATAACACTCTGGTTACATACACGTTCTTTAACATCGAGCACAAGGAAGGATGTAAGAAAAGTCTTTTTCTGTTTTTATTTTGCATGATTTAAAAAATGCAGATGGATTATCAGCTTTACTTTATACCTAAGAAATCGACAAAACTCATGACTGAACAGTAACCACATTTTAGACTGCTACTTTAATATTAAAAGGTCTTTATTTAGTCATTTAACCATTTCACCGCCGCAGTTGCATAAATGCACCACGACAAATAGTGCCAGGGACTTCACTAACTGTCTCAATCTCTATTTCTATATATGTGCTTTATTCCTTTGAAATTTTCATTTATTTATCTCATTTCTTTATTTTACTGAATGATTTAACAAACTTGGATTGCAGACGACAATTAGAAATTTGGCACCGAAAGGGTTAATCATTTATATAGTATACGGCTTTGCAACAGAGTAGACCCAATGGGGGCATAAAAAAGCAACATTTCTGTGTAGCGGGTGTAGGGACATTACAAGACAGCGAATGGACATTCAGTATTACTTGTATAACAGTCTAGTAGTGTCATAAGTTATCATTATATCTCACACCCTGCTGTCTTCCTTGTGTCATGCTCCCCAAATTTAATCAGTAAGGACTTTTTTTTTATTGAACACCTACTGTAATCAAGGGGAAAGGGCCTACGACAGGAAATGCACTCAACCAGGGAATCTACATGACATATATTACTATTAAAAAGTATTTAGCTTTAATTGTGTTTTGTTCCTGTTTCTGAAAATAAAGTTTGATTGTCCAATTTTAGCCAGCACACACGCACGCACATACACCCCACACACCTCACACCCCCACACACTGTGCACCTGCAATATTAATTAATTTGCTATGACTGGGGTTACTCGTTTTGCCTTTCACTTGCAGTGCTAGTTGCAGTTTGATTGGACACTTAAAATTGACCTTTTACTACATAAGGACACATTTGGCACTTTAGTTTAACCCTTTCCTTCATTGATCGCCGCATGAGCGGCGATCACTAATGGAATGTTCAAAAGTATTTACCCATGTAGGAGGGGTAGCGACAAGTTTTACAAAGTCTATTCCGCGTACATCGGTGAGAAGAACCAAATGAATTGGCACATGAGAGCGTGGCAGAGAATAGTTTCTATCTGCATTAATAATGTAGTGAAATATGTGATGTAAAAACCTTCATACGATGTTTAAAAAGAAATTTATCAAAAAAATGTACAATAATAACAATAATTATGACACTTTTTTCGTCGAAGTATCGACATTAAATGCCAAAAACAGTTTTGTAAACATAAATGAAGCCGGGTCAAAGTCGCAAAATTGAAGCCGGGTCAAAACTAGTCGTGCACCTGTTTGCGGTGCTCTCGTTCTAAATTATGCCCTTCAGAGATTTTGACATATTACAGTTTTGTTTAATGACCATTGTTTATTGTCCAAAAATGTTGACAAAAGTAATATATACATCAGTATATTTATACACGTGATATACACATGTTAAGTCATGAATAGATTCAAACTCTTTGCTAGTGCCTTTATATGTGAAAGCGATATATCCTAAATATTTATCCTCTTACGTTTTGGTATCGTCAATATGCCTCTGAACCAATCAATGACCGCCCTAGATATTTGTGTCAAGTTTCATGTGATACTTCCAACAATGCGTATGTCATAATAGTTTCACCAGGTATTTACTTGTTACAGTTTGCAACAGAGTTCTTTATCAGCATGCCATAGTATATTTTCTTGTTTACATAGTTATTTGTTTCATTATAAAGGACTATATTTTTAATTTATAGCCTTGTCTCTTTATTATCACCTTTTTAGAGAAGGGGAGTAGGATATTCATTTATCCTCATTTTTTTTAGCTCACCAGAGCACGAAGTGCTCATGCTGAGCTTTTAGGATCGTTGGATGTCCCTCGTCTGTTGTCCGTTGAGATACCACATTTTGCACTTGATCTCTAAGTAAATTGGTTTGTGTTTTGCCCTGCATGAAATTTAGGTCAATCTCGAATATGGGTCACCTGGGCTCAAAAACTAGGTCACTAGGTCAAATCTTAGAAAAATCTTGTTAACGCTCTAGAAGCTACAAATCTTATTGGATCTTACTGAAATTTTATCAGAATGTGTCTCCATGAAATCTAGGCCCAGTTCGAATATGGGTCATGTCGGGTCAAAAACTAGGTCACTAGGTCAAATCTTACAAAATCCTAAACACTCTGGAGGCCACATTTTGCACTTGATCTTTAAGTAAACTGGTTTTTGTATTGGCCCTGATGAAATCTAGGTCAAGTTCGAATATGAATCACCTGCAGTCATAAACTAGGCCACTAGGTCAAATCATAGAAAAATCTTATTCACACTCAAATGGCTACAAATGTTATCAGATCTTACTGAAATTTTATCAGAATGTTTGTCCACATGCAATCTTGGTCAAGTTCAAATATTGGTCATGTCGGGTTCGAAACTAGGTCACTACGTCATTACACTCTAGAGGCTACATATCTCGTTAAGTTTTTAATGAAATGTTGTATTTCAACTGTCTTAAAACAGTTCCTTATTAAAAACCTTCCTTGTACACAAATTTCGCGGCGATCCAATGCCTTGCATCAGTATTCGTCTTGTATACACATGTTTAAGCGCATCTGAAAACTGAGTAGACCGATATTAGATGGCTACTGCAGGAGCCATCTGGTCAGGGTCTGCTCTGTTTGCTAATGGAATTTGATAGAGCTGGTTCTTTATCTTTTAAAATGGCTACAATGTTCAACCTTCCATATTTCATTATAACTATTTTGTCCATGAATAGTCAGTAGGTATTGAAATTTGGAACAAATATAGAACAGGGAAAGAGGTAAACATATTTTATTTGATGCATTTACATAAACTAGTGGTATGTGTCACCATAGGTACAGAAAGGATTGGGTCGAAAGCAGTAAGCTTATAAAGACCCTCTCCGTACACATACATGTACTTGCAATGCAAAGGTAGATCATTGCTGTGAATAACATACATTCAGTGTTTGTCGAGTAGGTCAAAAAACACAAATGACCATTTATTTACATATGCCCGTGTGCATTGTCAGCAGACTGGGCATATCTCATCAAGAATTTAATAACACCTATATTTCTCATCTAGACATAATTATGTACAACAATTCAAAATATTTATATTAACGTAAAATACAAATTTGACACCTTGCAAACAGTGTAGACCTACTTCAGATGGCTCCTGTAGTAGTCGTTTGATCAGACCAGGGTCTGCTTTGTTTGCTTGTTCGACAGACCCCCAGCAAAGCTATTGAAAAAGTGTCCTGATAACGGTTGTAAGTGGACACTTTTGTACGCACGTGATTCTTGTGGTTAAAACCTATCTACCTAGGATTTGAATTGGGTGAACCAAGGGGAAAACATTTTGTACTCATTTGTGAAATATTCATTTTTATTCATTTTTAATCGAAATTAAAAGTCTACAACGTACTGTCGTACAAGTAAGATACATATACTCGTCTTACTACCAAAGTGTCTTCTTATATATACAACCGTTATCAGGACAGTTTGTTCGCATGACCTCAGACAAGTGTCCTCGGCTACGCCTCGGACACGTCTTCGGTCATGCGAACAAACTGTCCTGATAACGGTTGTAAGAAGACACTTTGGTAGTAAGACTCGTACTGTATCTATTACATATAGAATATCTAAGCTTTTAATCTGTACTACTTTGCATAGCTATATTCACTTGTTTTTTGTAACAATATAAGGTAATTTGTTACTTAGCCCTTTACCTTATATAAAAGCCAAGAAACAATACTTGGTAGAAAAAGAAAGCAAATAATTGGTATTGTATTTTATCATGCAACGTCACCACACCGTCCAATCGGTTATGGTTTCCCCATCGATAAAGATGTGGTTACCTCGGGCAGCGAGAGTCGATTAAAACGGTGAGTTTGTATTTTGCTCATAAAGACTCCTATTTTCAGAATATCGGCACTTCTTTGTATGCAGCCGTAAAAAAGCAGTGTTTGCCGAACATGTTGGTGTAATATTTTCCCAATAGCATGCAGAATGGTCTATTAAATTAGTGAATCAACGTGGATGAATATGCCAAAACACCATTTTCCTTTCTTTGGGACTGAATATCTCTTTGCTTTGTTCAAAATCAAGGTAGTTACAGGTGTTTTCGTGTACTGGGTTGATGCTCGAATGGCTAAGGTTACCCAATTTTGAAAATTTGGTGGTTAAGGTTCACCCTAATTCTGGGCGCATTTAGGCTAAGGTTACCCGACAACTAACAACTGCAGTATTACTGCATCTAAAGACACACACTTCGTATTTTTCCCTTGAACTTGAAACATGAGACCCACAACTGTCATGTATATTCTGTTACTTGTGTTTAGCCAATTATGTTCACAACAATTATTATTTCTGTATTTTTCTATATAGACTATAAAAACAAGCGGATAACATTTCCAATCTGTAAATCACATAAATATGTATAGCATTTATTGACGGTCAAGGTATATTTTGCACTTAACCCTGTGATAGCGACTTAACTGTGGTTGTTTCTGCCAACAGATTGGATCCAGCCGCGTAACTGAATCTAAACTGTTTGGTTTCTTTACTTGAAATGTATAAAACTAAATACAACATACAGTAAAACTCGGTTATAACGAATTCCAAGGGACTGAAGGATTTACTTCGCTATAAACATTATTCGCTATATTGATAGTACGAAGTTCGCTATAAATTATGACTTTGACACACGACTGTTCAATATTTATTAAACCGTAATTCAGACATATATGCGTAGCGATCAAACTCCCAAAATGCACATCATTCATCGTACAGCTTACTCTTTGTGGAAGAAATCGGTCAATTGCTTTTGAACACACGTTGATGCTTGAAACTTGCCAAATAACTGTTTCATAAATGTCAGTGTTTAAAACAATCAGGAGCATTTGGTCGTTGCTGCAATGTCCGATGCAAATTGGGTATAGCGGACAAAGACTCCGCGTATGTGGGCAGGGGCAAATATTCCTTATAGATCTGTGCAAAGACCTATGATAACACTATGTGTTATCATAGGTCTTTGATCTGTGTCGTCATCGGAGTTAGCTTTAGATTCTATTTTCAGCGGAAAATGCTGAAATAATATGCGAACGGGGAGGGAATAACAAAACCAAAAGACTTCGAGTATTTATTTTGAAAATAAAAAACGAACATCATATCTTAACAATGTTTAGCTATAACCCGTACTTTTAAGTGCATATATATGCCCCGCGGCTAGCGGTGTTTAATTATACCCTACCACCGTGAAGAATACATGCTTTACGGATTGCTTCACAGTTCACCCCAACACTAGTGTGTGTTTTTAACACCTATGCGACATGGTGTTAATCGTGCGAAATACACAGGTGCTTGAAGATAGTAGCAAGGTGAAACTTCGCTTTAATGAAGGAATTTTAAAGTGTTTTGTGAATAATGGTACTGGAAAATCAGTTCGCCATAAGCGAAAATTCGCTCTAACCAACTTCGCACTAAACATTATAGTCTGTATAGAATTAATGAAGATATCGACTGGGGAACGAAATTTAGTTCGCTATAAGCGGGAATTCGCTTTATCAGAGTTCGTTATAAATAAGTTTTACTGTATTTTACAAACGACAATTACAAAGCAGAGGATATTACGGTATGATAAATGTTAAAGTTTTCACCCCTAGGGTTATCGAGTCATTTCGCCGTGGACAGTATACAGTAAAACCTTTCCAATTCTAAAGTTTGTTATGTATCTTTTTACCTCTAAATTGGAGAATCCCAGTTAAAAATAAAAATTAGAAGAAAACACATTAACTTAGGAACGATAGGAGTCTACGGGATATATAGAGAATAATAGGTTAGTGTCGTAGATGGGACGCTTTATCCGACGAGGGGAGAAAACGTTGAGGCGAGGCTTGCCGAGCCTTAACTGTTTTCTCTCCGAGTCGGATAAAGGCGTCCCATCTACGGCACTAACCTATTATTCTATTTACATGTATGTTGTATTTAGTTTTATACATTTCAAGTAAAGAAACCAAACAGTTTAGATTCAGTTACGCGGCTGGATCCAATCTGTTGGCAGAAACAACCACAGTTAAGTCGCTATCACAGGGTTAAGTGCAAAATATACCTTGACCGTCAATAAATGCTATACATATTTATGTGATTTACAGATTGGAAATGTTATCCGCTTGTTTTTATAGTCTATATAGAAAAATACAGAAATAATAATTGTTGTGAACATAATTGGCTAAACACAAGTAACAGAATATACATGACAGTTGTGGGTCTCATGTTTCAAGTTCAAGGGAAAAATACGAAGTGTGTGTCTTTAGATGCAGTAATACTGCAGTTGTTAGTTGTCGGGTAACCTTAGCCTAAATGCGCCCAGAATTAGGGTGAACCTTAACCACCAAATTTTCAAAATTGGGTAACCTTAGCCATTCGAGCATCAACCCAGTACACGAAAACACCTGTAACTACCTTGATTTTGAACAAAGCAAAGAGATATTCAGTCCCAAAGAAAGGAAAATGGTGTTTTGGCATATTCATCCACGTTGATTCACTAATTTAATAGACCATTCTGCATGCTATTGGGAAAATATTACACCAACATGTTCGGCAAACACTGCTTTTTTACGGCTGCATACAAAGAAGTGCCGATATTCTGAAAATAGGAGTCTTTATGAGCAAAATACAAACTCACCGTTTTAATCGACTCTCGCTGCCCGAGGTAACCACATCTTTATCGATGGGGAAACCATAACCGATTGGACGGTGTGGTGACGTTGCATGATAAAATACAATACCAATTATTTGCTTTCTTTTTCTACCAAGTATTGTTTCTTGGCTTTTATATAAGGTAAAGGGCTAAGTAACAAATTACCTTATATTGTTACAAAAAACAAGTGAATATAGCTATGCAAAGTAGTACAGATTAAAAGCTTAGATATTCTATATGTAATAGATACAGTACGAGTCTTACTACCAAAGTGTCTTCTTACAACCGTTATCAGGACAGTTTGTTCGCATGACCGAAGACGTGTCCGAGGCGTAGCCGAGGACACTTGTCTGAGGTCATGCGAACAAACTGTCCTGATAACGGTTGTATATATAAGAAGACACTTTGGTAGTAAGACGAGTATATGTATCTTACTTGTACGACAGTACGTTGTAGACTTTTAATTTCGATTAAAAATGAATAAAAATGAATATTTCACAAATGAGTACAAAATGTTTTCCCCTTGGTTCACCCAATTCAAATCCTAGGTAGATAGGTTTTAACCACAAGAATCACGTGCGTACAAAAGTGTCCACTTACAACCGTTATCAGGACACTTTTTCAATAGCTTTGCTGGGGGTCTGTCGAACAAGCAAACAAAGCAGACCCTGGTCTGATCAAACGACTACTACAGGAGCCATCTGAAGTAGGTCTACACTGTTTGCAAGGTGTCAAATTTGTATTTTACGTTAATATAAATATTTTGAATTGTTGTACATAATTATGTCTAGATGAGAAATATAGGTGTTATTAAATTCTTGATGAGATATGCCCAGTCTGCTGACAATGCACACGGGCATATGTAAATAAATGGTCATTTGTGTTTTTTGACCTACTCGACAAACACTGAATGTATGTTATTCACAGCAATGATCTACCTTTGCATTGCAAGTACATGTATGTGTACGGAGAGGGTCTTTATAAGCTTACTGCTTTCGACCCAATCCTTTCTGTACCTATGGTGACACATACCACTAGTTTATGTAAATGCATCAAATAAAATATGTTTACCTCTTTCCCTGTTCTATATTTGTTCCAAATTTCAATACCTACTGACTATTCATGGACAAAATAGTTATAATGAAATATGGAAGGTTGAACATTGTAGCCATTTTAAAAGATAAAGAACCAGCTCTATCAAATTCCATTAGCAAACAGAGCAGACCCTGACCAGATGGCTCCTGCAGTAGCCATCTAATATCGGTCTACTCAGTTTTCAGATGCGCTTAAACATGTGTATACAAGACGAATACTGATGCAAGGCATTGGATCGCCGCGAAATTTGTGTACAAGGAAGGTTTTTAATAAGGAACTGTTTTAAGACAGTTGAAATACAACATTTCATTAAAAACTTAACGAGATATGTAGCCTCTAGAGTGTAATGACGTAGTGACCTAGTTTCGAACCCGACATGACCAATATTTGAACTTGACCAAGATTGCATGTGGACAAACATTCTGATAAAATTTCAGTAAGATCTGATAACATTTGTAGCCATTTGAGTGTGAATAAGATTTTTCTATGATTTGACCTAGTGGCCTAGTTTATGACTGCAGGTGATTCATATTCGAACTTGACCTAGATTTCATCAGGGCCAATACAAAAACCAGTTTACTTAAAGATCAAGTGCAAAATGTGGCCTCCAGAGTGTTTAGGATTTTGTAAGATTTGACCTAGTGACCTAGTTTTTGACCCGACATGACCCATATTCGAACTGGGCCTAGATTTCATGGAGACACATTCTGATAAAATTTCAGTAAGATCCAATAAGATTTGTAGCTTCTAGAGCGTTAACAAGATTTTTCTAAGATTTGACCTAGTGACCTAGTTTTTGAGCCCAGGTGACCCATATTCGAGATTGACCTAAATTTCATGCAGGGCAAAACACAAACCAATTTACTTAGAGATCAAGTGCAAAATGTGGTATCTCAACGGACAACAGACGAGGGACATCCAACGATCCTAAAAGCTCAGCATGAGCACTTCGTGCTCTGGTGAGCTAAAAAAAATGAGGATAAATGAATATCCTACTCCCCTTCTCTAAAAAGGTGATAATAAAGAGACAAGGCTATAAATTAAAAATATAGTCCTTTATAATGAAACAAATAACTATGTAAACAAGAAAATATACTATGGCATGCTGATAAAGAACTCTGTTGCAAACTGTAACAAGTAAATACCTGGTGAAACTATTATGACATACGCATTGTTGGAAGTATCACATGAAACTTGACACAAATATCTAGGGCGGTCATTGATTGGTTCAGAGGCATATTGACGATACCAAAACGTAAGAGGATAAATATTTAGGATATATCGCTTTCACATATAAAGGCACTAGCAAAGAGTTTGAATCTATTCATGACTTAACATGTGTATATCACGTGTATAAATATACTGATGTATATATTACTTTTGTCAACATTTTTGGACAATAAACAATGGTCATTAAACAAAACTGTAATATGTCAAAATCTCTGAAGGGCATAATTTAGAACGAGAGCACCGCAAACAGGTGCACGACTAGTTTTGACCCGGCTTCAATTTTGCGACTTTGACCCGGCTTCATTTATGTTTACAAAACTGTTTTTGGCATTTAATGTCGATACTTCGACGAAAAAAGTGTCATAATTATTGTTATTATTGTACATTTTTTTGATAAATTTCTTTTTAAACATCGTATGAAGGTTTTTACATCACATATTTCACTACATTATTAATGCAGATAGAAACTATTCTCTGCCACGCTCTCATGTGCCAATTCATTTGGTTCTTCTCACCGATGTACGCGGAATAGACTTTGTAAAACTTGTCGCTACCCCTCCTACATGGGTAAATACTTTTGAACATTCCATTAGTGATCGCCGCTCATGCGGCGATCAATGAAGGAAAGGGTTAAACTAAAGTGCCAAATGTGTCCTTATGTAGTAAAAGGTCAATTTTAAGTGTCCAATCAAACTGCAACTAGCACTGCAAGTGAAAGGCAAAACGAGTAACCCCAGTCATAGCAAATTAATTAATATTGCAGGTGCACAGTGTGTGGGGGTGTGAGGTGTGTGGGGTGTATGTGCGTGCGTGTGTGCTGGCTAAAATTGGACAATCAAACTTTATTTTCAGAAACAGGAACAAAACACAATTAAAGCTAAATACTTTTTAATAGTAATATATGTCATGTAGATTCCCTGGTTGAGTGCATTTCCTGTCGTAGGCCCTTTCCCCTTGATTACAGTAGGTGTTCAATAAAAAAAAAGTCCTTACTGATTAAATTTGGGGAGCATGACACAAGGAAGACAGCAGGGTGTGAGATATAATGATAACTTATGACACTACTAGACTGTTATACAAGTAATACTGAATGTCCATTCGCTGTCTTGTAATGTCCCTACACCCGCTACACAGAAATGTTGCTTTTTTATGCCCCCATTGGGTCTACTCTGTTGCAAAGCCGTATACTATATAAATGATTAACCCTTTCGGTGCCAAATTTCTAATTGTCGTCTGCAATCCAAGTTTGTTAAATCATTCAGTAAAATAAAGAAATGAGATAAATAAATGAAAATTTCAAAGGAATAAAGCACATATATAGAAATAGAGATTGAGACAGTTAGTGAAGTCCCTGGCACTATTTGTCGTGGTGCATTTATGCAACTGCGGCGGTGAAATGGTTAAATGACTAAATAAAGACCTTTTAATATTAAAGTAGCAGTCTAAAATGTGGTTACTGTTCAGTCATGAGTTTTGTCGATTTCTTAGGTATAAAGTAAAGCTGATAATCCATCTGCATTTTTTAAATCATGCAAAATAAAAACAGAAAAAGACTTTTCTTACATCCTTCCTTGTGCTCGATGTTAAAGAACGTGTATGTAACCAGAGTGTTATTGATCAGTCAACAGTCGGTAATGGTTAGGATCATAGGTATACGTTGCGTTGATCGAATACAACACCCCCCCCCCCCACCCCAAAAAAAAAAAGTCCTTAAACAACATCCAAACCCCATAACTTTACATAGAACTCATTTTCATAAACCCCAACAAAAATAGTACAATTTTTGTTGGGGTTTATGAAAATGAGTTCTATGAAATGTTGTGGTGTTCGGATGTTGTTTAAGGAAGTAGTTGGGGTTGTAGTCGATCAACGCAACGTTTACCTGTGGTTAGGATAACCAAAGTGAAATAAAGGACATAATCGGTGCCAGCGCCACCTAGTTGGGCAGGGCCATTAACCAACCAAAGTCCCCCAAAACAAAAGGGTGTGTCACCCACAGGTCACTGTATCGAGCTGACTTTAGGTTTATAGATGTGTGAGGTACACTAACAATTGTCAATAGAGGGTTAATACACGTTTTTTCGGGCAATAACATCTGCAGTGTCCCGAGGGACTGTTGTTGGCCCGAGCCCGAAGGGCGAGGGCAAAAACATTCCCGAGGGACACTGCAGATGTTATTGCCCGAAAACAAACGTGTATTAACGCTATTCTTGCACAAAACCCATTTTCTGCTTTCCTGCGTCAATTTAATTCTTCCAAATACAAGCAAAACTACCGCAGCAAAACTATACACATCTTTGACACTTCGTTCGATTTATGCTGTTTCCGGGTCACTGTTTTCTTTCTAACGTCAATTCATGATTGTATCAATACCTTTACACAGAATTTAATTCAACATGTAGGCCTATATCACTAAAAACAGTTCATTGTCGGTGCCCCTGAAATAGTCGCACCGTTCATCTAGCTTAGGCCAAAATGTAACAGCATTCGTGTCCATTGTTTACCTTATGCCCCGAATAGGTATAATTAAAACCTGTCAACATCAGCGCGTGAGCACGAGAATCGCCTTGTTAATACATGGTCTAGCGGGATTACAACAGCACGTTTTTGCAAGAATAACTATTTATACAACTTCGGACAACAGTTACTGTTATGGCAGCCATATACATGGATCGTGAGAGGGTCCAACCATTCTCCGGCTGATGCAATAGATATAGATTTAGCAAATCGGAATACTCTAAATCGCCCTATTCTATATCACTTTTATTCATTTAAGTATTATATAACATTTCATTGCAGAGGTCATCAGACCTTTCTACAGTTTTGGAATAGGATGTCGGTCTATTCAGGGATGGTTTACAATTTATCTCGAGGAGTTTTGAATGGGGACGGTAAACAAGGGTAGCACCATCTACCCTCGTGGCTATACGTATGCACGAGTTTTGGTTATATATAAAAATACGCAACTTC
This sequence comes from Azorinus chamasolen, assembly GCA_963576725.1. Lineage (NCBI taxonomy): Eukaryota > Metazoa > Mollusca > Bivalvia > Cardiida > Solecurtidae > Azorinus > Azorinus chamasolen. The sequence goes on from OY755248.1 coordinate 49,907,618, forward strand.
ATAACCATCACTAACCAACAAGGAGTTTGAATATTAAAGTATTTATTGTAAACGTGATTGAATTTGAAAAATAAGATCATTAGAATCGAGTATATGTCGATAATTTAATACAAATATACATGATGCTTATATCTCAGATACTCTCTGAACAAAATCCAACGATTATTTTATTCCGGACAAAATTCGAATTACAGTCGTTTCAGTTTCTATATGTATTTTAGATAGGCATGCTCATAAATCGATGGAACTGAAAAGACTATTTAGGTATATGACATTTCTCGCCCTTTTAAGAGCTTCTTAATCTAATTGATTAATCTTGAGAGTGAAAAGAAAACATCTATACTATTTATTCATTATTGTTTGCTTCCTGACTTGATTGTTATTAAAATGCATTTCCCTAGCGAATGATTAAGTTAATAAAATTGATGCATTAGCATTATATAATGTCTAAGACTCTAAATAGCGCAATAGGTAAGCAGGCAGACTGTTGTGTTTCAAATTCGCTTTTGTATGATCCGGCGGGGATTCGAATCCACCATTAGCCAATAGTTTCTTCTCTTTTTTCAGCGGCTAGCTGTCTATTTTCACTTTTGTTCTAGTTTTCCACCAATGAGAAACTATGTTACATTGTAATTTGCATATGACCTACGAGTATTTAGTAGTAAACTGTATTTTCATTAGTGAATACCTTGACTGGCATAGAACCTTTTTCAGCGGCTAGCTGTCTATTTTCACTTTTGTTCTAGTTTTCCACCAATGAGAAACTATGTTACATTGTAATTTGCATATGACCTTCGAGTATTTAGTAGTAAACTGTATTTTCATTAGTGAATACCTTGACTGGCATACAACCTTTTTATATGCCTCTATACATTGCCAAACTATGTAAAATTCTGATATACATTCTGCTAACGGCCTCGCAATTCAATGCAATAATTAGCATAATCACAACACATGTAAGGCATCATGTTACACAGACATCTTCTATAAACTTCTCAGAGTTCAGTCAAAACGCCATATAGTACAGAAAATCCTTATTTACGCAGATATTTAGCATGGGACTGAAGACTGTCGACTGTCGAAAGTTCTGTTCTTAAAATAGATTTTAAGACCTGGAAATTCTCATAAAATCAAAGTACTGATGTACTGATATTTATCACCTCATGGTAATGGTTGCTGAGCAATATTACCAGTTTGTCGAAACCACTATTAAACTTTCAAACTTTTACTATCATTTTGCTATCAATTAATACAACATTTGATAATAAAGTCCACTTTGACGAACAGGTAGTTTGCCGAAACCACCATAATTCACAGGCAGTGCTATAGGAAATAAAGAAGAAGGGTTGTTTAGTATATTAGAGTAGTGGTATTAATAGTATTAATTACTATCCCCGACCACAGCACCGAGGCTCTGGTTATTGGCTCTCTTTGATATAAAGCTACTTACTGAAGGCTATTACTACGGCTCTATCACATGGGTCTTGGGCTCATAGACGTAGGTTGAAGTTGCTAACTTTATATTGTTTTAAAAATACATGTAGATTCAGTTAATGATGTCATTAATGATGATGCACACAAGTCGATTAAAGCGTTGATCTAGGCTAAATAAATACCGTTCTTTAAGGAATTACAGACTCTGCACAAACAAAAACTTTATGCTTTAAAGTGTATTCAATTTCTTATCTTCATATCAATACAAATATAAGCGCTTTCATGTACATTTTATAATAGGTAAACTAAAGAACTAACTTGAGATAGTTTTAAAACATTACTTTGACATCGTACATTTTAAAAGTGATTTCCTATAAAAGCAACTTGAAATTTTTCAATAACTGCTTCTTCTACTCAACGTCATTTTCATTGCATGCTTCTCTGCTAGTATAATAACAAGCAACCCTTCATAGATCTAGTTCCCTGTACTAGTAGAATCTCCAAACATTGAAATAAATATTGCAGAGATTGTTTCGTACATTGTGTCAATATTTGAATGCCGCTGAATATCTTTTTTAAAAGATATTTCTTGTTATATGCCTCTACACATTGCCAAACTATGTATAATTCTGATATACAGTCTGCTTACGGCCTCGCAAATTGAATTCAATGCAATAATTAACATAATCACAACACATGTAAGGCATCATGTTACACAGACATGTTCTATAAACTTCTTAGAGTTCAGTCAAAACGCCATATAGTACAGAAAATCCTTATTTACGCAGATATTTAGCATGGGACTGAAGACTGTCGACTGTCGAAAGTTCTGTTCTTAAAATAGATTTTAAGACCTGGAAATTCCCATAAAATCAAAGTACTGATGTACTGATATTTATCACCTCATGGTAATGGTTGCTGAGCAATATTACCAGTTTGTCGAAACCACTATTAAACTTTCAAACTTTTACTATCATTTTGCTATCAATTAATACAACAAATTTGATAATAAAGTCCACTTTGACAAACAGGTAGTTTGCCGAAACCACCATAATTCACAGGCAGTGCTATAGGAAATAAAGAAGAAGGGTTGTTTAGTATATTAGAGTAGTGGTATTAATAGTATTAATTACTATCCCCGACCACAGCACCGAGGCTCTGGTTGTTGGCTCTCTTTGATATAAAGCTACTTACTGAAGGCTATTACTACGGCTCTATCACATGGGGCTTGGGCTCAACTTTATATTGTTTTAAAAATACATGTAGATTCAGTTAATGATGTCATTAATGATGATGCACACAAGTCGATTAAAGCGTTGATCTAGGCTAAATAAATACCGTTCTTTAAGGAATTACAGACTCTGCACAAACAAAAACTTTATGCTTTAAAGTGTATTCAATTTCTTATCTTCATATCAATACAAATATAAGCGCTTTCATGTACATTTTATAATAGGTAAACTAAAGAACTAACTTGAGATAGTTTTAAAACATTACTTTGACATCGTACTTTTAAAAGTGATTTCCAATAAAAGCAACTTGAAATATTTCAATAACTGCTTTTTCTACTCAACGTCATTTTCATTGCATGCTTCTCTGCTAGTATAATAACAAGCAACCCTTCATAGATCTATTTCTCTGTAGTAGTAGAATCTCCAAACATTGAAATAAATATTGCAGAGATTGTTTTGTACATTGTGTCAATATTTGAATGCCGCTGAATACCTTTTTTAAAAGATATTTCTTGTTTCTTTTCTCTTATTTGTATAATTCTATTGAGTCGTTGGTGTGTTATTATATTTTGCTACATTCTCTTGTAAGATGTATGTTCCAGTGATAATGCTTGCCTTCAATTCGGCCTTTCTAACCTCAAGTAGACTTGAATTCACTGTCCTCCTGATATTGTGAGTGTTTCCTACAGGTTTTTCTTGCAATTGGAGTTAGGTATCTTAATGAAGACTTCTCTGCTTTTTCTTCGTCCAATTTTGCTTTCCAGAAGATGTTTACAACATTCTTTACCATGCCTATCCAGATACCCTTCTTTGGCGGTTTACAGAAGACTTCTTCTCCAGACGGAAGACCTAGCTTGTGTAGTGTTGCTGTGGCCTTACTCAGGGGTGAATTTTGTGGATGGATGCCATAGGTAAATTGGGTACTGATTCGTGTATGCTCTCGGGATCCTGGGAGCTCTGCGATATTAATAAACAGGGATAGAATATTTCTGTCGAGTACTTTCTCGATGGTTTCCGCTCCAACCAGGCTGTATGCTACTACTATGGGGGTTCTTTTCGGATGGATTACATATGTGGATTACATATGTGTTTCAATATTTTTCTTTGAATCATTTCAAGTTTTTGAAGGTCCTTTTTGATGGTACCAAGTATATAAACCTCGGTACTGCATGTCTTCCATGTATATAGAGTAACCAGAGGTGATAACCCTCCTCTGGCGGCGAGGCCTGGGCCAAACATCATGGTCTGCATTCCTGTTTGTACTCTCTTGTCTATCTCTGCTTTGTTTGGGGCATCCCTTGCTGGTCCTAAATGTTTCGTTCTGTCCACTTCTTTGACTGTACATGAGTAAAGACTAACTGTAATTGGTTCTTTTGTACCATATTGGACTATCTCAGACTTATCGGAATTTATCTTGACAGAGTCTCTTTTGGTTAGCGCGTCCACAATATTAAGCATATGCTCTGCAGCTCAGCTTCTGTGTTTGCCAATAGTGCAGTATCATCTGCGAATGTGGGAGCTGGTAGACGTATCAGGCCTATGCTTGCCCCCTAGGTTTCTGGAGTCAATTGCTTCTAGGATTTCATTGTTATATACCTTGTATATAAGGTGGTAGACATTTGTGTCCCTTTCATGGTACCCTGTTTTAGACTGAACTACTCTGAGAGTTGGCCATCCCATTTGACTTGTAGTGATCGAAACATTTCTGTATATGTTTCTTAGGAGGGTCCAGAGATCTATGTCCCTTAACGCCCAGACGGTATATAGTGTAAATAGTATCTCATGATTAACTTTATCAAAGGCCTTTTGTGCATCAAGCGTTGTTAGCAGCAACGGTACTTCAACTCCTTGTGTCATACATATGAATTCGGTAATAAATGAATGCAGCATTTAAAATGACGAACTATTATCTGTAAACCCTCGTTGTGGAGTATTCTGAGAAGGTAGAAATATGGCATCTACAAATGAAGCTTGTCTTTCAAGACGCTCTCCATGACCTTTGCTATAATACTGGCTGCAACTATTCCTCTGTAATTGCCTGTATGTAGCTTACTTTTTTCCCTTTTGTGAACTGGAGTCAGTATCCCTTTCTTGATTGTATCTGGTATATCTGGATTATTGAAGGCTTGACTAATAATTTCTGCAAGTGGTTTGGCAAGTTCTTTCTTTGCAAGGGATGAGATTCTCTGCAAATAGTCCTGCAAGGTATGTTGCCTTTCCCATATTCAATGTGTTTATAGCACTTATTTTACTGACAGGTGCTAAGACACTGTCATTTTGTAGTTCTTGCTTTTCAATGATAATATTTTGTAACGTTGCTATGGTTTTCCTCTATAGAACTGAGTCGTTGCTCTCTGTAGAGGTGTTTTCAGGGGATGCAGAGGGCTGCAAAGTGATCTTTCCATGCATTGAGGATCATATTATTCAGTTCATGTATCCATTGGCCTTCCACCGCAAGTGTACTAGTGTTGCGGTTGCCCCTTTTCTCTGGTTTTTGAAACATTTTTGTGTCGGTACTTCTTGCCTTCATTGTCGGAGGTACGTTTATTAGAGCACCTGCTTAGCGCTTGTCTCTGGAGTTTTCTCGGCCTTTTCTTTTGCCTATTCATTTCATTCTTGTGCTCGTTATTTTTATGCCCCCAAAGGCGGGCATATAGTAATCACATTGTCCGTCCTTCCGTCTGTCCGTCCGTCTGTCTGTCCGTCCGTCTGTCCTTCCATCCGTCCCAAATTCGTGTCCGGTCTGTAACTTCTTCATCTATCAGTGGATTTCAATATAACTGGCCACAAATGTTCACCAGACAGAGACGATGTATCGCGCTCAACTCCCTGGTCCATGGGTCAAAGGTCAAGGTCACAGGGTACAATTTTGGGGGGCATTTGCCACGTGACTGTGACATCTCTTGTTCCTGCCTGTTTACAAATGTTTAATAATTTCGACGTTCTAGATGCTTTCCCTATTTCAGTATTCCATACGCTTAGAACTGCCTCTTGTCTTTATCATATGCTTTCAGGCCCGTACCCAGGTGGGGGGCTCGCCCCCCCCCCCCCCCCCAGCTGGCTGCCAAGATACCATTTTTGTTAATGGGCCCCTTTTTAGTTTTCAGCTAGATCTACCGTTTTGAATTTTACCAAGGCAATTTTTTAGTGACTGATATTTTCCTACCTCGGGGAGATTATCTTTTAGTTCTCTACACAGACGGGCCACATTTAGCATGCTGTCATGCTGTGATCCACGCTTGGTCTATTTTGGTATGGACCAATCAGGGGAACCCCCAGCGGAGAACACCCGAATTACGTAATCACGAGTTGGTTCCAGTTTTTGCTATACTGGAGTTTAGCAAATAAATTGTTCAGGAACCAGTCGTGTCAAAATGCAAATTGCTGCGTTTCCACAAATACCGCATTAATTAAGCGAGGAGACATTGTCGCAAAATTAAGACGACGGGAATGACGTATCAAGACGCTATAGCATAGCTAAAAAAAGCAGTATGCACTTCGACCAATAAGCGTTTTACTGACATTCATCAGTAACTAGTAATGAAAAAATAACTGAACATTTCGAATGATAAAAAAGTAAAAATGATCTTCGTCCCCAGGCCGATTGTGGTGAATAAATCGAGGTTTCTTAATGTTTTTTTCATGGATTTGTTTTGTAACTTGAGATTGGGATTTTTCCTCCAAAAAATGGGGGCAAAACACACCTTTTGCTATTGGGAATATACCCGAATAAGGGCTATAAAATCAGCCAAAATATTATTGTAAAATAAGATAAAATGGAATGTCTTTTTCATTGTACATGTATACATAAATCTGTTTAGCGAATGGTGAGCGAATAATTAAGGGCCATCATGACCATCTTGGTAAACTGTAACATTTGATGTTTGTAGTTTTGATCAGGGTTATTTTCACATTTAGAATAAAGACATAAGCGGATACTAGTTCTGAGATGAATAATGCAGAGTCTGTCCATGACAAAAAAAAACCTTTAAGTATGATCAATTAAGTGTCTGTCTGTCTGTCAATGGCAAAAAAACTTTAATCATGTTCATACGCGTGTCTGTCAATCCCAAAAAAACTTTAGCCTTGATCACAACTTTTGGTGTTAGTATAATTTGTATGAAGTCCCTGCATTGAAACATTGGTGATCATTCATCATGCTTTAAGTCTATACACTGAAATCTAGGTGTAAAAAGGAGCCGATTTCCTATATTATAACATAAAATTATATCTTAATAGAGTGATTCAGATAGCAGGAAATTGCACCATTCAAAGCGGCATAGGCCTACCAAAAAATTTCGACTACCGGGAGGGGACACCCCTCTAGCCCCCCCCCCCAGCAAAAAAAAATCTGGGTACGGCCCTGTGCTTTTCTCCTTCCCGTAGTTTGGGACTGATGATATTCCCGCTTCGTGAATGTAGAATCTGAGTGAGGATATCTAACTTATCCTCAGTCGTCTGAGAGTGGCCTAGCTTCGGTATTTTCTGAATGATCTCGATATCTTCTCTATACTTGGATTGTTTTGCTTTCTCCCATTTCGGTTTCGTAACTAATTGTAGATCTTTTGTTAGGTTTTTGTCTCAATGTGCGTGCGGTATGCAAGGCTTGAAGCCGACAACTGGAGGGTAAGCAGAGAAGGCCTACGTATCGGAAAGGTTTTGCGGCTCAATGCCCCGTATCGTTATCCTGTTTATATCTAGACCCGTCCCCTTTTGAAAGAAGTAATCGATTTGCGATTCGTATGTCTTCTTGTGGTGGAATTTTAAGAAGGTGCATGTCAAGTAGCCCTATCCGGATATTTCTCAGTGGTGGTTAGACTGTTTTCCAGTAGAAGGCTCTGTAAGGTTATGTCTCTCATCCTAAACCGAATCAGTGAGGCATTCATGTCTCCACATATGATCACGTAATGAGATTCTCCATAAGTAGAGAGCTACGGATGTAGCTATTCTAGATTTCTCTAAAGCATTCGACACGGTACCGCATGACAAACTGTTACACAAGTTACACCACTATGGAATTCAAGGGAGCATCCACACCTGGCTGACCAACTTCCTAACAACCCGCAAAATGCGAACCGTAGTAGAAGGTGGACAGTCAGACGAGACATCTGTGGACTCCGGAGTCCCACAAGGAACTGTCCTTGGACCGATCCTGTTTCTCTGTCACATAAATGACCTCCCAGATTGTGTAAAATCGTCTGTACGTCTGTTTGCAGATGACTGCCTGTTTTACCGAACCATCAAGAGCAGTACGGATCAGGAGAAACTTCAATCAGACCTACTCAACCTAGAAACATGGGCGAACAAATGGGGTATGAGATTCAATGCGAAAAGTGTTACATGCTCTCCATAAACCAGAAGATATCCAAATTCTACCAGCTCAGCAACCATATCCTACAAGAGGTTCAAGATAATCCGTATCTAGGCATACAGATATCCAAAGACCTCAAGTGGAATGTGCACATAAACAATTTATGTAAAAAGGCCAACGCCACACTTGGATTTCTAAGACGGAAATGTTCCCGAAAAATGCAGGAAAACGGCATACATATCAGTAGTAAGATCTATAATGGAGTATGGAGCAACCATCTGGAATCCTTACCTCAAAGAGGACATAGACAGGTTGGAGAAAATTCAAAACCGTGCGGTCAGGTTCATTAAAAGGAACTATACGGACAGAGAGACGGGAGCAGTAACAAGAATGAGAGAACAACTAGATTTAGAGACCCTTGAAGACAGGAGACTGAGCCTTCGCCTGGTACTTATGTATAAGGTAGTAGAGGGATTAGTACCATCTCTACCGAAATCTACTTTCACGAAACCGTCAAAACCGAGGAGAAACGTACAGACAGATACAGATACAGAATTTCCCAATCTGAGCTAGGGTGTATTTGTGTCTTCTTTTTAAAGGAAGCCAACTTGTATTTTCCAAAAATGACACAACCGAGTTCTTCCGTGTTTGTGTCAAGGCCAATAAAGTAGCAGACTTGTTTAGTGTGCTCCGATACCGACGATTTGGAATGTATTTGTAATAGTATACTCTTGTAATCTATTTACAAATACATTTTTGTATCTGCATGATCTAGTCTGATGAAGAGGACCTGAGAAGGACATCAATGAGTAAGTATTGTATATATATATTTCTCAGCCCTTTTGATGACGTCACACGAAATTTGGCCCATCAATATGGAGTCTGCTGTAATCAACTGAAAGGCAAAAATGAACGATTAAATGTGATAGATAAGTGCATTCCTGTGATAAATTAGCGGATTTGTACAGTAAATGACATCATTTATAAGGTAAGTGATTGTTCGAATAGCATTGAACAGTTTTGTTTAATTTCTAGCGATAAATAACCCTATCCTCGCGAAATTAGGGCACTCGAGGATACAGTACGTGGCCATTATATTTCATCAAAATGGACGACGCCATGACGTTTAAAATTTGAAACATAATTTTTTAACAAAAATAACTCAAATGTCCAAACTTCTTTCTTACCTCTGACTATCAGTACTTCGTTATATCAAAGACCTATGATAACACATGATATAGATATGATCCTATGGCCAAACATTCCCTTGTCCATGACTTGTGCCATTAAAAAAGTAATTCATTTAATATTCATGATGTCACTATTTCTTACATGAATATTCATTGAGTTATGCGTTAACCCTTCTAAGACAATGCACAATTATCCTCTGCATCAATTTTGCGCTTCTTTCCAAAAACCTTCGGATTAGGGCAGTCAAGTTACTCAGCATCTTACCCAGATCTAAACTGTTTAACGTCTTTAAGCGCATTTATATACAGGGCAGACAAAGATCAGACAGCTTCTGTAGAATCAATCTGATAGGGTCTGCTTTGTTTATAGACTAAATTTGATTCTGCAGTTCCTGCTACGGCAAAAACATTCTGTGTTTATATGCCAGATGTATATATTTTAAGGACCACATATGGATTAGGTGGACTGATGTATATATACATAGTACGACGTAAGGATTAGGTAGACCCATGTGTATACTGAAAGTGTGAAATAAGGCTGAGGTAGACCGATGTATAGATTTGAGTGAGTGAGTTGGGTTTTACATCCGACCAACAGTATTTCAGTTATTTGCAGACTGTACTCGCTTGAGACAAGTTATAATGCTGCATCACTGGAATGCCCCTGCCACGGGCACATGGCAAGGCACCCACCCAGTCACATCCTGACACCTGGCTGACCAGTCCTAGAACTACCCCTTTAATGTCAATTGTAGACAGGGGAGCTACTAGTACAAACTTTAAATTACTTTAGGTCTGTCGCGGCCAGGGATTGAACCCACGACCTTCCGTACGGCAGGCGGACGCTCTACCACCGAGTCACGCGACCGGTGTATAGATTTGAAGGATAAAACCTATCCAGATCCAAACTGTTTGTTAGGGTCACCAAAACATTATATTTTAGTGTTCTGTCCTTAATCATTTACCTCTTAGATAAGCCTTTTACCCTTTCCTCCATTAATATTCATATAAGAAATAATGACATCATGAATATTAATTAGATCAATTCGTTATAATAGCACAAAGACACATGAAGTTTTTGATATGGTTGAAAATGTAGAATCATATCTAAATTATATCATCTAGCAAACAGAACAGATTTTGATCAACCAGCTCCTATACTAGCCATCTGATCTGGGTCTCCCCGGTTTGCAAAGTCGAAGAAAGGCATGTTTATGGTGTAAAGGGTTAAACGCCTTTGCATAGTACAGAGTAGACAAATATCAGACAGCTTCAGTAGGACAAACATGAAAGAGTCTGCTTTGTTTGTTTATAGACTAAATATAGATTCTACAGTTTGTGCCATATCCAAAACATTCGTTTATGCCAGATGTATATATTTTAAGGACAACATATGGATTAGGTGGACCGACGTATATATTCAAAGTATGACGTAAGGATTAGGTAGACCAATGTATATACTGAATGTGCAACATAAAGTTTGGTTTGGTTTTATCAGGTCTTACACCGCTTTAACAGTATTTCAGTCATATCATGATGTTCAGCTAATAACAGGTGGAGGAAGACCCCAGAGGTTCCCAGACCCCAGAGGTTCTCTGCGCACAGAATAGATTGCATTGTTTCGAGCACAGAACATCCGGGTAGAACCACCGACCTATCTCGAGCCAGCTTAAATGCTTCCTTACATGAAAAATCCAAATGCACATACCAATGTATATACTCAAAATGCGACATAAGGCTTAGGTAGACCGATGTATAGATTTGAAGGACAAATCTTACCTTTTGTGGTACTTGATTTTAGTAATTTTGGTAGAGAGATTATAAAACGCTATTCCTACGAAATACCATTCATCCTGAACCACCAGTTTTTGAGAAGAATTTTAGCCCGGTCCCTGGTATGTATCAGCATAACTTAAGCAAATTTTGATAAAGGGTCATGAGGCAACTACTCCTTCAAAATACCATTCCAATTGGACAAACTGTTTTGGAAAGCGTCACAGGAAGAGTTTTTCTGTCAAATATCTTTCAGTTCTGGCCACTGTTTTGGAGATGTTTAAAGAATTTTCCTTCAGGTGCCATCACAACCAGTTCTACACAGATCCAGATTCTTTAAGAAATGCAAATGAGAGAAATGCTATGGTAAAATTGTATAATTATTTACCTTTCTTCTCCACCATGTGGCTTGCATCATCATAAGCGTAAACAATTTCATCCCCTTGCTGTAAATTAGTTGTGCTGTCAAACACCTTAAAATGTATATAACTGCATTGCTGTCAGATGGTTATGCATCATCTATCATTTGGCATACATCCCCAAACCAATCATCAGTATCCATACTGAAAAATATTTATAATTCAAGCATATACTAGCCTAGTCCATGTATATGAAATTCTATAATCACTTCTGACTATTTAGTTTATGAACATTTATTAACCCTTTCATCCATAAATATGCCTTTCTACGCCTCTGTAAAGGTCAATTCTTTGAACAATTGCGATAAATTGAGCATTTGTTCCATAGGAACATTTTTTCACACATTTACAAATACAGTAGACTCAGATCAGAAGGCTCCAATCTTTGAGTTGACTGATCATCGTCTGTTCTCTTTGCTTTTGACATGATATAGATCTGATTCTAACTTTTTGTCAAAGCAAAAACAAGTACCACGTATGGTACATGATACGCCTATTTTCAAACTTTCTATGCCTTATAAGTGTTGACATTTTCTAAATTGTACTTCAGATCTGAAAGTGATATTATATAAAACAAGACATGTTTGTAAAACATGTATATCCCCAGATCCCCTGACCTTTGATCTAGTGACCTCAACTATAGAGGTCATCTAGTGGTCATGACTAATCACCTAAGCAACTTTGAAGATCCTAAGCCAAACCACTGATCATTTATTGATCTGAAAATATTTCACAAGTTAAGGTCATGGAAACCTTGACCTTTGACCTAGTGACCTCAACAACTATAGGTGTCATCTAGTGGTCACAACCAACTACCACAGCAAGTTTGAAGATCCCAAACCAAACCATTGAACAGTTATTAATTGAAAACCATTTCATAAATTAAGGACATGATGACCTTGACCTTTGACCTAGTGACCTCAAAATCAATCGGGGTCATCTAGTTGTCATGACCAACTACCACAGCAAGTTTGAAGATCCTAAGCCAAACCCTTGAGTAGTTATTGATTGGAAACTACTTTACCAGTTAAGGTCATGGTGACCTTGACCTTTGACCTAGGGACCTAAAAAACAAAAGGGGTCATCTAGTGGTCATGACAAACCACCACAGCAAGTTTAAAGATCCTAAGCCAAACCTTTGAGCAGTTATTGATCACAAACCATTTCACCATTTAAGGTCATGGTGACCTTGACCTTTGACCTAGTGATCTCAAAAACAACAGGGCTTATCTAGTTGTCTTTACCAACCACCACGGCAAGTTGGAAGATCCTAAGCCAAGCCCCTTGAGCAGTTATTGATCGCAAACCATTTCTCCAGTTAAGGTCATGGTGACCTTGACCTTTGACCTAGTGACCTCAAAAACAGTGCTCATTTAGTTGTCATGACCAACCACCTAAGCAAATTTGAAGATCTTAAGTCAAACCCTTGAGCAGTTATTGATCAGAAACCATTTTACCAGTTAAAGTCATAGTGACCTTGACCTTTGACCTAGTGACCTTAAACAACAAAAGGGGTCATCCAGTGGTCATGACCAACTACCGCAGCAAGTTTGAAGATCCTAAGCCAAACCACTGATCATTTATTGATCTGAAAACATTTCACAAGTTAAGGTCATGGTGACCTTGACCTTTGACCTAGTGAGCTAAAAACAACAGGGCTCATCTGGTTGTCATGACCAATCACCTAAAGAAATCTGAAGATTCTAAGCCAAACCCTTGAGCAGTTATTGATCAGAAACCATTTTACCAGTTAAGGTCATGGTGACCTTGACCTAGTGACCTCAAAAACAATAGGGGTCATCCAGTGGTCATGACCAATGACCACAGCAAGTTTGAAGATTCTATGCTAAACCCTTGAGCAGTTATTGATCGGAAACCATTTAACCAGTTAAAGTCATAGTGACCTTGACCTTTGACCTAGTGACCTTAAACAACAAAAGGGGTCATCCAGTGGTCATGACCAACCACCACAGCAAGTTTGAAGATCCTAAGCTAAACCCTTGAGCAGTTATTGATCGGAAACCATTTAACCAGTTGAAGTCATGGTGACCTTGACCTATGACCTCAAAAACAATAGGGGTCATCTAGTGGTCATGACCAACCACCACAGCAAGTTTGAAGATTCTATGCCAAGTCGTTTATTAGTTATTGTTCGGAAACCATCGATCTACCGACCTACCGATATGTGCAAAGCAATATACCTTCATTTTTTCAAAAGGGTGGTATAACAAGAGCACCGCAAGCGGGTGCGAATGCTCGTCTGTTATCATTTAGAGTTACGATAATAGCTCCTGGTTTCTTTGAAACAGATAAGCTAAAAAATGAAGTGAATATCTTATTCAATAAAATGTTATGGCCATCCTCATTTTTGCAGATTTAGGTAAAGTGCAAAATCAACTCAGCTTCTGATTTTGTTCAATAAAATACGTGTGGGAAGTTTTATTGATATCCTTTTAACAGAAAACAAGAGGGCCAGAATGACCCTGAAGCGCTCACCAGACAATCAGAGAAGATTTTCAAAGTTTTCGCTATATGTTTCTATAGAAAACTAGCCGGCCCTGGGACGGGTCAATTTTGACCCCAGAGGAATAATTAAGAAAAACTTGTAGGGGACCTGAACATGATGCTATAAGCCAATTATGAAAGCTGAGATTAATCTTCCAGTTTCAGAGAAGAAGATTTTCAAAGTTTTCTCGATATGTTTCTACTGAAAACTGCCCACCCCTGTGGCAGGGCCAATTTTGACCCAAGGGTCATAATTTATATAACTTTTGTAGACGACCTGAACATGATGCTATGTGCCAAATATGAAAGCTGCGAGCCTTCCAGTTTCAGAGAAGGAGATTTTAAAAGATTTCACTATTTGTTTCTATCGAAAACTGCCCACCCCTGGGGCTGGACCAATTTTGACCCAGGGGCCATAATTTACATAACTTTTGTAGTCATTTTGACCTTTGACCTAGTGACCTCAAAAACAACAGGCTCATCTTGTTGTCATGACCTAAGCAAATTTGAAGATCTTAAGTCAAACCCTTGAGCAGTTATGGATCAGAAACCATTTTACCAGTTAAAGTCATAGTGACCTTGACCTTTGACCTAGTGACCTTAAACAACAAAAGGGGTCATCCAGTGGTCATGACCAACTACCGCAGCAAGTTTGAAGATCCTAAGCCAAACCACTGATCATTTATTGATCTGAAAACATTTCACAAGTTAAGGTCATGGTGACCTTGACCTTTGACCTAGTGAGCTAAAAACAACAGGGCTCATCTGGTTGTCATGACCAATCACCTAAAGAAATCTGAAGATTCTAAGCCAAACCCTTGAGCAGTTATTGATCAGAAACCATTTTACCAGTTAAGGTCATGGTGACCTTGACCTAGTGACCTCAAAAACAATAGGGGTCATCCAGTGGTCATGACCAATGACCACAGCAAGTTTGAAGATTCTATGCTAAACCCTTGAGCAGTTATTGATCGGAAACCATTTAACCAGTTAAAGTCATAGTGACCTTGACCTTTGACCTAGTGACCTTAAACAACAAAAGGGGTCATCCAGTGGTCATGACCAACCACCACAGCAAGTTTGAAGATCCTAAGCTAAACCCTTGAGCAGTTATTGATCGGAAACCATTTAACCAGTTGAAGTCATGGTGACCTTGACCTATGACCTCAAAAACAATAGGGGTCATCTAGTGGTCATGACCAACCACCACAGCAAGTTTGAAGATTCTATGCCAAGTCGTTTATTAGTTATTGTTCGGAAAC
Source organism: Azorinus chamasolen (assembly GCA_963576725.1). Taxonomy (NCBI): domain Eukaryota; kingdom Metazoa; phylum Mollusca; class Bivalvia; order Cardiida; family Solecurtidae; genus Azorinus; species Azorinus chamasolen. The sequence continues at coordinate 49,922,744 of OY755248.1, forward strand.
CATCGATCTACCGACCTACCGATATGTGCAAAGCAATATACCTTCATTTTTTCAAAAGGGTGGTATAACAAGAGCACCGCAAGCGGGTGCGAATGCTCGTCTGTTATCATTTAGAGTTACGATAATAGCTCCTGGTTTCTTTGAAACAGATAAGCTAAAAAATGAAGTGAATATCTTATTCAATAAAATGTTATGGCCATCCTCATTTTTGCAGATTTAGGTAAAGTGCAAAATCAACTCAGCTTCTGATTTTGTTCAATAAAATACGTGTGGGAAGTTTTATTGATATCCTTTTAACAGAAAACAAGAGGGCCAGAATGACCCTGAAGCGCTCACCAGACAATCAGAGAAGATTTTCAAAGTTTTCGCTATATGTTTCTATAGAAAACTAGCCGGCCCTGGGACGGGTCAATTTTGACCCCAGAGGAATAATTAAGAAAAACTTGTAGGGGACCTGAACATGATGCTATAAGCCAATTATGAAAGCTGAGATTAATCTTCCAGTTTCAGAGAAGAAGATTTTCAAAGTTTTCTCGATATGTTTCTACTGAAAACTGCCCACCCCTGTGGCAGGGCCAATTTTGACCCAAGGGTCATAATTTATATAACTTTTGTAGACGACCTGAACATGATGCTATGTGCCAAATATGAAAGCTGCGAGCCTTCCAGTTTCAGAGAAGGAGATTTTAAAAGATTTCACTATTTGTTTCTATCGAAAACTGCCCACCCCTGGGGCTGGACCAATTTTGACCCAGGGGCCATAATTTACATAACTTTTGTAGTCATTTTGACCTTTGACCTAGTGACCTCAAAAACAACAGGCTCATCTTGTTGTCATGACCTAAGCAAATTTGAAGATCTTAAGTCAAACCCTTGAGCAGTTATGGATCAGAAACCATTTTACCAGTTAAAGTCATAGTGACCTTGACCTTTGACCTAGTGACCTTAAAATACAATAGGGGTCATCCAGTGATCATGACCAACTACCGCAGCAAGTTTGAAGATCCTAAGCCAAACCACTGATCATTTATTGATCTGAAAACATTTCACAAGTTAAGGTCATGGTGACCTTGACCTTTGACCAAGTGAGCTATAAAACAACAGGGCTCATCTAGTTGTCATGACCAACCACCTAAGGAAATCTGAAGATTCTAAGCCAAACCCTCGAGCAGTTATTGATCAGAAACCATTGTGACCTTGACCTTTGACCTAGTGACCTCAAAAACAATAGGGGTCATCCAGTGGTCATGACCAACCACCACAGCAAGTTTAAAGATTCTATGCTTAACCCTTGAGCAGTTATTGATCGGAAACCATTTAACCAGTTAAAGTCATGGTGACCTTGACCTATGACCTCAAAAACATTAGGGGTCATCTAGTGGTCATGACCAACCACCACAGCAAGTTTGAAGATCCCAAGCCAAACCCTTGAGCAGTTATTGATTGGAAACTATTTCACCATTTTTAGGTCATTGTGACCTTGACCTTTGACCACAAAATAATAGGTCATCTACTTGTCATGACCAACCACCATAGAAAGTTTGAAGATTCTATGCCAAGTCGTTTAGAATCATTTCTCCATGGCAAGAGCACTGCAAGCGGATGCGAATGCTCGTCTGTTATCATTTAGGTATGTGTGGATAGGCCTTGTCAAGATGAACATGCATACCAACAAGAGCACCGCAAGCGGGTGCAAACGCTTGTCTGTCGTCATTGTCAAACAAGAGTGCCAGCGGACACAATATACGCCCGTCGAGGTTTTGTTCAACATAAACTGGGGTTAACGTATTTGCATAACCGAAAATTCTAAATTAAAAAGTGCCATAATTGTGTCTAAATGCTTGAGATGAAGATGAAGCTTGTGATGGTGAACAAATGTTTCAAGTTTAAAAGCTTTATCTGAAAGGATTATGTAAATAAGTGGACTTTAACCAAAAATTCCAAGCTAAAATGTGTCATAATTATGTCAAAATGTTAGACAGCGTTATGTACTCTTGCCTACAGGTAAAGCTTATGATGGTGAGCAAGTGTTCCAAGTTTAAAAGCTTAATCTAAAAGGGTTATGTAAATAAGTGGACTTTAACCAAAACTTTAACCAAAATTTTTAAGTTAAAAGGGGGCATAATTCTGTCAAAATGCTTGAAAGATTTATGTACTCTTGTCTACAGGTTAAGATTGTGATGGTGAACAAGTGTTCCAAGTTTAAAAGCTTTATCTCAAAGGGTTATGTAAGTAAATGGACTTTAACAAAGCCTTAACCAAAAATTCTAAGTTAAAAAGGGGCATAATTCAGTCAACATGCTTGACAGAGTTATTTTCTCTTGCCTACAGGTGAAGGTTGTGATGGTGAACAAGTGTTCCAAGTTTAAAAGCTTTATCACAAAGTGTTATGTAAATAAGTGGACTTGTTCCACAAAAATTGAGGTTAACATTTTTGCTTAACGCAAATGCTAAACGCAAATTCTAAGTCCAATTAAGCGACCCTGACCTTGGATAAATGAGCCCGGACTTGGCAGGCTACTGTAGCATGTCTAGATAAACATTTTGGTTAAATTTGGGAAGGATCCACCAAGCGGAACTTGAGTTAGAGATGTTACAGACAGACAGACCGGTTAACATTTTTGCTAAACGCAAATTCTAAGTCCAATTGTGTGACCTTGACCTTGGATAAACAAACCGGGACTTGGTAGGCTACTGTAGCATGTCTAGATAAACATTGTGGCTAAATTTGAGAAGGATCCACCAAGCGGAACTTGAGTTAGAGATGTTACAGATGGACAGACAACCAGACGGACAGACAGCGCCATTCCATAATACGTCCCGTTTTTTCAAACGGGCGTATAAAAATATAAAGGGCAATAACTCCAAATTTTATGGTTCTTATGTAGGGGCCTTCCCTTCAATGAGATCTACTAACCTATGAAGTTTCATGTTGATACCTATTATACTTTTCGAGTTATGGTCAATGTTAAGATTTCGGAGGACAACGACAAAATCGACGCGGATGCCCAAGTTACAACAATAGCTGGTGATTTCTTCGAAACAGACGAGGCAAAAATGAAGGTTGCAAATGAAAAATTGAAGAAGTTATGGTCAATGTTAAGATTTCAGACGACAACGACGACAATGACAACAACAACAACATGGTTGCAGAGTTACGATAATAGCTCCTGGTTTCTTCGAAACAGACGAGCTAAAAAATGAAGTGAATATCTTATTCAATAAAATTTTATGGCCGTCCTCATTTTTGCAGATTTAGGTAAAGTGCAAGGGCCATAACTCTGTAACAACAATTTGAATGAACTTCAAAATCAACTCAGCTTCTGATTTTGTTCAATAAAATATGTGTGGAAAGTTTTATTGATATCCTTTTAACAGAAAACAAGAGGGCCAGAATGGCCCTGAAGCGCTCACCAGACAATCAGAGGAGAAGATTTTCAAAGTTTTCACTATATGTTTCTATATAAAACAATGCACCCCTGGGGCGGAGCCAATTTTGACCCCAGAGACATAATTTATGTAACTTTTGTAGAGGACCTACAGATGATGCTATGTGCCAAAGATGAAAGCTAAGACCCCTGTAGATTCAGAGGAGAAGAATTTTAAAGGTTCAAATTGTTGACGAATAACGACGCACGATGCACGCCGACAGACGACGGACACCAGGCGATCACAAAAGCTCACCCTGAGCACTTTGTGCTCTGGTGAGCTAAAAAGCGTAAAAAGGCTTCTAGATCATGTAACACACTGAACAAATAATTGAATGCAAAAATTGTCAAATGGTGAAATTCTCACCTGACCATTCTATTCATAAGCTTGTCAGAATTAAATTTATCAAAACCAATATGAAGCCACACAGTACAGGCACTTATGACACATATCCTAAACATTGAGACTGCCTTTGAATGAATTCATACACACATGATCTTACATGAAAAACACATTTTTTCTCAAACACATGTGTCTGTGAAAGAGATGAAGTTCTTGGTACCCATACATTTGAAAGCCCTTACCTCAGTGTCCCAGATGATGGCATCCTCCCAGTTTCCATAGATCAGCTCTTGGTTCTCTATCGGGAAGATTGAATACCATGTGTTGTCCTTGTCATCTCTCTCTGCAAAGGAATGGAATACAAAAAAAAAAATCTTCGCATAGACAATGGAGTGAACAAAAGTGAAAAACTGGCACAATGTATACCCAACCAAAGGGTATTTGCAAACAGAATAGACGTAGATCAGACAGCTCTTGTACAAGTTGTTTGATCTGCGTCGACTCTGTTTGCTTGTGGAATAACTGATATGATTCTACATATTGTGCAATGGTCAAAACTGCAGACCTGTGTTATGCCATTATAAAACATGAGCTAATCATGATGAGTCATTATTTCTTTTGTGTTAATTAAGACGAGTAATTTGGCAGAGAATGTTGTCCAGATCAATTCTATGAGTAGATACTTCTTTTCAAAACACACACACACACAGAGTGTCACACATTAAATCAAACCCAGATGAGGGTATACCATCTACAGCTATACATTTTATACAGTAAAGTAAAACCTCTCTACAACGGCCACTAAATTTCATCAAGTATTGTGTGTTAAAGACAGGTGGCTGCTTAAAGCAAGGTGAAAGTAAAACAGAACGCTCCCATAGAACCGTTCTGTTTTACTTTCACCAAGTGCTTTAAGCAGCCACCTGCCCTTAATACCAACTAATTAACACAATTTAGTGGCCGTTATAGAGGTTTTACTGTAGTGGCGGTTATAGAGAGTTTTTACTGTAGTTCTCACAATCTCTCCTTAGGCTTTCGAAAGGATCGTTCCTTTACCTAATGAATATTAATGTAAGAAATATTGACACAATGAATATCTATTATCTGATAATGGCATTTGAACAAATAATTTTGTGGTATTTTCAGAAAATACAGAATCAGATCTATATTTTGTTTGTACTCGTAAGTAATTATCGCCTGCAAAACTTTTCGTCTGCTGCAATTCTGAAAGTTCATTGTTTTTAAATGATTTTAACCCTTTCCTTCATATACACATGTTTTCACGCATTTTCAAACAGAGTAGACCCAGATCAGACGGCTCCTATAGGATCAGGGTCTGCTCTGTTTGCTAATGGAATTTGCCATTCTGGTAGAGAAGCTAGAGTAGAGGACCAAAGTACATTGGAAGTAGCTAGGACCCATGCATTTGTGGTAAATGCAGACCCGGGACCCAAACAAACATGTCTGAGAAACCTGCTGTGTCTCCAGCCTGAGAATGTGTTGATAAATTCAAATCTAGCTCAGTCCAGCTGTATAGGGTACCTTTTTGTGAGCCTTGTCCTATGCCGGTCAGTGACTTCATCACTGGCATCGTGCTGCTAACCGGCTTCCATTGACCCCCAGGTCAGTCTGAAATAATGAGCAATCACAGAACTAATCAGGATCTGCTCTGTCTGCTTACGGAATTATAATAAAATCTGCCTCCACAGTCTCTACCAATACCAAAGCACTGTTCAGCTAATTAAAATTCATGATGTAAATATTTCATACATGAATATTTAACACGGAAAGGGTTAAATAGGAATAAAGAAGGAACAGAAAAGGGACCAAGACTGTCTTCCAGCTTTCTGAGGGGTTAGACAATAAACCAAACACATGTTAACATTTATGATAAATATTTATGCAAGAAATAATGACACCGTGAACATTTTTAAGCTGAGTTTTCAAATGGCATATGAACACAGATTTTTGAGCCATGGTAGAAACTGTACAATTGATCTACAAAATTCAACAAGATGTGTTTGTGAAACACTATGCCCCCTTATATATTTGACCTCTGACCTTGAAGGATGACCTTGACCTTGAAATGTCACCCCTCAAAATGTGCAGCCTCATGAGATACACAAGCATGCCAAATATCAAGTCTCTATCTCTACTGGTCCAAAAGTTATGGCCAATGTTAAAGTTGGCGATTTGACCCATATATTTGACCTCTGACCTTGAAGGATGACCTTGACCTTGACACGGCACCCCTCAAAATGTGCGGCTTTATGAGATACATATGTATGCCAAATATCAAGTCTCTATCTATACTGGCTCAAAAGTTATGACCAATGTTAAAGTTGCTGACAAACAAACAGACAAACAGACAAACGGACAAACAGACAGACAGACAGGGCAAAAACAATATGCCCCCCGACTATCGTCAATGGGGGCATAAAAAGGCATGAAAAGGTTTCTATAATGTAAAAGATTAACAAGTATTACTGTAACACATTGAACAATTGATTTAATGCAAAATTGTCACATGAAATGGTGAAATTCTCAACTGATCTGGGTCTACCCTGTCTGCAAAGTCATCTATATTAGGGACCCCCCCCCCCCAAACGTATTCATATACATGTACATGTACCAGGAAAAATGTCAAAAAGGTAATAACACTGGTAACAGACACTGGGATTGAAAAACAAGAGGGCCAGAATGGCCCTGAAGCGCTCACCAGACAATCAGAGGAGAAGCTTTTCAAAGTTTTAACCATATGTTTCTTTAGAAAACTAGCCTGCCCTGGGGCTGGGCTAATTTTGACCCAAGAGGCACAATTTATATAACTTTTGTAGAGGACCTGGACATGGTGCAATGTGCCAAATATGAAAGCTGAGAACCTTCCAGTATCAGAGAAAAAGATTTTCAAAGTTTTCACTATATGTTTCTGTTGAAAATTGGCTACCCCTGGGGCGGGGCCAATTTTTACCCCTGGGGCATAATTTATATACCTTTTGCAGAGGACCTGAACATGATGATACATGCAAAGTATGAAGGCTGAGAACCGTCCAGTTTCCAAGAAGAAGATATTCAAAGATTTCACTATTTGTTTCTATTGAAAACTGCCCACCCCTGGAGCGGGCTAATTTTGACCCCCGGGCCATAATCTATATAACTTTTGTAGAGGACCTGAACATGATGCTATGTGCCAAATAAGAAAGCTGAGAGCCTTCCAGTCTCAGAGAAGAAGAATTTCAAATATTTCACTATTTGTTTCTACTGGAAACTGCCCACCCTGGGGTGGGGCAAATTTTGACCCTGGGGCCATAATTTGTATAACTTTTGTAGAGGACCTAAATATGATGCTCTGTGCCAAATATGAAGGTTAAGAGCCTTCCAGTCTCAGAGGAGAAGATTTTCAAAGATTTCACTATATGTTTCTATTGAAAACTGCCCCCCCCCCCCCTGGTGCGGGGCCAATTTTGACCCCCGGGCCATAATTTATATAACTTTTGTAGAGGACCTGTACATCATGCTATGTGCCAAATATGAAAGCTGAGAGCCTTCCAGTTTCAGAGAAGAAGATTTTCAAAGATTTCACTATTTGTTTCTATTGAAAACTGCCCACCCCTGGGGCAGGGCCAATTTTGACCCTAGGGCCATAATTTATATACCTTTTGTAGAGCACCTGAACATGATGCTCTGTGCCAAATATGAAAGCTGACAGCCTTCCAGTTTCAGAAGAAGATTTTCAAAGATTTCACTATTTGTTTCTATTGAAAACTGCCCACCCTGGGGCGGGGCCAATTTTGACCCTAGGGCCATAATTTATATAACTTTTGTAGTGGACCTGAACATGATGCTATGTGCCAAATATGAAAGCTGAGAGCCTTCCAGTTTCAGAGAAGAAGAATTTCAAAGATTTCACTATTTGTTTCTATTGAAAACTGCCCACCCCTGGGGCGGGGCCAATTTCGACCCCAGGGGCATAATTTATATAACTTTTGTAGGGGACCTGAACATGATGCTATGTGCCAAATATGAAAGCTGAGAGCCTTCTGGTTTCAGAGGAGAAGATTTTCAAAGTTTTACTATATGTTTCTATTGAAAACATGGAACCCCTGGGGCGGGGCCAATTTTGACCCCAGGGCCATAATTTATATAACTTTTGTAGAGGACCTAAAGATGATACTATGTGCCAAAGATGAAAGCTGAGAACCCTGTAGATTCAGAGGAGAAGATTTTTAAAGGTTCAAATTGTTGACGACTGACGACGGACGACGCACGCCGACGGACGACGGACACCAGGCGATCACAAAAGCTCACCCTGAGCACTTTGTGCTCTGGTGAGCTAAAAATACAGTAAAATGGCGATAATCCGAGGACTGTCGGGAACTGAGAAAATGCTCGGATTACCGCTACCCTCGGATTATCCATGAATTCATACTTTGTGGATTCAACGTGTCAAATATATCGTACAGTGAATGCACATACATGTGTTGTTTGCCTACAGAATGCATAAAAGATAAATTGATATGTTTGCGTATTTTTAGAAAAGTCTCGTTCAACCAAACGCTTATTACGAGAGTAAACAATCTTTATTGAGTATTTCAGACGAATAACACCGAGTGTTCCGATTATTAATTAATTCAACTCGCCCTGATTTTTCTTACCACGAAACAGTACGGGAGCGAAGCAATATTGTTTTTAAACATCCAAAACTAAAATGAAATGTCGACGAATGGAAACTTAGGCAAACTAAAATCCATAAGTATGAGGTTAGAAGCTACGACTGTTCTATGTCTAATAGTTTGAAACAAAATTTGGGTTTATTGTGAAGGGTCCGTTGAACGGAGCAAACTACAGTGAAACTTCGGTCTCGGCTGTGAATGGTGTTTACCGTTTTCACTTATATATAAGTAAAGAATCGATGCATTATACACAATTATGCGCTCGCAATTACTGTCAACATACGTGTATACTGCTGGAGCCGGTGTTATTCACACATAGTAGCAAACTAACACAGTGGCATCTCTAATTGCTGGGGACACACGGAGTCGCGAGACATCAACAATGGAGGTGTGATAAATTGAATTCGAAGTGTCCGCGATGCATGCTCGGATTAGGCAGGTAATTTAATGAAGCAATTGATTGAAGGGACCGAGAAGCGTGCTCGAAAAATCGGATTATCGAGACTCGGATTACACGGTACATAGTTGTATTGAAATAATAGATTTCATGTCCGGACCATACAAATTCCCTCAGATTAGGCCATATTCTCGGAAAATCACTCCTCGGATTATCGCCGTTTTACTGTATTACAGATGAACAGGTTCAGATATCAGAGTAAATAAAGTAAAGTTTCAATAAATTTGAAACAAGAGGGCCATGATGGCCCTGAAATCGCTCACCAGAGGGAAAGATTTTTAAAGTTTTAACTACATGTACGTTTCTAAACAAAACTGGACACCTGTTTTGTGGGGTGTTATTTGACCCTAATTCTCTGTATGATTATAATGGCAAGCTTTCTGGGATGATTTGCTTTATTATAAATATTTTCTAAGTCAAATACCGAACGTTTACCGACCGTTAACTTGGAAAGCATATTTCGCACAAAACATATGTGGAAAAGTTTCATTTTCCATTACATATTACTACGCATAACCTAACAACTCCTTGATATATTGCGTATTTAGAAACGAACGACAACTCTTGTAGAGTACATTTCGTAACAAAACCAGTTCACACCGGGACGTTTCGAACACCTTCAGAATTAGAGTACTGATGATTGTTTCAAAGCAGAAATTGTATAAAAATCGTGATTTCAACAATTTATACAAACGGAATTGTTATGGAAATGGAAAATTAAAACTTGTTAACAATAACTGGTGATAATAACCATTGTGATAAATAGAGCATTTACCTTAGTGATAAATAGAGCATTTGCTCCATAAGAGTAATGCACTATTTATCACAATGGTTTCATATCTACACAATTCTGAAATTTTCCTTTTCTCTATTTAACCCTTTTCCTCATATAAACATGTTTTCACGCATTTGCAGAGTAGACCCAGATTTACCTCTTTGAATAAGCAGATTACATTTCTAACAGATGACAACCCTATCACTGCTTAGCATGACTTGACCGAAATTAGCACACAGTTTAAACTCAGATCTGACACATACCGGTATGTAACTTTATATGTGGTTTGTATATGAGTTAATTTACTCCTATGGAGCAAATGCTCTATTTATCACAATGGTTTGAAATCTACACAATTCTGAAATTTTCATCTTCTCTAATTAATTCTCCTTATCAGTAAATTTATTCAAAGAGGTAGGATCTGAAAAAAGCCTTTGTGATAAATAGAGCATTTGCTAACCATTGTGATAAATAGAGCATTTGCTCCATAGGAGTAAATGTTCTATTTATCACAAAGGTTTCAAATCTACACAATTCTGAAAATTTCCTTTTCTATAATTAATGCTCCTTATCAGTAGATTTATTCAAAGCGGTAGGATCTGAAAAAAGCCTTTGTGATAAATAGAGCATTTGCTCCATAGGTGTAAATGTTCCTTTTCTATACTTAATGCTCCTTATCAGTAGATTTATTCAAAGAGGTAGGATCTGAAAAAAGCCTTTGTGATAAATACAGCATTTGCTCCATAGGAGTAAATGCTCTAATCTATCAAAATGGTTTCAAATCTACACAATTCTGAAATTTTCCTTTTCTCTTATTAATGCTCCTTATCAGTAGATTTATTCAAAGAGGTATAATAGTCACTTTATGAAACCATTGTGATAAATAGAGCATTTGCCTTATCACAATGGTTTCAAATCTAAACAATTCTGAAATTTTCCTTTTCTCTAATTAACCCTTTTCCTCATATAAACATGTTTTCACGCATTTGCAAACAGAGTAGACCCAGATTTACCTCTTTGAATAAGCAGACAACATTTCTAACAGATGACAACCCTATCACTGCTTAGAATGACTTGACCAAAATAAGCACACAGTTTGGATTCTGATCTGACACATACCAGTATGTAACTTTATATGTCGTTTGTATATGAGTTAATTTACTCCTATGGAGCAAATGCTCTATTTATCACAATGGTTTGAAATCTATACAATTCTGAAATTTTCCTTTTCTCTAATTAATGCTCTTTTATCAGTAGATTTATTCAAACATGTAGGATCTGAAAAAAGCCTTTGTGATAAATAGAGCATTTGCTAACCATTGTGATAAATAGAGCACAAGCTCCATAGGAGTAAATGTTCTATTTGTCACAATGGTTTCAAATCTACACAATTCTGAAATTTTCCTTTTCTATAATTAATACTCCTTATCAGTAGATTTATTCAAAGAGGTAGGATTTGAAAAAAGCCTTTGTGATAAATAGAGCATTTGCTCCATAGGCGTTAATGCTCTATTCATCACCATGGTTTCAAATCTACACAATTCTGAAATTTTCCTTTTCTCTAATTAATGCTCCTTATCAGTAGATTTATTCAAAGAGGTATAATAGTCACTTTATGAAACCATTGTGAAAAATAGAGCATTTGCTCCATAGGAGTAAATGCTCTATTTATCACAATGGTTTCAAATCTACACAATTCTGAAGTTCTAGAAGCAATCCTACACATTGAAAATGATATTTACACATATATTGGTGACATCATACTCAAAAATTGTGATGCAATAAGGCTTACATGTACATGTATACACACACATTGAAGTAAGGAATCAAAACCTCTAGCTTTAATACATAGAAGTAACTAAAACAAGAGGGCCTGAAAGGCCCTGACATTGCTCACCAGACAATCAGAGGAGAAGATTTTCAAAGTTTTCACTTTGTGTTTCTATAGAAAACTACCCGGCCCTGGGGCGGGCAAATTTTGACCCAAGGGGCATAATTTATGTAACTTTTGTAGAGGACCTCACATGATTTTTTTTAAGAAAATGAAAACATATTAAAATGTCAATCTAAAGAAGGGCATGTACAAAAGTACGTAAACCCTCTCCCTGGGCAAATTGGTTGAATTTCAGAAAGAACAAATTAATCTATACATGTACTTATGATATTCAAAATTTCAGATATTTTCATTACACCTTCATGAGTTATTATTATTCATATCTTAATTTATTTTCAACCCTTCCCCTGTTCTATGTTTATTCAAAATTTAAATATCTACTGAATATTCATGGACAAAATAGTTATAATGAAATATGGAAGGTGGGACGGTGTAGCCATTTTAGAAAGTAAAAAAACATCTTCAATATTCCATTAACAAACAGAGCGGACCCTGATCAGACAGCTGCTATACGAGCCATCTGATCTGGGTCTGCTCTGTTTGCAAATGTGTGAAAAGGTGTTAACATGAGGGAAAGCGTTAGTAAACATATTATAAGTATTTTGTACACAAAATGAAAATAATGTAATGCAATTTGCACTATATCATATCATAAGTAAACAGCAGATTGATCAGATGGCTATTACATAAGCCATCTAATCAGGGTCTACTCTGTTTGCAAAGGTGTAGAAAGGCCTATTAATGGAGTAAAGGGTTAATTGTCCTAATTAATGTGCAACAGGCGACATCTAACTATAACAATTTTCTTTGTTTGGGTCTGCAATATTACTGCAGATCTACTAACAACAAAGGAGGCAATCCAGTTGTTATCAAAAAGGGAGATAACCTACCTTTAAATGTATGCTAAAAATAGACACCAGTAAATGTTTAACTAGAGATATGCCTGTCTCCCTTAATTGGCTTGCAACTTAATCCTAGCCAAAAATTTTTTAATGAGCTTGCGATTTAGGTTTTGATTAGCTAGCATTTAGCCCTGGTTATATAGAAGTTTAGTGAACCAAGAAAACCCCATTCATATGCATAAGTGATCTGCAATTATCCCTAGTCAATATGCTTATGGCTGATCACTCACTCTTCAAAGGTCCTATACCTTAAGCCTGCTAATATTACACAAGCTACTTTCTTTGGTTTTTTTTGCATTTATAATAACCTTTGCAAACAGTCTTGATCAAGTCTGGATCCAGATGGGATACATTAACTTGGCATCTCATCAGGGTCCAAACTGTCTTTCACTATGACATTTGTTTTTTAAAAGATATGGAAGGAAACAACTTTTGCAGCTCTATTTATCACAATGGCTTCAAATCTACACAATTCTGAAATTTTCAAAGAAACAGGACCAAAAAAAGCCTATGAGGGAACGGGTTAAAAACAGTGTGAACAAACAGACACTAATTCTGAAGCAGACAACTTCATAGATTTTTGACCAGGAACTTGCCCTCTCAAGTGATTGCATAACAGATGGAGTGCTAGCTCAGAGGAACCTTTATAGTGTAAGTCAATTTTAAAGTATAACCAACAGGGCAGGGCCAATTTTAACCTCAGAACTATGATATTAACCACTGTCAATAAGGTCTACTAAGTTAATCTATACACTAAATATCTAAGCTCTGTGACATGTAGTTTTTGACAAGAAATTTTTTGAAGTTTTCCCCATGCATAACCTAAGTGAGCCCAGCATTCTGCTACTTGTACAGAAAACAACAGTCAGCTAGAGAAAACTGGCCACCCCTGGGACCGTAGCGGGGCCAATTTTGACTCCAGGGACATAATTTATATAACTTTTGTGGAGGACCTATAGGTGATGCTATGTGCCAAAGATGAAAGCTGAGAACCTTGTAGATTCAGAGGAGAAGATATTTAAAGGTTCAAATTGTTGACGACTGACGACGCACGACGCACACCGCACGACGGACGACGCACGCCGACGGACGACGGACATCAGGCAATCACAAAAGCTCACCCTGAGCACTTTGTGCTCTGATGAGCTAAAAATGATGTACTGAATTATGCAAAGCTTGACAAGGCAGTCTCGGTAAAAAGGTTAGTAAAACGTTTCTACTTAGCAATTCGTGGGTTGATTCTTTAATTATTCTTAAATACAAATCTTAACATGACGCGTCTACCTCCTGTAGGAGTGTATACCATATTAGTGTCGTCTATGATTTATTCTACCGTAATCAGATTCTTAGATTGCTTCGTATAACTAGAACTGGTTCAAACGTTACCAGGATAATGTACTACACGTGTCTCACATCCAAGGTGCAGCATTACATTGCATGGCTGGAACTGGCTAACGCAATATAAGGATAGCGTCTCTGATTCACAGTGTCAGGATAATACGACCGGTTTTGTCTTAGATATTTCACAGTGTATCAGTGCTTTATACACCTAGGATTTATCTACTGATGTCTTGATAATGTGATCCGTTAAGACTAAGATACATCACAGTGTATCAGTGCTTTATACACCTATGATTTATTTACTCGATGTCTTGATAATGTGATCCGTTAAGAGTAAGATACATCACAGTGTATCAGTACTGTATGTTTAGGATTGATTTACATGGTGTAAGGATAATGTTACCAGTTAAGATCTAGATAACTCACTGTGTATCAGTGCTTTATACAACTAGGACTAGTTTACTCAGTGAGGCAGTGTAAGGGCAAAGTGACCAGTTAAAATCTAGACATATCACTGTGTATTAGTGCTTTATACTTCTAGGACTGGTTTATAAACGTGTACGGCTCAGTTTTACATAACTCGTAGTGTACAAGTACATTGCACTAATATCACTTGAACAAGTAATATCTGAATAATGTGACCAGATGTACCTTACACTATACATAGTGACTGTATCAGTGCTTTACACACTTATGACATTTAACACGCCAAGATAATGTGACTTGATATGACCTAAAAGCGGTGTTTTATACAGCTAGAAATTGAGCACATGGGATCAGAATAATGAGATTTTATGCGTCTAACAATCCCACAAGCAATGCCGATTCACAGTTAGTCAGGACAATGTGACTGCATATGCCTTACATTCTCAGAGTGTAATTACGTGGACTTGAACAAAATGTCATCGCTTTCAGTTGTCACTGTTTATCTTTGCATTTCTTCTCAACAGCACGATCACAGTATCATACAGTTTGGTGAGGCGAGTTACTCAGCGCCTTATCTGGATCCAACCCGTTTGCAATGGAAATCACTCAACCGTCCGCAGCAGTTGGACATCTCGATATAATTGGAATAGTGTTAAAGGAGTGTTAAACGCAAAATAAGCAAACAAATTCCAAACTTTGAAAATCTGGATAATAACGTGTACATCAAAATGGGAATCATAGGACATTTTCTATTCAAAACTATTTTGATATGATAGATATTAAGAGTGCTGATGTCAGTATTTTGATAACAATCACGTGATACTGACAGTGACTGTCATGTGAATAAGATAACGGCGTGGTTGAAGTCGCATTTGAGGAGTAGGACTTGACGCTGTTACAAGAAGAGAATAGACACGGGCAAATGTAAGTATACCATTTTCTATTGATTTGTTAACCAGACTTATATTCAACTTTTTTTTTAGAGCGATAGTACATTTATATGAATGATAAAACAATTAAAACACTGCTATTTAATCTACAATACTCTTAGATTAAATATGGTACAACAAAGTGGGTGGATCGTCGCCATTTTGGAAGGAAAGATAAACTGTATAATTCTAGTTATAAAATGTCATGTTTTATTAAACTATTGTACAAGACCATTGGGGGGATATACGCCCTAAGAGAAGAAAAGAAAAATCCAGTTTGTAGATGTCATTGGAATATACATTGATTTAAAAAAGTGGGCGTGATGAATGCGCCATGTTGAAAGAGAACCAAATCTGTATCACTCTAGTTATTTAAAATCATTTGAATTTGTTTGTTTCAATACTGTGCAGAACAATTGGCGGATAGACGCCGTATTTGAAGCAAAGACAAATCGGTACTAATTTATTTTTTAAATGTCATTTGAATCTACGTTGGTTTAATATGGTACAAAAAGTGGGCGTATCGACCCATGTTTGAGGATTACTACATTTGTATAGCTTTTTTAAGGTTTCATATTTTATTCTTATTTGATTAAATACGGAAAAAGACAATGGATGGATAGACGCAAAGTCGAAAGAAAAGACAAAAAAACAATAACACTCTAGCTTTTAAATTGCATTTCATTTAATACAAAGAGTGGATGTATAGTCGCCACATTAAAAAAGGGAGCTTTATTACTCAATATGATGAACATTATTTGAATCTTCTTTGATTAAATTAGGCATAAGGCCATTTGGAAGGAAAGACGAACCAGTATAAATCTAATTTATGAATGTCATTTGAATTTACTTTGGAAATCAATGTACTATGGAACATAAAGTGGGGCGTATAGACGTACGCCATATTGGAAGAAAAAAAATCTGTATCAATCTAGATCTTAGATATCATTTGATTCTTCTTTATCTTAATAAGGTGCAAACGTCAATCTATTTGTTCAATGTCATATCATTTGAGTTAAATTTGATTTAATGTCGGTCATAAAAGGGGGCGTATACACGCCATTTTGGAAGAAAACACACATGTCTTTTTAATCTAGATTTTAAATATCAAATTCTTTGTCTAAATAAGGTACAATAAATTGGACGGATGTGTGTCAATTTGGACGAACAATAAAATCAGTATTGTCCTAATTTTAAATGTCATTTAATTCACCTTTGATTTAATATGGTACGACAAAGTGTGGGCGTATAGACGCCATATTGGAAGAGAATCAAATCTGTATAACTCAAAGATTTGAAATATAATATGACATTTCTGTGTTAAAAATTGAGAAACTACAGTAGGTGCATAGACGTCGTATTAGGAGAAACACAAATCTGTACAACTCCAAATGTTAAATATCATTTGAATATTTAAAAAGGGGCCTTAAAGGGTACAAGACAAGTGGGTGATAGATGCCATATTGGAAGTCAATACAAACCAGTATCATTCTAGCTATTAAATGTCATTTAAATCTTCTTTTATTTAAAATGGTACATAAAATTGGCGTATAGACGCCATATTGAATAAAACACAGAACGTTTTCTCTTTAAAATAAGGTAAAAAACATTGGGCGAATAGATGCCATATTGGAAGAGAAGACAAACCAGTATCGAACAAGATTTAAATGTCCTTTGACACTGCTTTGATTTAATATGAAACAAAAAGGGTAAACATAAAGACGTCATATTGGAAGCAAACCAATCTATATCAGACTATATTTTATAGATATGTGTTGTTATATGTTCTTTTCCTTCAGGATCATTCGTTGTGATGTTATTAGTTTTGAAAAATTCAACACTGCTTAAGCTGGCGCTAGGAGCGTTAGTAGTGTTGCACTGTTAATTACTACTCATGAACAGACTCAATAAGACCGAGTCTGTAATTTTCCTTTTTCTTTTGCTTTCGAAGGATCTTGATATATTTATAAAATATCTTCTGTGTGTATAACTATTAGCTTAATTATTTATTTTTAAACATAAAAGTTTGCTGTCATAATAGGATTTCTTATATTTCATAACAAGAGTGTTACTGTTACAATCAACAATTACGATTAATAAAGGTTGCTTAAGGTATAGATGGATGGATGGATGGAACGATGTAAGTAGTAATAAAAGAGGTAGTAGGGGTGTTAGCAGTAGAAACAGTTGTAGTAACAACAACAGCATTAGCAGTAGGAGTATTAACAGCATTAGCAATAAGATATTTATAATTAGTAGCAATAACAGTAGTAGTTGTAGTAGTAGTAGTAGTAGTAGTAGTTGTTGTTGTAGTAGGGATAATAGTAATAGTGTTAGTAGCAATTCAAGAATTAGTAGAAAAATATGTAATTAGGTAGCAATATTAGAAATAGTAGAAGTAATAGTAGCAGTAGTAGTAGTAGTAATAGTAGCAGTGCTATAGGAGCAAATGCTCTATTTATCACAATGGTTTCAATAGGTGATTTTACAGAGGCGTAGAAAGGCATATTTATGGAGGAAAGCGTTAAACCTGCTATATGCCCTTTCCCTGTTCTATGTTAAATACAAGTTGTAATATACCTGAATATTCATGGACAAAATATTACAGTTATAATGAAGTATGGAAGGTAGAATATTGCAGCCATTTTAGAAGAGTAAAGAAACAGAATGTTTGAATTTGTTAAGCAAACAGAGCAGACCCTGATCATACGGTTCCTCTAGGAGTCATCGGGTCTGGGTCTACTCTGTTTGCAAATTCGTGGAAACATGTTTATATGAAGGGAAGCTTTAAACCTGCTATGCCCATTCTGAATATCAGATAATCCATGCATATTCATGCAAGAAATAATGACATCATGAGTAAAGTTCAGCTGAGTTTTATAAAGACACATAGGATTTTTGGTATTGATCGATAGAAACTGTAGAATCCAATCTTTTGTAATTTGAAAAGACATTAGCATAGCAGATTCTGTAGGAGCTGTCTGATCACACCACATATCAGTAAAAAAACTATCTTTAATGATAAACAGTGCAGACCCTGATCACAAGATTCCATCAGGAGCCCTTTGATCTTGTAACTTGTTCTACAGTGTCTGCAAAGGTCTTATTCCTAACACTTTTAACACTTTCCTTCATATAAATGTGTTTTTACGCATTTGCAAGCAGAGTAGACCCAGATCAGATGGCTCCTATAGGAGCCGTCTGATCAGGGTCTGCTCTGATTTGCAAACAGAGTAAACCCAGATCAGATGGCTCCTATAGGAGCCGTCTGATCAGGGTCTGCTCTGTTTGCTTATGGAATTTGATAATTCTGTTTCTTTACTTTCAAAAATGTTCTACCTTCCATATTTGATTATAAAAAAAATAATTTGCCTTTCTACGCCTCTATTAAAATCACCTATTGAAACCATTGTGATAAATAGAACATTTGCTCCTATAGGAGCAATGCTCTATTTATCACAATGGTTTCAAATTACAAAATTCTAAGAAATATATAAACACTTTTTCACACATCTGCAAACAGAGTTTGGAGCAAAAATTTTAATGCTCTATTTATCACAATGGTTTCAAACTACAAAATTCAAAAATGTTCCTTTTCTCTATAGTTTAAAAATGCTCCTTTTGAGTAGATTCATTCAAAGACTTTTAACCCTTCGCTTGCTATTCACGTCAATATACCTACCTGTACCTACCTGTAAATAGTGCAGACCCTGATCAGACAGCCCATACAGGAGCTGTCTCATCGGGGTCGGCACTATTCACAAGTTGATTGTGCAACCAATGCACTCCACATCAATGATTGCACAACGAAATACTGATAATACACAGTGGAGATATATGTAATTATACAAAAGGGCATGTGTAAAGAAGGAGAAATGTATTTTAAAACTCAGCAAGCGAAGGGTTAAGAGGTTTGGTCTAAATATAGCCTATGGAGGAATGGGTTAACAGTATTAAAATTCAGCTAATAAATATTCATATTTTTTTCTTACATGAATACTAAGCAGATAAAGGGTTATGAAGTACGAAGCAGACGACAAAATTTGTATACTGCAAATAGAGTAAGCAATATCATGTTACAAGGTTGTCCTCAGCTTAGGTTTCCATTCGGACCTATCTTTTTATCTCTTCACCTGGTAAGTATTTGTCCTGTGTAAACTTGTCATCTGCTTAACCTATTCCCTGTTCTATATTTATTCCAAATCAAATACCTACTAAATATTCATGGATAAAAAAGTTACAAAGAAATATGGCAGGTGGAACATTGTATCCATTTTATAAACAGATCAATCAAATTCCATTAGCAAACAGACTAGAGAGCCTCTAGGAGTCATCTGTTCTGGGACTTATCTGCATGAAAAGGCATTTATAAGAAGGAAATTATATAAAAGGCTATTTTCTTTCATTTTAATGAACCCTTTCCTTCAGTTAACACTTTTACACATCTTTGCAAACAGAGTACATATGAAGACCCAGGAAAAGGAGCATTCTGAGCAGGGTCTGCTCTGTTTGCTTATGAAATATAATAGATCTGACTCTACACTAAGAAATCCTGTATACATAAATTATGCTATTATACAATTTCAGCTGATAAATATTCATGATGTTATTATTTCTTACATGAATATTCATGAGGTAAATGATATAATTATCCTCCATATGGAATTTTTAGACCTAACCTCTTTGAATGAATCTACCGAAAAGGAGCAGTATATAACTAGAGAAAAGGAATTTTATTAGAACTGTGTAGTTTTGAAATCATTGTGATAAATAGAGCATTTTCTCCTACAGAATGCCAATTTCCTCCTAAGGAATTTCTCCTAAGGACCAAATGCTCTATTCATCACAAAGGTTTGAAAAGGTAACTTTAACAGATCTCAGTACATAAAAGCGTATTTATGGAGGAAAGGGTGAAATATGCATGTCTCCACTTACACACAAGTCTCCACTAATGAGTATATATAATACAGGTAATGACAAGGATGTGGCTGCGTAACTCCAGCATTACCAAGTACATACAGTAAAACCTCTCTATAATGGCCACTAAATTGTGTTAAATAGTTTATATTTAGGGCAGGTGGCTGCTTAAAGCAAGGTGAAAGTAAAACAGAACGCTCCTATAGGATAAGTATATCCAGATCAGACTACTCTTCGTAGCTGTCTTATCAGAATCTGCTCTGTTAGCTTATGAAATTATATCAATTTGAATCTGCACAAATAGGAGCGTGCTGTTTTACTTTCACCTTGCTTTAAGCAGACACCTGCCTTTAACACAAAATACTTGATGTAATTTAGTGGCCATTATAGAGAGGTTTTACTGTATATGTATATCAGAGCAATAGTACAGTAAAACCCCTCTAAACCGGATACAATATATAAATTTGGCTTAACCCAGTCCGGCATGTTGATGCCATTTAACACCTCTGTACAAGTAACCTTGTGAAGCCATTGTGATAAATACTAGAAATAAAGCATTTGCTCTTATGGAGCAAATGCTCTAATTTATCACAATGGTTTCATAATTTATCACAATGGTTTCACAATGATTTCAAAACTACACAATTCTGAAAATTTCCTTTTCACTAGAAAATGCTCCTTTTTGGTAGATTTAATCAAAGCGGTTGGATCTAAAAAAAAATAGCATATATGGCCAATGTGGGAATGGGTTAAATATCAGAGTTGGAGACTGTGAGGCACGTGGAAGCTTAACCCATTCCCTCATATTGATGACTTTTGACGACTCTGTAGAAGTCACTTTGTGAAACCACTGTGATAAATAGAGCATTATTTCCCAAAAAGCCTTCGGCTTCACATGTATACAATAGCATGTTATTCTGAACATGTTCCGTGCGATCGCTTATGAAAAGAGGAATCAAATATACATTACCCTATACGTCACATCCGGAAATAACCGGAAGTAAGAAACACATGTTCTCATAGTTATTCTAGTGTTCGTGCGAGTCGGTTCGGTAAGTAGTTTCAGCGTCATATTTAGTGTTTGGGTAAGAACAGGGAAATGCTCTATTTATCACAATGTTTT
Organism: Azorinus chamasolen; assembly: GCA_963576725.1. Taxonomy (NCBI): domain Eukaryota; kingdom Metazoa; phylum Mollusca; class Bivalvia; order Cardiida; family Solecurtidae; genus Azorinus; species Azorinus chamasolen. The sequence continues at coordinate 49,943,952 of OY755248.1, forward strand.
CAAAACTATACAATTCTGAAAAATTCCTTTTCTCTAGAAAATGCTCCTTTTTGGTAGATTTAATCAAAGTGGTTGGATCTAAAAAATAGCCTAAGTTGGAATGGGTTAAATATCAGAGTTGGAGACTGCGAGGTGGCAGCTTAATGCAATGTGAAAGTCTCTAAATTCTCCTCTACTAGACAGGTTTTACGGCAGAGCTGTTACAGACGTTCAATTTAGCATAGCGATATCTGTCTTTGAGACAGATGCCAGCTTAACGCAGGGTGAAAGTCATGCAGAAAACTCCTAGGAGCTTTTTGCATGACTTTTACCCTGTATTAAGCAGCCATCTGCACAATTTCTCAACTAGAAATCCGGTTAAGAGGGGTTTTTACTGTAAATAAAATAATAAGTTTTCTACTTGTCCACACCCTATAATTTGTTAACATGACTGTATTGGTAAAACATGTAGATTGAAACCTATTTTACTTTAATAAACAAACAAAGCAGATCCTGATCAGATGGATCCTACAGAAGCCATCTGATCTGGGTCTTCTCTTTTTGCAATCTTAGGTGTAGAACTATTTATGATGATGGCGTAAAGAGTTAATCAATAACAGACTCCACCCATTTTATATATATAGAAATTGATAATTCAGCAATAACCCTTTCCCTGTTCTATGTTTATTTCAAATTTCAATACCTACTGACTATTCATGAACAAAACAGTTATGATAAAATATAGAGGGTGGAGCATTGCAGCCATTTTTAGAAAGTACAGAAACAGATCTTTGAAATTCTGTTAGCAAACAGAGTAGACCCTGATCAGACGGCTCCTAGAGGAGACTCATACCCTTTCCTTGTTCAGTATTCATATAAGAAATCATAAATGACAACATGAATATTTAGTAACTCAATCTTTATAATATAAACTTTTCAAGGGAATTTTTGCGTTGAAAAAAAAACCCCTGTATAATCTCCATCATCTCTATTTAAAGCAAACACTGATCAGACTTTGATCAAACATCTCTTATATGAGCTGTCTCACCTGGGTCTACTCTGTTTGCAAACGCGTGAAAAGGTGTTTGTATGAGGGAAAGGATTAAGAGTTTACAATCTGTAGAGCGTGGCAGGTGATAAGTGGCGACTGAATTGTCAAAATTTGTTTGAACTATACCTGATATTTTACGATATATCTGACGTTTTATGGCCACTTAATGATAGCACAGATATGCATGTATACATATATACACACACACCCTTTAACCCTTTCTCTGCTGAATAATTTAAAACTGGTTCCTCCCTTTCTGAATATTAATTAAACAGAATTTATAATTATAGAAAATGAATTAAAATGACAAACAGTGCAGACCCTGGTCAAAGGGCTCCCTTTTAAGGGAACCCTTTGATCTGGGTCTACACGGTTTGCAGAAGTCTCGTATATCGGCTTATCGTACTCAAAGGGCTATATTAAATAGTATACCGTTTATATTTGAGACACGCAAATTCGTTGTGCATGCAGACAGATTATCTTGTTTATATAGGTCAACATTTAAACCCTTTACTCCATGAATATTCATGAATATTAATTATTTTTTATAATGGCATATGAAAACAGGTTATGTTGACTCAGGCACAAATTGTATAGAAATAGATCTACATGGATACCTGATAAACAAACAGAGGATATCTTGATCAGACAGTTCCTACGTTTGTAAAGGCGTATTTATGGAAGATGGGGTTAATACAAATAACCAATGACAGAGGATCCTTTTGTCACCTTTACAAATAGAGTAGATCCAGATCAGACTACTCTCTTAGTAGCTGTCTTATCAGGATCTGCTCTGTTAGCTACTCTCTTAGCAGCTGTCTTATCAGGATCTGCTCTGTTAGCTACTCTCTTAGCAGCTGTCTTATCAGGATCTGCTCTAGATCAGTAAGCTACTCTCTTAGTAGCTGTCTTATCAGGATCTGCTCTGTTAGCTACTCTCTTAAGCAGCTGTCTTATCAGGATCTGCTCTAGATCAGTTAGCTACTCTCTTAGTAGCTGTCTTATCAGGATCTGCTCTAATCTCTTCAAGATGATTCTAATGAGTGGTCACAACATAGGGATTGGTGGAGGAGTTTTCTTGTCTAATTTTTGCTTCTTATCTGGGCCTCTGTTATATAATTAACATTAACCCTACGTCATGACCACTAATTAGGATACTAATGCGACATTAACCCTACGTCATGACCACTAATTAGTATACTAATGCGACATTAACCCTACGTCATGACCACTAATTAGGATACTGTGACATTAACCCTACGTCATGACCACTAATTAGGATACTAATGCGACATTAACCCTACGTCATGACCACTAATTAGGATATTAATGCGACATTAACCCTACGTCATGACCACTAATCAGGATACTAATGCGACATTAACCCTACGTCATGACCACTAATTAGGATACTAATGCGACATCTCACCCAGATTCATTTGTGTCTCCACCAAACCCTATGCATGACCACTAATTAGGATACTAATGCGACATCTCGCTCAAATTCAAACTGTTGCATACTCAAATTTTCACTAACATTTGTGTCACCACCAGACCCTACGTACGTCATGACCACGTTTTAGGATTGTGTCTTTGAGACGATTCTAACAAGTGGTCACAACATAGGGCTTGGTGGAGGAGCTATCCTTGAAATTGTTTTAATTTACGTATTTAATCTGGACCTCAGTGTCGGGAGAGGGTTATCATCAATATGGCCAAAGCGTGCTAAAGATAAGGCAGACTCGATACTTATTTGTTTAGTGGCTACCTTCCGGGATGATGGCATCCTTGAGAAGGGAGTAAACCATGATACAGAAGAATTTGAATCCATATTAAAATATTATAACCACTTTACTCCAATGTGAAAAAATAATGTCTGCTCAAATTTGGATATGGGACAGTTCAATGTTCAAGCTTTTGATAAACTATATTGACCAAGTGTCAAACAGCTTGGATCCTGATGAGATGCCAAGTTACTTTGAAAATAAGTTTGTTTAAAAACAAGAGATGTTTGTAAAACATGTATACCCCCCAGACCCCCTGACCTTTGATCTAGTGACCTCAACTATAGAGGTCATCTAGTTGTCATGACCAACCACCACAGCAAGTTTGAAGATCCTAAGTCAAACCCTTGAGCAGTTAATGATCGCAAACCATTTCACCAGTTAAGGTCATGGTGACCTTGACCTTTGACCTAGTGACCTAAAAAATAATAGGGGTTATCTATTGGTCATGACCAACCACCACAGCAAGTTTGAAGATCCTAAGCCAAACCCTTGAGCAGTTATTGATCGCAAACCATTTCACCAGTTAAGGTCATCTTGACCTTTGACCTAGTGACCTAATAACAATAGGGCTCATCTAGTTGTCATGACCAACCACCTAAGCAAATTTGAAGATCCTAAGCCAAACCCTTGAGCAGTTATTGATCAGAAACCATTTTACAAGTTAAGGTCATGGTGACCTTGACCTTTGACCTAGTGACCTCAAATACAATAGGGGTCATCCAGTTGTCATGATCAACTACCGCAGCAAGTTTGAAGATTCTAAGCCAAACCCTTGAGCATTTATTGATCGGAAACCATTTGACCAGTTAAGAGCATGGTGACCTTGACCTTTGACCTAGTGACCTAAAAAACAATAGGGGTCATCTAGTGGTCATTACCAACCACCACAGCAAATTTGAAGATCCTAGGCCAAACCCTTAAGCAGTTATTGATCGCAAACCATTTCACCCTTTAAGGTCATGGTGACCTTGACCTTTGACCTAGTGACCTAAAAAATAATAGGACTTATCTAGTTGTCATGACCAACCACCTAAGCAAATTTGAAGATCCTAAGCCAACCCCTTGAGCAGTTATTGATCAGAAACCATTTTAACAGTTAAGGTCATGGTGACCTTGACCTTTGACCTAGTGACCTCAAAATCAATAGGGGTCATCCAGTGGTCATGACCAACTACCACAGCAAGTTTGAAGATTCTAAGCTAAACCCTTGAGCAGTTATTGATCGGAAACCATTTAACCATTTAAGGTCATGGTGACCTTGATCTTTGACCTAGTGACCTCAAAATCAATAGGGGTCATCTAGTGGTCATGACCAACCACCACAGCAAGTTTGAAGATCCCAAGCCAAACCCTTGAGCAGTTATTGATCGGAAACTATTTCACCATTTTAGGTCATGGTGACCTTGACCTTTGACCTAGTGACCTCAAAATCAATAGGGGTTATCCAGTGGTCATGACCAACTACCACAGCAAGTTTGAAGATTCTAAGCTAAACCCTTGAGCAGTTATTGATCGGAAACCATTTAACAATTTAAGGTCATGGTGACCTTGACCTTTGACCTAGTGACCTCAAAATCAATAGGGGTCATCTAGTGGTCATGACCAACCACCACAGCAAGTTTGAAGATCCCAAGCCAAACCCTTGAGCAGTTATTGATCGGAAACTATTTCACCATTTTAGGTCATGGTGACCTTGACCTTTGACCTAGTGACCTCAAAAACAATAGGGGTCATCTACTTGTCATGACCAAAGGTGTCCGACGCATGCTTGGACTCACACATAGACCCCCCCCCCCCAAAAAAAAAAATAAAAAAAATAATAATAATAAAAAAAAATGATCGAAGTATGTTCAACTAGCCTAAAACTATCTATTTGAACCCTAAACCACTACGAAAAACAAGAAAAACACGATCCGGAAAAAAATTTCCTTTCGGGTCTATATATCAATACATATATAGACCCGAAAGGAAATTTTTTTCCGGGTCGTGTTTTTCTTTTTTTTCGGAGTGGTTAAGGGTTCAAATAGATAGTTTTAGGCTAGTTGAACATACTTCGATCACTTTTTTTTTTTTTTTTTTTTTTTTGGGGGGGGGGGGGGGGGGGGGGGGTCTATGGGTGAGTCCAAGCATGCGTCGGCCACCTTTGGTCATGACCAACCACCACAGCAAGTTTGAAGATTCTAGGCCAAGTCGTTTATTAGTTATCATTCGGAAACCATCGATCTACCGACCGACCGACCGACCGACCGACAGACCGACCGACCGACCGACCGACCGACATGTGCAAAGCAATATACCCCCATTTTTTCAAAAGGGGGGTATAATAAAGGCGTACATGACTATTCTTGTGAGAAATAACTTTATGAATATTTATTAGCTAATTTTTCATTTAACCATTTCCTCCATGAATATTCATGTTAGAAATACTTTGTTTGCTTATGATAATTATAGATATGGTATCTACAGTTTCTGCCAAACAGGCCACGTTTCATTAACCCTTCGCTTGCTATTCACGTCAATATACATACCTGTAAACAGTGAAGACCCAGATGAGACAGCTCTTGCAGGAGCTGTCTCATCCGGGTCTGCACTATTTACAAGTTGATTGTGCAACCAATGTACTCAGCAGCAGTGATTGCACAGCGAAATACTTGTACACAGTGAAGATATATGTAATTATACAACAGGGCATGGGTAAAGAAGGAGACATGTATTTTAAAATTCAGCAAGAGAAGGGTTAAAATGATTAATCTAGAATTAATATTCACCATGTTACAATTAATACCCAGGGAGTAAAGGGGTAAAAACCGTATCTATGCATTGAATGTGTAATTATTTTACTAAAAATCTATGCATGAATATTCATGCAGTAATACATTCTTAACCCATTACCTCATAAGCCATTTTTAGATCCAACCTCTTTGAATAAATCAACCGAAAAGGAGCAGGAACTATGGGAGAAAATGCTCCATTTATCATATTATGGCTTCAACAGGTGACTTTTGCAGAGGCGTCAGTAGGCGTCAATATAAGGGAGTGGGTTAAATGAATATTCATGGCGAAAAGTATTAATATCCCTAATTTTCCATCCAGTGCATTTATAAGTGAACACATTAAGTTATTAACCCATATAATACTCAATGAATATCCACACAAGAAACAATGACATCATGAATAATAATTAGATTATAATAGCACATAATTATTATAACAGAGAAATGTTGGCCATATGGCAGAAACTGTAGAATAATATCTATATTATATCATTCATTGCAAACAGAGCAGACCCTGATCTGATGTGGGTCTACTGTCTGCTAAATACCTAAATACACAGAGATGACCCTGGTCAGACAGATCCATTAGGACTGCTACCTGATCTGGGCCTACTGTCTGCTAAATACCTATATGGTATCATAGGTACACAGAGATGACCCTGGTCAGACAGCTCCATTAGGACTGCTACCTGATGTGGGCCTACTGTCTACTAAATTACCTATATGATATCATAGTACACAGAGATGACCCTGGTCAGACAGCTCCATTAGGACTGCTACCTGATCTGGGCCTACTGTCTGCTAAATACCTATATCATAGGTACACAGAGATGACCCTGGTCAGACAGCTCCATTAGGACTGCTACCTGATCTGGGCCTACTGTCTGCTAAATAACTATATAGTATCATAGGTACACAGAGATGACCCTGGTCAGACAGCTCCATTAGGACTGCTACCTGATCTGGGCCTACTGTCTGCTAAATACATATATGATATCATAGGTATTCAGAGATGACCCTGGTCAGACAGCTCCATTAGGACTGCTACCTGATCTGGGTCTACTGTCTGCTAAATTACTTATATGATATCATAGGTACACAGAGATGACCCTGGTCAGACAGCTCCATTAGGACTGCTACCTGATGTGGGTTTACTGTGTTTGCAAAAGAATAGAAAGTCATCATGACCTTAACTGATGAAATGGTTTCCAATTAATAACTGCTCAATGGTTTGGTTCGAGAAACTTGCTGTGGTAGTTGGTTGTGACCACTGGATGACCCCTATAGTTGTTGAGGTCACTAGGTCAAAGGTCAAGGTCACCATGACCTTAATATGTGAAATGTTTTCAGATCAATAAATGATCAGTGGTTTGGCTTAGGATCTTCAAAGTTGCTGTGGTGATTAGTCATGACCGCTAGATGACCTCTATAGTTGAGGTCACTAGATCAAAGGTCAGGGGGTCTGGGGGGTATACATGTTTTACAAACATCTCTTGTTATTTTTAGCTCACCTGAGCAAAGCTCAGGGTGAGCTTTTGGGAGACTTGAATGTCCGTCGTCCGTCGTCCGTCGTGCGTCGTGCGTCGTGTGTCGTCAACAATTTGCTTGTGAACACTCTAGTGGTCACACTTGTAGTCTAATCTTCATGAAACTTGGTCAGAATGAATGTCTTGATAAAATCTCGGACGAGTTCGAAAGTGGGTCAAGTTGGGTTAAAAACTAGGTCACTAGGTCAAGTAGTAGGAAAACCTTGTGAACCCTCTACAGGTCACATTTTTAGCCCAATTTTCATGAAACTTGGTCAGAATGATTGTCTTGATAAAATCTCGGAGGAGTTTGAAAAATGGGTTATGTGGGGTAAAAAACTAGGTCACTAGGTCAAACAGTAGAAAAACCTTGTGAACACTCTAGTAGTCACAATTTTAGTCCAATCTTCATGAAACTAGGTCAGAATGAATGTCTTAATAAAATCTCAGACGAGTTCGAAAGTGGGTCAAGTGGAGTTAAAAACTAGGTCACTAGGTCAAACAGTAGAAAAACCTTGTGAACACTCTAGTGGTCACAATTTTAGTCCAATTTTCATGAAACTTGGTCAGAATGAATGTCTTGATAAAATCTCGGACTAGTTCGAAAGTAGGTCAAGTGGTGTTAAAAACTAGGTCACTAGGTCAAACAGTAGAAAAACCTTGTGAACACTCTAGTGGTCACAATTTTAGTCTAATCTTCATAAAACTTAGTCATAATGATTGTCTTGATAAAATCTCAAACGAGTTTGAAAGTGGGTTATGTTTGGTTAAAAACTAGGTCACTAGGTCAAATAGTACGAAAACCTTGTGAACACCCTAGATGTCACATTTATAGCCAAATCTTCATGAAAATTGGTCAGAATGATTGTCCTAATAAAATCTTGGACAAGTTTGAAAGTGGGTTATGTGAGGTCAAAAAGTAGGTCACTGGGTCATATCTTAGAGAAATCTAGTTTACACTACAGTGGCCACATTTTTAGCCCAGTCTTCCTCAAACTTGCACAGAGTGTTTGTCTTGGTGATATCAAGGTTGAGTGTGATCATGGGTTGGGTGGGAATAGAAAGTAGGTCACTAGGTCAAGTTTTAGAAAAATACTTTGGAGAGCACATTTTTAGCGCAATCTTCATTGGTCAGAATCATTGTCTTGATAAAATCAATATACTAAATCTTTGAAAATCTTGTTATGCAGAACCACTGCTCATGATCCACTATCAACATTGTTCATATATTGTCCCTAAGTTCAATATTGACCCTACCCATGGGCTACCCTGCAAAAATCTTAAATCTATGGTAATCAGGTGAGCGATTAAGGGCCATCTTGGCCCTCTTGTTACTATCATTATTTATATTATTCTCATTCTTATATTATATTATTATTGACATTATTGTTTTTATTAGTTTAATTCATTTTTGTAATGCAATATATCCAGAAATTTATATTCTGAAATAAACATAATACATTTGTCACTTTCTGTCCGAAATATGGTTCTATCCAAACACTAGTACACTACCTTTGCGTTTTGTAGTTTCATTTTTGGTTTGAAAAGTGCTTCCTATCTCACCAAATTTTGTGTATTTGACATCCATATATTCTATACTCAATACATACACAATTTCTTTTGAATATGTTACCAAATGTCTGTGGAAAACAATGTTCGTGTTTGCCTCTATGAAATGACACATTTCACCGTTCGAAAAATCCGTGGTTTGAGGCAACCAATTTCGAGTTCCATTTTTTTCTGATAAAAGCACATTTTCATTACAGTTATGCCATGTGGACATCTATTAATAAACTTAGAACCTAAATTCATTTAATAAAGTAACTATTTAGATGTTTAGTCTCAGAAAATAAGACTGTCTTAAACAGAAATTTAGTAGAATCTGACCGTGAAGAAAAAAGCATGTAATGACGAGTGTAATACACCAGAGACATATATGCATACACGAATGTTTATGTTACGGAATACACACATGCCAAGGTAAATAACATACCATGCTGAGTTTGCTGACCATTTAATCCCTTTTACTGGGTTCACAATTACTCAGCATGGTATTTAGGGCATGCTGCGGTGCTCTTTGATAAGGGGCAACATGCATGGCGACGTACTACAAAAGGGATACAGCGCTGTGCCTGCCATGATAAACAGGGCAGTAAATAAGTCAACAACACTGGTTCTTTGAGGCGTCTGGCAAGCGCTTATTGACAAAAAATGATAGAAAATGGGGTGGGAAAAAATAAAAATAATTTTTATTCAGAAATCGGGAGATTTCGTCTCCCGGCCGGGACTTGCGGGAGTTGGGCTCAAATCCGGTAGTCTCCCGCACAATCCGGTAGTTATCACATGTATGAAATTTGAATTATGCACTATTTCAACACAATTATAACTACACACATAATCCTTGAGATAATCAGGTGGTTTACGAGTCCTGGTGGATCTATGTGGCAGGTTGCTGGCATTTTCGGGACCATGAGAATCGGGAACATGGGACTCGAGACCGTTCGGGCGTCCGTTTGCGATTGTTGTCTGCTGTTTTCCGTTTGAAACGAAAGTGTCTTCTGACTTGTCATTACCAGGCAGATCGGGTGGATTTAATACAGTCTTAAATTTCGACGAATTTCGGGTGATCTGTCTGTCTTCCCGTTTGGCTGTAATCATAGTTCCTTTTTTTTGAACAATTTCATAAGGTCTGGGATCAAATGGCGGTGTGAGTTTGTTTTGTTTCTCTTGTTTAACGAGAACTCTGTCACCAATTTGAAAATTTGACGGCTTGGCATTTCTCCTTTTGTCTGTGTATTCTTTCATTTTTCCTTTCATTTTCTTGTCATTTGATTTAGCTCTTGTATGTTTGCCAGTCGATTTTGGTTTGTGTGGTGCATTTGGTAGCTTGATGTTGATTTGTCTGCCATAAAATAATTCTGCTGGCGAAATCTTTGTCGTTGCGTGTGGCGTAGCGTGATATTTACGTAAGTAAGCATACATTCCTTGTTTCCAAGATGTGTTTTGAGTATGTGCTATTCTCATAGCTTTGCCTATTGAACGCATAAATCTTTCACATTCTCCATTTGCATGTGGCCACTGAGGTGTGATCTTGCAGTGTGCAAATCCAAGATATTCAGCGAATTGTGCAAATTTGTGAGAGTTCGTGGGAGGACCATTGTCACTTTTCACAGTTTTCGGAATTCCGAATTCCGAGAAGATTTTGTCTAACACGGGGATCACTGTGTTTGCGTTGATTGAGCTTACAACTTTGACGATTGGAAATCTTGATTAGTCGTCAATCAGAATTAAGAGGTATTTTCCATCAGGAAAAGGTCCGCAAAAGTCCAAACTAACTTCATCAAAAACGTTTTCTGGCATTACACTCATCCTGAGCGGCTCTGGTACGTTTTTGCTGACTGAAGCTAAGCAAGGTATGCAGCTTTTGCATGTGTCTTCTACTAGTTTGTCGATTCCTGGGAAATATACGTTTTCTCGAAGCAGTTGTTTGGTTCGAACTATTCCCTGGTGACCTTTGTGTGCGATCGAAATGACTTTCTTCTGCAGCGATTTGGGTATAACCAGTTTTGATTCATGAAGTAACACTTCACCTTGATCTACAGTAGCAACTGTTAGGTCATTTCTGCAGCGTGTGAATGTATCAAGTGTGCTGTTTACTTTGTATGACTTATTCCATGTGTCATGTTTTACATTCAAGATTGCTGTTTGTAGGTCAGTGTCCTTGGACGTTTCACGAGAAATTTCGTCCAGCGTCATTGCTTTGGGAACATTGTGGTGTACAATAAATGACAGGTATTCCTCTGCAATTTTAGATGAATGACATGAGTGCGTTTTGGTAAGATGTGGATGTCTACTTAGGTAATCTGACATGTTTGTCTCACCTGGCTTATAAATGACCTTGAAGTCATACGCTTGAAGTCTCATTCTCCAACGTTCTAATCGTGCAGGGGTTTTTGATTTCGGACTGCTGTAGATGCTTTCCAATGCTTTTGCATCTGTGATTAACACAAATTTATGTCCAAACAAGTATATGTGCCAGTATTCAATTGCCCATATAAGTGCAAGGCTTTCCCTTTCTGTCTGCGAGTAGCGCTTCTGGAGGTCGGTCAGCGATTTGCTTACGAAGCAGACGACTTTTCCATCCTGTAGCATAATTGCTGCAATTCCCACAGGGCGTGCGTCTACTATTATGTGTGTCTCTTTCTTGGGGTCAAAGTAGGTCATAACTGTTTCACTACTCAGCCTTGATATCAACAATTCAAATGCGTTTTGCTTTTCAGCATTCCATTTCCATTTTTTGTTTTTCGTGTCAGATTGCGCAACGGTTCTGTAACTGTTGAGTAATTTGGTATGAACCTTGAAACATAGTTCGTCATCGCCAGGAAGCTTCTAACTTCCGATACGTTTGTTGGCGGTGGAGAAGATTTGATTGTTTCACTTTTCTTTGGATCAGGCGACATGCCGTTTTCTCCAAACACATAACCGTAGAATTCTAATTTTCGTTTGTTGAATTCACACTTTGTTCTGTTTAGTGTCAAATGTTTGTCTTGGAGCCTTTGTAGAGTTGCCTCAAGTCTCTTGTTGTGCTCCTTCTGTGTACGTGCGAACACTATTATGTCGTCACTAATGTTTTGAACTCCCTCAAGTCCTTCTAAAGCTGTACGCAATGCATTTTGGAGCTTGCACAGGTAATACCGAAGTTGAGACGTTTGTAGCGTCGTAAACCTAGGTGTGTCGTAAACGTTGTCACATTTCGAGACCATTCTGATAATTCCAGCTGATGATATCCTTGATTAAGATCTAACTTGCTAAACACTTTGGCACCGTTCAGATCCAGGATCATATCATCTATTGTGGGTATTATGTGACATGTGCGTTTGATTGCTTGATTTGGAAGTCGCATATCTACGCATATAAGTACTTAATTTGTTTTGCTTTTCGGTTTTGGTGCTACAACGATAGGCGAGACCCAGTCTGTCGGTCCATCAGCACGTTCAATGATATCCAAGTCTTCAAGGCGTTTGATTTCATTCTCAACTTGCAGCCTGAGATGAAATGGTATGCGTCTGTGTGGTTGCGCAACAGGTTGGATTGTTTCATCAACGTGTAACTCGACTTTCACGTCCTTGTGTTTTCCAATTCCCGTAAATACTTTTGAATATTTGTTGCAAAGATCATCAGTGTTGATTGATTGCATAACTTTGATTTCGGGAACGATTTGCAAATCCACAGCAGTCATGTAGCATATAAGATTACCGCTTCTGCCTTTTGCAACATATACTGGAGCAGTAGCCATTTTGTGTTGTGTTTCAAAAGTGCCTTGAAATTTTCCAAGCAATATCACTGTCTCATTTGCACCATATGCATACTCTTGTGCTTGTTTTTGCATAGTTTTGGTTTGTTTACCATAGCTTTGAATGTATTTTCATCTCTGACGTTTATTGAGCTTCCGGTGTCTACCAACATTCTGAATGATTTATTGTTCAGTTGAATATTTATTTTGGGTCTTGATGATATTGCAGTTACGTTTTCGTTCAATCCAAATGACGCTATTGTTTCATTTTCACTGTTGCAGCTACTGTCGTCACTATATCTAGAGTTTTCAACATTATGAACAGTTTTCGGTTTGGCCTTTCCTCGCTTTGCACGGCAAACAATTTCAAAGTGGTTTCTCTTGTGACAGAAGTTACATTGCTTTCCATCAGCAGGGCATTTTGAGTTTCTGTGAGGATAGTCTCGACTACAATTTCTGCATTTTGTCACTTTTCTGGAGCTCATGGTGTTTCTCGTTTCAAATGCTTTAGAATGTCGATTTTGTGCTGGTTTTAGTGTTCATTTTCTGATTGAATTTGTCTCTACATACTTTTTCTCAATTTCTAATGCATGTCTGTCAGAAAATTCAAGTGCTCGAGCTTCTTTCAATAGATCATCCAGCGACATATCCTAGCTGTCTCAAAGCTTTTCTTCGCAGCCGTGTAGAAGTGCATCCTTGTATTATTTGAGATTTTATTTCAGTGTCACAGTTAGCAAATTCACATGTGTCTGATAGTCTGCGTAGCCTAGTGTGAAAGCTGTCGATATTTTCAGTTGTTTCTTGCTGTGCCTGACGGAACTTGTAGACCTCAAATTCCGTACATTTCTTTGGTGCAAAGTATTCTGTTAGCTTTGTCTTAGCTGTGTCGAAGTTATCACCTGTGTTAGGAAGTTTTGTCGAAAATATCATTCGCTTCCTCACCTGCATAGTGAAGTAGAAGTGCTCTCTGTCGTTTCACGTCTTCTATGTCCATGCCTACTAGTAGGTTTTCTAAGCGTTTACACGGGTGTCTACAGCTGGTTCATTTACACTAAAACTTGGAAAAACTGGTAATCCTTGTGCCATTGTCACTAATGAAGAATCAATTTTATTAATAAATCACTACAATGTCAGCAGGTAATATCCAGCAAAGTTATTCACTTTTTAAATCCACAAAGTAGAAAATGAACAGTTTTAAGAAACATTTAACATCCTCGTCGCCATTGTTATGTCCGCGTGGTAGTAGGGCTTACAGACGGAAGAACGGTTGAACAGTTAAACACTTTAATTATTGGTCTAGCTACATGGTTAATACACAGTATAAGAATGCTACAAGTAAACTGTCCCCAGCCTAAAACGCTATCAGAGAGGGCCAGTGGGTATAATTAACATAAAGAGGCGGAGCTATGCTGTGAGTGGCAATAGAGCTCTACACTACAGGTATGTTTTTAAACTTTATATCATCTTCATATGTGTATAGCAGATGTGTTTAGTCCACGAGGGAAACATGTGCATGTGGTCTGATAGTTTGTACACAGATCACGTTCTATTTCTTAAAATTTAAAATTTCAAATACTGAATTTAAATTTTGTATTCAACAATATGTATTAAGAGATAACTAAAGTGTACTATTTATCTAAATATTTCTACCTAAATATCAGTGTTTTATCAATAGTTGAAACTTCTTATGTATAATTATTGATTCACATACTACATGTGTAGACACTGATCGGAATTTCACTATTTTATTTATAATTCCTGTATCGATCATTTCTTTTTGGCAGAGTGTACATTCTACCAAGCAGATATATATGTTCAGTGATCACACCATTCACATGCAAAACTTCTGATCTAGCAAATAGTGCAGACCTGGATCATATCCTCAACCCTTTCCCTGTTTGATGTTTATTTCATATTTCAATACGTTCAATACCTACTGGATATTCATGGACAAAGCTGTTATAATGAAACATTGAAGCCATTTTAAAAAGTAAAGAGACAAATTTGTCAGATTCCATTAGCAAACAGAGAAGACCCTGATCAGACGACTCCTATGGTATCTGTCTGGTCTGGGTATACTCTTTCTGCAAATGCATGAAAAGGCATTTATAAATAGGAGTGAAAGGGTAAATCTAGACCTGTATACTCTATTTTCCTAGTTTCCCCTTAGTTTCCTCTGGATCGAACCTATATTAATTTTTTTTATCAAATATAACATCATCATATTAGATCTGGGTAAACTATTCTGTCAGCAATGTGCCATAATTGCCATCATGCGTCAGTCAATCATTATTTAATTACGTAGAATTTATTATCAAATTAAACTTGATATTGATCTGGGTCAGAAATATGTCGCTTTCCGATAAATGCTGACACACGTCTATTTGAATGCATAACATCAAATACATAACCGCGGTATATGTCTGCACTATTTGCTAGAGCAGAAGTTTTGCATGTGATCACTGAACACATATGCTTGGTTGAAGGTACATGTATATACTCTGCAAAAAGAAACGATACAGGGATTACAAATAAAATAATGACATTTCGATCAGGGTCTACACAGTAAATAACCAAGTATAAACAATAACTTTCAATTATTGATAAAACACTGATACTATTGAATAAATATTTAAATAAATAGCACACTTTATTTATAAAACGTTATGTTGAACACAAATTTAAATGCATAAAGTGCACATTTGATTTTTTGGATGAAAAACGTGATCTGTGTAAAAACTATCAAATCTGAAGTTTGTGATAATTGCCAATACACGTTTTCCTCGTCTCCAGACTCGCCACTAAACAAATATACTATGTAAAAAATACAAACACAATTTTAACAGTTTAAACAGACATCTTTTTATCAATATAATGTGATTTAGATCTAGGTCTAAACTATGAACTCGGTAGTTTGCATAATTGCCAGCACACGTCTTTTTGATAAGCTAACATCAAACGCTTATGTTACATCTTAAAAACAATTATTCATAAATATCTAAACATGTTGAGTCTAGCTACCACTTTTTACCAAATATAACGTGATCTTGATCTTGGTCTGAACCACAGGAGTCTGGACCGCTTCATGGGGGTATATACTATGTACTATATAATAGCAAGGGTTCCAACTAGCAGAACGGATATCTGTGTACCACGAGTACAAATATGACTGCAATTCTTACAATTTAAATTATAATTTCGTAATTCTTTTGGCTATTGAAAGCCATTATATTTTTCTGTCAAATAAATACAGATTTATAACGGTAACTTATGAACAAGTATCAAGGTTCTCAAAATTTCATGTGTTTTTTAGTTCATTGACAAACGTTCGTTCACCCCAGTTTCATTATATCACAGCAATAACCTGGCAATTTGCAGTTTAAACAAGAGTACCGCATACGGTACATAATACGCCCACTTGCAAACTTTCTCTGATTCAACATGCCTTATAAGTGTTGACATTTTCTAATCTGTGCTTCAGATCTTGATTTCCATAAGGTGATACTATTTTTTAAAAAAATGAAGTGAATATCTTATTAAATAAAAAAGTTACAGCTAATCCTCATTTTTGCAGATTTTTGTGAAGTGCAACGGCCATAACTCTGTAAAGACAAACTGAATGAACTATCAAAATAAACTCAGCTTCAAATTTTGTTGCTTAAAACATTTGTGTTAAGTTTCATTTACATCATTTTAATAGTTTTCCCAGAAAACAACAGACAAACTAAAAGTTGACTGACTAACAAAGCAACGAACAAACGAAGTTCAATGACCATAACTTTAGAATAAAATGACATATCAAAACCCCCGCAATATATGTGAAAATTCACATTAAGGTTTAACCATATTAAAAAATTGAAGTAAATATCATTTCAAATGAAAAAGTTATGGCCATCCTCATATTTGCATAGATTTGCATTATTTTTTTAAGTGCAAGCGCCATAACTCCAAAACAACAAATCAAATGATCCTCAGAATCGAATTAGCTTCAGGTCTTGATGCATTAAACATGTGTATGAAGTTTCATTAATATCTGTCAAACAGTTTTGCCAGAAAACAGCGGACAAACTATTTGCATATATTTGCAATTTTTTTTAAGTAAAAGGGCAATAACTCCGAAACGAAAATCAAATAAACCTCAAAATCGACTCAGCATCAGATCTTGATGCAGTAAACATTTTTGTGAAGTTTCATTAATATCTCTCAAATAGTTTTCCCAGAAAACAGCGGACAAACTATTTGCATTATTTTTTAAGGACAAGAGCCATAACTCTGAAACGAAAAATCAAATGATCCTCAGAATTAATACAGTATCAGATCTTGGATGCATTAAACATTTGTGTGAAGATTCATTAATATCTGTCAAATAGTTTTCCCAGAAAACAGCGGACAAACTATTTGCATATTTTTTAAGGACAAGGGCCATAACTCTGAAGAGAAAAATAAAAAAAACCTCAGAATCAACTCAGCTTCAGATCTTGATGCATTAAACATTTGTGTTAAGTTTCATTAATATCTGTTAAATAGTTTTCCCTATTTGCATGTATTTGCATTATGTTTTAAGTAAAAGGGCCATAACTCCGAAACGACAAAACAAATGAACCTCAGACTCGACTCAGCTTCAGATCTTGATGCATTAAACATTTGTGTGAAGTTTCATTAATATCTGTCAAATAGTTTTCCCAGAAAACAGCGGACAAACTATTTGCATGTATTTGCATTATTTTTTAAGGACAAGGGCCATAACTCTGAAACGAAAAATTAAATGTTGACATTATGTTTTAAGTAAAAGGGCCATAACTCCGAAACGACAAAACAAATGAACCTCAGACTCGACTCAGCTTCAGATCTTGATGCATTAAACATTTGTGTGAAGTTTCATTAATATCTCTCAAATAGTTTTCCCAGAAAACAGCGGACAAACTATTTGCATGTATTTGCATTATTTTTTAAGGACAAGGGCCATAACTCTGAAACGAAAAATTAAATGAACCTCAGAATCAACTCAGCTTCAGATCTTGATGCATTAAACATTTGTGTGAAGTTTCATTAATATCTGTCAAATAGTTTTCCCAGAAAACAGCGGACAAACTATTTGCATGTATTTGCATTATTTTTTAAGTAAAAGTGCTATAACTCCAAAACGACAAATCAAATGAACCTCAGAATCGACTCAGCTTCAGACCTTGATGCATTAAACATTTGTGTAAAGTTTCATTAATATCTCTCGAATAGTTTTCCCAGAAAACAGCGGACAAACTATTTGCATATTTTTTAAGGACAAGGGCCATAACTCAGGAACGACAAATCAAATGAACCTCAGAATCAACTCAGTTTCAGATCTTGATGCCTTAAACATTTGTGTGAGATTTCATTAATATCTCTCAAATAGTTTTCCCAGAAAACAGCGGACAAACTATTTGCATGATTGTATTTGCATTATTTTTTAAGTAAAAGAGCCATAACTCTGAAACGACAAATCAAATGAACCTCAGAATCGACGCAGCTTCAGATCTTGATGCATTAAACATTTGTATGAATTTTCATTAATTTCTCTCAAACAGTTTTCCCAGAAAACGGACAAACTATTTGCATTATTTTTTAAGGACAAGGGCCATAACTCTGAAACGACAAATCAAATGATCCTCAGAATCAATTCAGTTTCAGATCTTGATGCATTAAACATTTGTGTGAAGTTTCATTAATATCTCTCAAATAGTTTTCCCAGAAAACAGCGGACAAACTATTTGCATATTTTTAGCTCAACTGAGCCAAAGGCTCAGGATGAGCTATTGTGACGACTCTTTGTCCGTCGTCCGGCGTCCGTCCGGCGTCCGTCCAGCGTCCGGCGTCCGTCCAGCGTCCGTCCACAATTTCAAACGACATCTCCTCTGAAACTGCTGACCCGATTTTAACCAAATTTTGTCAGAAGCATCAGTGGCATGTTGCATGATCTAATGGTCCTCTACAAAAATTGTTTAAATTATGACCCCTGGGCCAAAAATGGCCCCGCCCAAGGGCTTATCAGTTTTTCATAGGAAAATCTTTAAAAATCTTCTTCTATGAAACTGTAAGGCCTAGACCTTTGATATTCGGCATGTTGCATGATCTAATGGTCCTCTACAAAGATTGTTCAAATTATGACATCCGGACCAAAAATGGCCCCGCCCAAGGGCTTATTAGTTTTTCATAGGAAAATCTTTAAATATCTTCTTCTCTGAAAATGTAAGGCCTACACCTTTGATATTTTGCATGTGGCATGATCTAATGGTCCTCTACAAAGATTGTTTACATTATGACCCCCGGACCAAAAATGGCCCCGCCCAAGGGCTTATCAGTTTTTCATAGGAAAATCTTTAAAATTCTTCTCTGAAAATGTAAGGCCTCGACCTTTGATATTTGGTATGTAGCATGATCTAATGGTCCTCTACAAAGATTGTTCAAATTATGACCCTGGACCAAATATGGCCCCGCCAAAGGGCTTATCAGTTTTTCATAGGAAAATCTTTTAAAATCTTCAGAAACTGTAAGGCCTAGATCTTTGATATTTGGTATGTAACAAGATCTAATGGTCCTCTACAAATGTGTAGCTTTGGCTTGTAGTCTTCTGCCAAGAATGTTCAACTTACGACCCTGACCTCTGGGCAAAACTTAGCCCTGCCTTGGGGCTTATTAGTTTTCTACCAAGGTTGTACAAATGATGACTTCCTGGTCATAAATGGCCCCACCCCTGGGGTATCTCAGGTGAGCGCTTCATGGCCTCATGGCCCTCTTGTTTAAGGACAAGGGCCATAACTCTGAAATGAAAAATCAAATGAACCTCAGAATCGACTCGGCTTCAGATCTTTATGCATTAAACATTTGTGTGAAGTTTCATTAATATCTGTCAAATAGTTTTCCCAGAAAACAGCGGACAAACTATTTGCATGTATTTGCATTATTTTTAGCTCACCAGAGCACAAAGTGCTCAGGGTGAGCTTTTGTGATCACCTGATGTCCGTCGTCCGTCGGCGTGCGTCGTCCGTCGTCCGTCGTTCGTCGTCCGTCGTCAACAATTTGAACCTTTAAAAATCTTCTCCTCTGAATCTATAGGGTGCTCAGCTTTCATCTTTGGCACATAGCTTCACCTATAGGTCCTTTACAAAAGTTATATAAATTATGTCCCTGGAGTCAAAATTGGCCCCACCCTGGGGGTGTCAAGTTTTCAATAGAAACATATAGTGAAACTTTGAAAATCTTCTTCTCTGAAACTGGAAGGTTCTCAGCTTTGATATTTGGCACATAGCATCACCTATAGGTCCTCTACAAAAGTTATATAAATCATGTCCCTGGGGTTAAAATTGGCCCCGCCCTGGGGGTGGCAAGTTTTCCATAGCTGACTGCTGTTTAAACACTAGTATCTTCTTGTCAAAAACTACATGTCCCAGAGCTTAGATATTTGGTGTATGGATTAACTTAGTTTACCTTTAAGAATTGTGCAAATATCATAGTTCTGAGGTTAAAATTGGTCCTGCCCTTTGGGTTATACTTAAAAATAGGCTTTTTCACTTCAGAAACTGCGGCTAAAGGTTTCTCCTACAACCCAGTCCACTGAGACTGACCTAGTATAGCCAGTTCCAGTGGTTTTACCCTTAGTCTAATCAGTAGAGTAGAAATTGTGTTTAGCCAAATAAATAACAAACACTCATTTTAGATTGAGAAAACTAAGTGGATAATTCTCAAAATGCTCTTTGCATATCTATGTCCTGCATTAAGCTCTCAGATATCAATATAGAGTCTTATCAGTACATGTATATCTTTTGTGAAGTTTAGCTGAATACAAGTCAAGTGTTCTATGCTGTAGCATTCTTTATCAGTATCAGTATTATTTGCTTCAGAATTGTTGTCTGCTTGTCTAAGATTGTTCACATTGTTTTTAAGTACATGTCAATCTTACAATTAACTCTCTTGTACAAAACAATTATGAAGTACAATATTGGATTCTGATCTGACACATATGTAATTTGAAGTTACACATGCGTCAGATCAGAATCCAAACTGTGCTAGGTCTCCCTTTGCACTTTTGACTGGGTTGCCTCCCTTCTGGGTAGACAACTGATATTTTTAGATCTGGCCTATTGCACAGACAATTAACCCTTTGCTCCATAATTATGCATTTCTGCACCATTGTAAACAGAGTAGACCCAGATTAGATGGCTCATTTAGTAACCATATGATCAATCTGCTCTGTTTACTTATGATATTATATAGTGCAAATTGCATTAAATTATTTCCATTTTTGTGTACAATATACAATGTACTTATAATATGTTTACTTAACCCTTTCCCTCATATAAATGCCTTTTCATGCATTTGCAAACAGAGCAGACCCAGATCAGGCGGCTCCTTTAGCAGCTGTCTAATTAGGGTCTACTCTGTTTGTTAATGGAATTTGAAAGATGTTTTTCATTACTTTCTAAAATAGCTACACTTTCTATTTTTCATTATAACTATTTTGTCCATGAATATTCAGTAGGTATTGAAATTTTGAATAAACATAGAACAGGGGAAGGGTTAAAAATAAGTTAAGATATGAATAATAATATGAACTCATGTATCATCATCTTCAGGTCCTTTACAAAAGTTATATTAATTATGGCCCTGGGGTCAAAATTGGCCCCGCCCCAGGGGTGGGTAGTTTTCAGTAGAAACATATAGTGAAAACTTTGAAAATATTCTCCTCTGATTGTCTGGTGAGCGCTTCAGGGCCATTCTGGCCCTCTTGTTTAAGTAAAAGGGCCATAACTCCAAAACGACAAATCAAATGAACCTCAGAATCGACTCAGCTTCAGATCTTGATGCATTAAACATTTGTGTGAAGTTTCATTAATATCTCTCAAATAGTTTTCCCAGAAAACAGCGGACAAACTATTTGCATATTTTTAGCTCACCAGAGCACAAAGTGCTCAGGGTGAGCTTTTGTGGACAAACTATTTGCATGTATTTGCATTATTTTTTAAGGTCAAGGGCCACAACTCTGAAACGAAAAATCAAATGAACCTCAGAATCAACTCAGCTTCAGATCTTGATGCATTAAACATTTGTGTGAAGTTTCATTAATATCTGTCAAATAGTTTTCCCAGAAAACAGCGGACAAACTATTTGCATGTATTTGCATTATTTTTAGCTCACCAGAGCACAAAGTGCTCAGGGTGAGCTTTTGTGATCGCCTGATGTCCGTCGTCCGTCGTCGTGCGGTGTGCGTCGTCCGTCGTCCCGCGTCAACAATTTGAACATTTAAAAATCTTCTCCTCTGAATCTACAGGGTTCTCAGCTTTCATCTTTGGTACATAGCATCGCCTATAGGTCCTCTACAAAAGTTATATAAATTATGCCCCTGGGGTCAAAATTGGCCCCTCCCCAGGAGTGGGAAGTTTTCAATAGAAACATATAGTAAAACTTTGAAAATCTTCTCCTCTGAAACCAGAAGGTTCTTAGCTTTCATATTTGGCACATAGCATCATGTTCAGGTCCTCTACAAAAGTTATATAAATTATGACCCTGGGGTCAAAATTGGCCCCGCCCCAGGGGTGGGCAGTTTTCAATAGAAACAAATAGTGAAATCTTTGAAAATCTTCTCCTCTGAAACGGGAAGGCTCTCAGCTTTCATATTTGGCACAGAGCATCATGTTCAGGTCCTCTACAAAGTTATATAAATTATGGCCCTGGGGTCAAAATTGGCCCCGCCTCAGGGGTGGGTAGTTTTCAACAGAAACAAATAGTGAAAACTTTGAAAATCTTCTTCTTTCAATCTGGAAAGTTCTCAGCTTTCATGTTTAGCGCATAGCATTATGTATAGGTCTTCTACAAAAGTTATATGAATTATGGCCCTGGGGTCAAAATTGGCCCCGCCCCAGGGGTGGGCAGTTTTCAATAGAAACAAATAGTGAAATCTTTGAAAATCTTCTCTTCTGAACCTGGAAGGTTCTCA
Source organism: Azorinus chamasolen (assembly GCA_963576725.1). NCBI lineage: Eukaryota > Metazoa > Mollusca > Bivalvia > Cardiida > Solecurtidae > Azorinus > Azorinus chamasolen. The sequence continues at coordinate 49,966,332 of OY755248.1, forward strand.
GCTTTCATATTTGGCACATAGCATCATGTTTAGTTCCTCTACAAAAGTTATATAAATTATGGCCCTGGGGTCAAAATTGGCCCCGCCCCAGGGGTGGGCAGTTTTCAATAGAAACAAATAGTGAAATCTTTGAAAATCTTCTCTTCTGAACCTGGAAGGCGCTCAGCTTTCATATTTGGCACAGAACATAATGTTCAGGTCCTTTACAAAAGTTATATTAATTATGGCCCTGGGGTCAAAATTGTCCCAACCCCAGGGGTGGGCAGTTTTCAATGGAAACAAATAGTGAAAATTTTGAAAATCTTTTTCTCTGAATCTGGAAAGTTCTTAGGTTTCATATTTGGCGCATAGCATCATGTATAGGTCCTTCACAAAAGTTATATGAATTATGGGCCTGGGGTCAAAATTGGCCCCGCCCCAGGGGTGGGTAGTTTTCAGTAGAAACATATAGAGAAAACTTTGAAAATCTTCTCCTCTGAAACTGGAAGGTTCTCAGCTTTCATATTTGGCACATAGCATCATGTTTAGTTCCTCTACAAAAGTTATATAAATTATGGCCCTGGGGTCAAAATTGGCCCCGCCCCAGGGGTGGGCAGTTTTCAATAGAAACAAATAGTGAAATCTTTGAAAATCTTCTCTTCTGAAACAGGAAGGCTCTCAGCTTTCATATTTGGCACAGAGCATCATGTTCAGGTCCTCTACAATTTTTTTTATTAATTATGGCCCTGGGGTCAAAATTGTCCCCGCCCCAGGGGTGGGCAGTTTTCAATGGAAACAAATAGTGAAATTTTGAAAAAAAAATTCTCTGAATCTTTAAAGTTCTTAGCTTTCATATTTGGCGCATAGCATCATGTGTAGGTCCTTTACAAAAGTTATATGAATTATGGGCCTGGGGTCAAAATTGGCCCCGCCCCAGCGGTGGGTAGTTTTCAGTAGAAACATATAGAGAAAACTTTGAAAATCTTCTCCTCTAAAACTGAAAGGTTCTCAGCTTTCATATTTAGCTCATAGCATCATGTTCAAGTGCTCTACAAAAGTTATATAAATTATGCCCCTGGGGTAAAAATTGGCCCGCCCCAGGGCCGGCTAGTTTTCTATAGAAACATATAGTGAAAACTTTGAAAATCTTCTTCTCTGATTGTCTGGTGAGCGCTTCAGGGCCATTCTGGCCCTCTTGTTTAAGTAAAAGGGCCATAATTCCAAAACGACAAATCAAATGAACCTCAGAATCGACTCAGCTTCAGATCTTGATGCATTAAACATTTGTTTGAATTTTCATTAATATCTCTCAAACAGTTTTCCCAGAAAACAGCGGACAAACTATTTGCATGTATTTGCATTATTTTTTAAGTAAAAGGGCCACAACTCTGAAACGAAAAATCAAATGAACCTCAGAATCAACTCAGCTTCAGATCTTGATGCATTAAACATTTGTGTGAAGTTTCATTAATATCTCTCGAATAGTTTTCCCAGAAAACAGCGGACAAACTATTTGTAGCTGACCAGAGCACAAAGTGCTCAGGGTGAGCTTTTGTGATCGCCTGATGTCCGTCGTCCGTCGTCGTCCGTCGTCCCGCGTCAACAATTTGAACCTTTAAAAATCTTCTCCTCTGAATCTACAGGGTTCTCAGCTTTCATCTAAGATTGGTACATAGCATCACCTATAGGTCCTCTACAAAAGTTATATAAATAATGCCCCTGGGGTCAAAATTGGCCCTGCCCCAGGGGTGGGAAGTTTTCAATAGAAACATATAGTGAAATCTTTGAAAATCTTCTCCTCTGAAACTGGAAGGCGCTCAGCTTTCATATTTGGCACATAGCATCATGTTCAGGTCCTCTACAAAAGTTATATAAATTATGGCCCTGTGGTCAAAATTGGCCCCGCCCCAGGGGTGGGTAGTTTTCAGTAGAAACATATAGAGAAAACTTTGAAAATCTTCTCCCCTGAAACTGAAAGGTTCTCAGCTTTCATATTTGGCTCATAGCATCATGTTCAAGTCCTCTACAAAAGTTATATAAATTATGTCCCTGGGGTCAAAATTGGCCCGCCCCAGGGCCGGCTAGTTTTCTATAAAAGCATATAGTGAAAACTTTGAAAATCTTCTCCTCTGATTGTCTGGTGAGCGCTTCAGGGCCATTCTGGCCCTCTTGTTTAAGGACAAGGGCCATAACTCTGAAACGACAAATCAAATGATCCTCAGAATCGACTCAGTTTCAGATCTTGATGCATTAAACATTTGTGTGAAGTTTCATTAATATCTCTCAAATAGTTTGCCCAGAAAACAGCGGACAAACTATTTGCATGTATTTGCATATTTTTAGCTCACCTGAGCTGAAGGCTCAGGATGAGCTATTGTGACCGCTATTTGTCCGGCGTCCGGCGTCCGTCAGTCGTCCGGTGTCCGTCCACATTTTCAAACGACATCTCCTCTAACTACTGACCCGATTTTAACCAAATTTTGTCAGAAGCATAAGTGGCTAGGGGGAACGAAACGTTGTTCACATTATGACCCCTGGGTCAAAAATGGCCCCGCCCAAGGGCTTATCAGTTTTTCATAGGAAAATCTTTAAAAATCTTCTTCTCTGAAACTGTAAGGCCTAGACCTTTGATATTTGGCATGTAGCATGATCTAATGGTCCTCTACAAAGATTGTTTAAATTATGACCCCCGGGAAAAAAATGGCCCCGCCCAAGGGCTTATCAGTTTTTCATAGGAAAATCTTTAAAAATCTTCTTCTCTGAAACTGTAAGGTCTAGATCTTTGATATTTGGCATGTAGTGTGATCTTATGGTTCTCTACAAAGATTGTTCAAATTATGACCCCCGGGCCAAAAATGGCCCCGCCCAAGGGCTTATCAGTTTTTCATAGGAAAATCTTTAAAAATCTTCTTCTCTCAAAATGTAAGGCCTAGACCTTTGATATTTGGCATGTAGCATGATCTAATGGTCCTCTACAAAGATTGTTCAAATTATGACCGCCGGGCCAAAAATGGCCCCGCCCAAGGGCTTATCAGTTTTTCATTGGAAAATCTTTAAAAATCTACTGAAACTGTAAGGCCTAGACCATTGATATTTGATATGTAACATGATCTAATGGTCCTCTACAAATATGTAGCTGTGGCTTGTGGTCCTCTGCCAAAAATGTTTAACTTACGACCCTGACCACTGGGCGAAACTTGGCCCTGCCTCAGGGCTTATCAGTTTTTCATGGGTAAAATATAAAATATTATTTTTCTCTGAAACCATAAGGCTTAGACCTTTAATTAATGGCATACTGCTTTGCCTAGTGGTTCTCTACCAAGGTTGTACACATGATTTCTTGTGGTCAAAAATGGCCCCGCCCCTGGGGTTATCTCAGGTGAGCGCTTCAGGGCCTCATGGCCCTCTTGTTTAAGTAAAAGGGCCATAACTCCAAAACGACAAATCAAATGATCCTCAGAATCGATACATCAATTTCCCCCCCTACACATAACATCCATATCAAACCCGAACGCCATTATGGCCATTCAGGCCTTTGATTTAAGGACAAGGGCCATAACTCTGAAATGAAAAATCAAATGAACCTCAGAATGTTGACGGACGGACGGACGAACGAACGGACAGGGCCACGACAATATACGACCACCTTTATTAGGTGGGCGTATAAAAATGGTGTGGCTCAATAAAACGAATCAATTCTATCACCCACCTCCAATGTTTTAGTCCCCATCATCAAAAGAATGATGTAAAACTAGCGAGTTTTGTAACTTTGCTTCAAATCGTCGAGGAAGGAGCCATTGTATGTGACGTCATGGATTTCCCAACTTTTCCTTCGCTCATGCAATGAAATGGCTCCATTCAAATTTGTTGCAAAAAGGCACCATCCGAAATAGAAACATAACGACCGACGGAAATGCCGTTTTTAGCTCACCAGAGCACAAAGTGCTCAGGGTGAGCTTTTGTGATCGCCCGTTGTCCGTCGTCCGTCGGCGTGCGTCGTGCGTCGTTCGTCGTTCGTCGTCCGTCGTCAACAATTTGAACCTTTAAAAATCTTCTCCTCTGAATCTACAGGGATCTCAACTTTCATCTTTGGCACATAGCATCATATTCAGGTCCTCTACAAAAGTTATATAAATTATGCCCCTGGGGTCAAAATTGACCCCGCCCCAGGGGTGCCTTGTTTTCAATAGAAACATATAGTAAAACTTTGAAAATCTTCTCCTCTGAAACCAGAAGCTTCTCAGCTTTCATAATTGGCACATAGCATCATGTTCAGATCCTCTACAACAGTTATATAAATTATGGCCCTGGGGTCAAAATTGGCCCCGCCCCAGGGGTGGGCAGTTTTCAATAGAATCATAGTGCAAACTTTGAAAATCTTCTTCTCTGAAACTGGAAGGCTCTCAGCTTTCATATTTGGCACATAGCATCATGTTCAGGTCCTCTACAAAAGTTATATAAATTATGGCCCTGGGGTCAAAATTGGCCCAGCCCCAGGGATGGGCAGTTTTCAATAGAAACAAATAGTGAAATCCTTGAAAAAAATTTCCTGTGAAACTGGATGGTTTTCAGCTTTCATATTTGGCACATAGCATCATGTTCAGGTCTTCTACAAAAATTATATAAAGTATGGCCCCGGGGTCAAAATTGGCCCCACCCTAGGGCTGGGCAGTTTTCAATAGAAACAAATAGTGAAATCTTTGAAAATCTTCTTCTCTGAAACTGGAAGGCTCTCAGCTTCTCATATTTGGCACATAGCATCATGTTCAGGTCCTCTACAAAAGTTATGTAAATTATGGGCCCTGGGTCAAAATTGGCCCCGCACCAGGGTAGGGCAGTTTTCAATAGAAACAAATAGTGAAATCCTTGAAAATCTTTTCCTCTGAAACTGGAAGGTTCTCAGCTTTCATATTTGGCACATAGCATCATGTTCAGGTCTTCTACAATAGTTATATAAAGTATGGCCCCGGGGTCAAAATTGGCCCCGCCCCAGGGGTGGGCAGTTTTCCATAGAAACAAATTGTGAAATCTTTGAAAACCTTCTTCTCTGAAACTGGAAGGCTCTCAGCTTTCATATTTGGCACAGAGCATCATGTTCAGGTCCTCTACAAAAATTATATAAATTATGACCCTGGGGTCAAAATTGGCCCTGCCACAGGGGTAGTAGACAGTTTTCAATAGAAACATATTGAGAAAACTTTGAAAATCTTCTTCTCTGAAACTGGAAGGTTAATCTCAGCTTTCATATTTGGCTCATAGCATCATGTTCAGGTCCCCTACAAGTTTTTAGCTCACCAGAGCACAAAGTGCTCAGGGTGAGCTATTGTTATCGCCCGTTGTCCGTCGTCCGTCGGCGTGCGTCGTGCGTCGTCCGTCGTCCGTCGTTCGTCGTCCGTCGTCAACAATTTGAACCTTTAAAAATCTTCTCCTCTGAATCTACAGGGATCTCAACTTTCATCTTTGGCACATAGCATCATATTCAGGTCCTCTACAAAAGTTATATAAATTATGCCCCTGGGGTCAAAATTGACCCCGCCCCAGGGGTGCCTTGTTTTCAATAGAAACATATAGTAAAACTTTGAAAATCTTCTCCTCTGAAACAAGAAGCTTCTCAGCTTTCATAATTGGCACATAGCATCATGTTCAGGTCCTCTACAAAAGTTATATAAATTATGGCCCTGGGGTCAAAATTGGCCCCGCCCCAGGGGTGGGCAGTTTTCAATAGAATCATATAGTGCAAACTTTGAAAATCTTCTTCTCTGAAACTGAAAGGCTCTCAGCTTTCATATTTGGCACATATCATCATGTTCAGGTCCTCTACAAAAGTTATATAAATTATGGCCCCTGGGTCAAAATTGGCCCCGCCCCAGGGGTGGGCAGTTTTCAATAGAAACAAATAGTGAAATCTTTGAAAATCTTCTCCTCTGAAACTGGAAGGCTCTCAGCTTTCATATTTGGCACATAGCATCATGTTCAGGTCGTCTACAAAAGTTGTATAAATTATGGCCCTGGTCAAAATTGGCCCCGCCCCAGTGTCGGGCAGGTTTCAAAAGAAACAAATAGTGAAATCTTTGAAAATCTTCTCCTCTGAAACTCGAAGGTTCTCAGCTTTCATATTTGGCACATAGCATCATGTTCAGGTCCTCTACAAAAGTTATATTATTTATGGCCCCGGGGTCAAAATTGGCCCCGCCCCAGGGGTGGGCAATTTTCAATAGAAACAAATAGTGAAATCTTTGAAAACCTTCTTGTCTGAAACTGGAAGGTTCTCAGCTTTCATATTTGGCACAGAGCATCATGTTCAGGTCCTCTACAAAAGGTATATAAATTATGGCCCCTGGGTCAAAATTGGCCCCAATCCAGGGGTGGGCAGTTTTCAATAGAAACAAATAGTGAAATCTTTGAAAATCTTCTTCTCTGAAACTGGAAGGCTCTCAGCTTTCATATTTGGCACAGAGCATCATGTTCAGGTCCTCTACAAAAGTTATATAAATTATGACCCTGGGGTCAAAATTGGCCCTGCCACAGGGGTAGTAGACAATTTTCAATAGAAACATATTGAGAAAACTTTGAAAAACTTCTTCTCTGAAACTGGAAGGTTAATCTCAGCTCTCATATTTGGCTCATAGCATCGTGTTCAAGTCCCCTACAAGTTTTTCTAAATTATTTCCCTGGGGCAAAATTGGCCCGCCCCAGGGCCGGCTAGTTCTCTATAGAAACATATAGTGAAAACTTTGAAAATCTTCTCCTCTGATTGTCTGGTGAGCGCTTCAGGGCCATTCTGGCCCTCTTGTTCTAAATTATTCCCCTGGGGTCAAAATTGGCCCGCCCCAGGGCCGGCTAGTTCTCTATAGAAACATATAGTGAAAACTTTGAAAATCTTCTCCTCTGATTGTCTGGTGAGCGCTTCAGGGCCATTCTGGCCCTCTTGTTGCTAGTTGCTTACTTATTTAGAGGACAAAACAAATGGAGATTGGTGATAAAATTGGGTTGTTTTAATGAACCACGCCATCTTTTGAACTGAAAATCGCCAGGTTATGTCTGTGATATAGTGAAACCGGGGTGAACGAACGTTTGTCAATGACCCAGAAAACACGTGAAATTTTGTGAAAATCATTGTTGAATTGATAATTGTACATAAGTTACAGTCAGAAGATTATATTTATTTGATAGTAAAATATGTTAGCTTTTAATAGCTGAAATAATTACAAAATTATCATTGAAATTGCAAGAGTTACATTCATATTAGTACTTGTGGTATACGGATGGCTGTTCTGCTAGTTGGAACCCTTGTTATTATACAGTACATATAGACCCCCATAATTGCAGACACGCGCTTATTTGAAAAGCAAACATCAAATATGCAGCCGCGGTATAGGTGTGAAACCTTAATCCCTATATAATAATAAGGTCGATGAAACGACTTTGGGTTTACTATATAAATTAAGGTCGACGAACGTGAAGGTCGACAAAAACGACCATCACCCGTCAAAACAGCTCTTGGTGACAGGTCAAAACGGCTCAGTTCCCAAACCGCCCTATACCAAAACGGTCCACTTCCATAACGGCCCGGTTTGCCCAGGTCAAAACTGCCCAGTTTTTATGATAGTTCATGTATATTTGGTATATAAATATCCATGTTTAATTGATTGAATAACGCCCCTTGTATTTAATGTTACATTTATTTGTAGTGTATTCATATTGTGTAAGACATGTGAATGAGGTATTATCTACGATATTGAACAGGCCCTGCACTACATGACACAGTATAAACATGTAAAATTGATGAATTTAAGGAAAAAATAAATAGATTATTTATTTATTTATTTATTTTGTAAATGCAGCACAATAAGCAGTACTTAGGCAAGTAATTAATCAACTAATCTTGATTTAAACTAAAAGATGTGCGTCTGTAATATAAATAGCATAATTTTTTTAGTCCTATTCAAAGACGGTGTTAATTATCGAGTTATTTAACCCATTCCATGTTCTGTATTTAGGTCAAATTTTAATACCTACTGAATATTCATTAACAAAATAGTTACAAAGAAATATAGAATGTTGAACATTGTAGACATTTTAGAAAGCAAAGATACACATCTAGCAAATTCTATTAGCAAACAGAGTAAACCCTGATCAGACGGCTCCTCTTGGAGCCGTCTGATCTGGGTCTACTCTGTTTGCGTGAAAACACGTTTATATGAGGGAAAGGGTTAAAGAATTTCTACAGGAATTTCAAGTATACATGTATTACACTTTTAATTACCCGTATCTATTACTAAGTTACAAAACATTTATCAAACATTATATTTGGTGTTTGTTGAAAATATATTTATTATATCAAAATGAAAATTAACGTATAATTATCAATTATACCGATACAGCTTTTCCCCCCACTATAAGTTTATATAAATGCTCTTTAACCAAAGATGTGCTGTTTTGACTGAGCAAAATTTGGTCGGGGGATAAAGTGGGCCGTTTTGGACGGCGGGCCATCATGGACGGCGGGCCATCATGGATGGCGGGCCGTTTTGGAATTCTGACGTTTTGACCCGCATTCATCTATCTTTGTATAATACCTGACTCTGCTTTCGCGTATTATTGGCATGAAAAAACAGTGCAGGCCGTGCGAGAATAAAAGATGTGAAAGTAAAACAGAGAGAAAGACTATATAGTGAGATAGGTGCTAAAACAAGGTGAGCATTAAAATCAGGTAAAACACTCGATTCCAGACCTTTAGGGGCAGTTTGAAATAAGAGAGGGGCATAATACTGATTTGAACCCCTCTAGATCTGGCTGCATAACAGCAGATGCTGGCAAGCTGTTCCACATGACCACTGTACAAGGGAAAACCGAATATTTAAAGTAGTTTACAGAGTGCACATGTGTATTTGACGGAAAGATAAGGGGTGCATATGGCGAGTCATTCTCACAGGTCTACTGAAATACGATGGTAATGGGACGGCGACTAAACCATACATGATCTTATAAAACATGACAACCCGTCCTGTGTCATGTCTGTCACTAAGTGTTGGCCAGCCGAGGGACTGCTGTAGTTCTGTTACACTCTGATTGTAAGAATATAGTTGGAGGTGGTCCATCTTAATTGCTGCCCTTCACTGAATTTTTTCTAGTTTATAAATATTTACCTTTGAGCTAGTTGACCAAACCGATGATGTATATTCCAGTTGAGGTCTTGTAAGCTAGCTACCTCTCATATTTTTAGCTCACCAGAGCACTTTTGTGCTCAGGGTGAGCTTTTGTGATCACTTGATGTCCGTCGTCCGTTGTCGTGCATCCGTCGTGCGTCGTCGGGCGTCAACAATTTGAACCTTTACAAATCTTCTCCTCTGAATCTACAGGGTTCTCAGCTTTCATCTTTGGTACATAGCATCATCTTTGGGTCCTCTACAAAAGTTATATAAATTTTGCCTCTGGGGTCAAAATTGGCCCCGCCCCAGGGGTAGCCAGTTTTGAATAGAAACATATAGTGACAACTTTGAAAATCTTCTCCTCTGAATCTACAGGGTTCTCAGCTTTCATATTTGGCACATAGCATCATGTTCAGGTCCTCTACAAAAGTTATATAAATTATGGCCCTGGGGTCAAAATTGGCCCCGCCCCAGGGGTAGCCAGATTTCATTAGAAACATATAGTGACAACTTTGAAAAACTTCTCCTCTGAATCTACAGGGTTCTCAGCTTTCATATTTGGCACATAGCATCATGTTCAGGTCCTCTACAAAAGTTATATAACTTATGCCCCTGGGGTCAAAATTGGCCCCGCCCCAGGGGTAGCCAGTTTTGAATAGAAACATATAGTGAAAACTTTGAAAATCTTCTCCTCTGAATCTACAGGGTTCTCAGCTTTCATATTTGGCACATAGCATCATGTTCAGGTCCTCTACAAAAGTTGTATAAATTATGCCCCTGGGGTCAAAATTGGTCCCGCCCCAGGGGTGGTCAGTTTTCAATAGAAACATATAGTGAAACTTTGAAAATCTTCTCCTCTGAAACTGTAAGGTTCTCAGCTTTCATACTTGGCACATAGCATCATGTTCAGGTCCTCTACAATTGTTATATACATTATGCCCCTGGGGTCAAAATTGGCCCCGCCCCAGGGGTAGCCATGTCTCAATAGAAACATATACTGAAAACTTTGAAAATCTTCTCCTCTAAATCTACTGGGTTCTTAGCTTTCATATTTGGCACATAGGATCATATTCAGGTCCTCTACAAAAGTTATATAAATTATGCCCCAGGGGTCAAAATTGGCCCCGCCATGTCTCAATAGAAACATATAGTGACAACTTTGAAAATCTTCTCTTGAGAAACTGGAAGGTTCTCAGCTTTCATATTTGACACATAACATCATGTTCAGGTCCTCTACAAGAGTTATATAAATTATGCCCCTGGGGTCAAATTTGGCCCCGCCCCAGGGGTAGCCAGTTCGCAATAGAAACATATAGTGTCAAATTTGAAAATATTTTCCTCAGAAACTGGAAGGTTCTCAGCTTTCATATTTGGCACATAGCATCATGTTCAGGTCCTCTACAAAAGTTGTATAAATTATGCCCCTTGGATCAAAATTGGCCCGCCCCAGGGGTGGCTAGTTTTCTCTAGAAACATATAGTGGAAACTTTGAAAATCTTCTCCTCTGATTACCTGGTGAGCGATGTCAGGGCCATTCTGGCCCTCTTGTTTATATTTTTGTTGTGAACATGCAGTGATGTTCCTGGAAAGAAAGCTAGATTTATATTAAAAACCAAAAAACTGAATAATCAAAATCATTAAATAACCCTCTATAAGTTAAATATTGATAATTGGTCTATTATGACAGCAAAAGCATAAAGTGAGGGGCAAACAGTTTGGACTCGCACCAAATCAATCAAAACTTAATGGGATAGTAATAATAATGTTTGCAACGATGCTAGATCCACCAAAAGTTGAACTAAATGAAACTAACTCCCATACAAAACAGAAAGTAAATTGTTTTGAGTGTGTCGTTGAGAGTTCAACGGAAGAAAAGCGATAGGCAGGGATTTCCCAATAAGTTGTGTGCCCATTAGCGTTATAGCAGAATTTCAGTGCCCTTATAAGAAGTTCGGAATCTACAGTTTGTAGAAACTGTTTTCGAAATATTGATCAGACATCATTCCATTTTGTTTGTTTACATTTGTGCAATAATTGATGTGTAAAGCGGCATGAAAATAGGTCATCAAATATTCTTTGAACTTAAACCGTATTATCAGTTTTATGATAAAATAAAGGCCATTTATTCTTGATTCAGGCTATTTTGATATAAACTATCCACTCCGATAACCATTAAACACAAACTATTGGTTTTGCAAAGATTCTTGTCATTAGCTCATCGCAGAGGTGGTGAGAGTATCGAACGACAACTCTGCAAGGAGATGTGAGAGTAACTAACGACAACTCTGCCAGGAGATTGGCCTGTTATTGTTAAGTGGGTCATATGGATTGATATGATATATAGGCCGGGCGCCACTTTGGGTGGACAGACGTTTCGGCCAACGGATGTTTCAGCCTGGACGTTTTGGTCTAGGAGATTTAGGGTCTAGGACGTACGTTTCAGCCAGCCATTTTTTCAAAGTAGCTAGGACGTTTCGGCCAAAATTTAGAATTTATATAAATTAAAAACCAAAAATTGAATAATCAAAATCATTAAATAACACTCTATAAGTTAAATATTGATAATTGGTCCAATTTATTAAAGCAAGAAGCATAAAGTGAGGGGCAAACAGTTTGGACCCACACCAAAATCAAAAGGTAATGGGATATAGTAATAATAATGTTTGCAACAATGCTAGATCCACCAAAAGTTGAACTACATGTATATGACATTTTTGATGAAAACAAAAACAATAAAGTGAGTAGCAAACAGTTTGGACCCAGACCAAAATGAAAACTGAATGGGATAATATTTCATTTAGTAAGGTGTTGTGTGGCCTAGGGCTGTTTTAATGACTAAACAATGTGACTGTTTTATTTGAAAGCACCTTGATCTTTATCACACCTTGTACCCAGGGTTGAGTAAGTGGGAGTCTAATCTGTTAAATCAATTTGTCACCTGCTTAGCTAATACCATGATATGTATAAAAAAAAATAAAATAATGGACCAATTATCAATATTTAACTTATTGAGGGTTATTTAATGATTTTGATTATTCAAGTTTTGGTTTTTAATATAAATTTTAAATTTTGGCTGAAACGTCCTACTTTGAAAAAATAGCTGGCCGAAACGTCCAGGCCGAAACATCGTAGGCAGAAACATCCGCTGGCCGAAATGTCCTACATTCGCCACTTTGTTACCCTTGGGCATTTTATGATATTCAAGATGGCGACCAATACAATAAACATGCATAAATTGCACTTTTTATCTGATGGATTATGTCTAGTGCAGCCAGAGAATAAGTTGGACCTAGCATATTGGTTTATATAGGTTTCTTCCTGCCTAATTATTGTTAAAGGGGTCATATGGACTGACCCTAGACCGTGTTCCCCTTTGTTACCCTTGGGCATTTTGTGATATTCAAGATGGCGGCTAATATGGGGTAAAAATCATATTTTTTTTTTATGCCCCCCAGATCAGATCTGGGGGGCATATTGTTTTTGCCCTGTCTGTCTGTCTGTCTGTTTGTCTGTTTGTTTGTCAGCAACTTTAACATTGGTCATAACTTTTGAGCCAGTACAGATAGAGACTTGATATTTGGTATGCATATGTATCTCATAAAGCCGCGCATTTTGAGGGGTGACATGTCAAGGTCAAGGTCATCCTTCAAGGTCAGAGGTCAAATATATGGGTCAAATCACCGACTTTAACATTGGTCATAACTTTTGGACCAGTAGAGATAGAGACTTGATATTTGGCATGCTTGTGTATCTCATGAAGCCACACATTTTGAGCGGTGACATGTTAAGGTCAAGGTCATCCTTCAGGGTCGAAGGTCAAATTGTCTGTTTTTTTGTCTGTAACTTTAACGCAACTTTAACATTGGTCATAACTTTTGAGCCAGTATAGATAGAGACTTGATATTTGGCATGCATATGTATCTCATAAAGCCGCACATTTTGAGGGGTGACATCTCAAGGTCAAGGTCATCCTTCAAGGTCAGAGGTCAAATATATGGATCAAATCACTGACTTTAACATTGGCCATAACTTTTGGACCAGTAGAGATAGAGACTTGATATTTGACATGCGTGTGTATCTCATGAAGCTGCACATTTTGAGGGGTGAAATGTCAAGGTCAAGGTCATCCTTCAGGGTCAAAGGTCAAATTGTCTGTTTCTTTGTAACTTAACATTGGTCATAACTTTTGACCCAGTACAGCTAGTGACTTGATATTTGGCATGCATATGTATCTCATAAAGCCGCACATTTTGAGGGGTGACATGTCAAGGTTCAGGTCATCGTTAAAGGTCAGAGGTCAAACACATGGGTCAAATCACTGACTTTAACATTGGTCATAACTTTTGAGCAAGTACAGATAGAGACTTGATATTTGGCATGCATATGTATCTCATAAAGCCGCACATTTTGAGGGGTGACATGTCAAGGTCAAGGTCATTCTAAGAGGTCAGAGGTCAAACATATGGGTCAAATCACTGACTTTAACATTGGCCATAACTTTTGAACCAGTACAGATAGAGAATTGATATTTGGCATGCTTGTGTATCTCATGAAGCTGCACAGTTTGAGGGGTGAAATGTCATGGTCATCCTTCAGGGTCAAAGGTCACCAACTTCAAATTGGCCATAACTTTTGAACCAATAGAGATAGAGTCTTGATATTTGGTATGCATGTGTATCTCATGAAGCCGCACATTTTGAGGGGCAACATGTCAAGGTAAAGGTCATCTTTTAGGGTCAAAGGTCACCGACTTTAACATTGGCCATAACTTTTGAACCTGTAGATGCAGACTTGACATTTGGTATGCATGTGTATCTCATGAAGCTGCACAGTTTGGGGATGACATTTCAAGGTCAAGGTCATCTTTCAGGGTCAAAGGTCACCGACTTTAACATTGGCCACAACTTTTGAACCAGTAGAGATACAGGCTTGATAGTTGGTATACATGTGTTTCTCATTTGGCTGCACAGTTCGAGGGGTGACATGTCAAAGTCAAGGTCATCCTTCATGGTCAAAGGTCACCAACTTTAACATTGGCCATTACTTTTGAACCAGTAAAGATGTAGACTTGATATGTGGTATGCATGTGTACCCCATGAAGCTGCAGAGTTTGAGGGGTGACATGTCAAGATCAAGGTCATCCTTTAGGGTCAAATATCATATCGAGGGGGCATAGTGTTTCACAAACACATCTTGTTTTGCATGTGTTACAAGGTGGATAATGTTTAGTGTAGTGACATGTATGTTGTTTCTTTTAATATTGGATATGAAAAAGAAACACTGTTAAATGTTTGGACATAAATTGTCAAAAAAATTAAACAAATATAGTGTTGTACATTTACTATGATTCATTTTAGGCTGGGTCCTAGTAGTGGTTACCGTAGCATCCCCCCCTAGACTTTTTTTCATGGGTACCAAATTGTTTGTTGGGGTCCTTAGAATACATTTTGAGCATGCCCCCAAAAATAAGTTTGTCCCAGCTGTGTTTTATTTAACGGTTTCCATGGTAACCCGAGGTAATTTTCGAAACTACATTGGTTCAGAAAATGCGCCATAACTTTGTTTTTAGAAGCAATAGAAGGACAAAACAAGTACCAAAGTAAAGCAGAGACATATAGCTTGAATATGATATATGATTTTATTAATATTCATAAATGCATTCCTATGAATATTAATGAGGAAGTAAAAAATGTGATTTTTTTAGAAAAAAGGAGTTTGTTGTTTAGTCTGAGAGGCTTATTAATGCACAGAAATTATTGAATTTAGGTTTAAGTTGTTCGTTGGAGTCCTCAGAACACATTATGAGTATTTCCTCAACTAATTTTGTCCCATCTATGTTTTATTAAACGGTTTCCATGGTAACCCGAGGTAAATTTCGAAACATTCTTGGTTCAGAAAATGCGTAATAACTTTGCTTTTAGAGGTAATAGAAGGACAAAACAAGTACCAAAGTAAAGCAGAGACATATAGCTTCAATATGGTATATGATTTAATTAATATTCATAAATGCATTCTTATGAATATTCATGAGAATGTAAAAAATGCGTTTTTTTAGAAAAAGGAGCTTGTTGTTTAGTCTGATAGGCTTATTAATGCACACAAATTATTGAATTCAGATTTAAATTGTTTGTTTGGTTCATCAGAACACATTTTGAGCATTCCCCCCAAGTAATTTTGTCCCATCTTTGTTTTATTGAACGGTTTCCATGGTAACGCGAGGAGGTAAATTTCGAAACATCATTGGTTCAGAAAATGCATAATAACTTTGCTTTTGGAGGCAATAGAAGGACAAAACAAAAACCAATGTAAAGCAGAGACATATATCTTGATTATGATATATAATTTTAATAATATTCATATATGATTGCTTATAAATATTAATGAGGAAGTATAAAAATCCGCTTTTTTAGAAAAATGAGTTTTTTGTTTAGTCTTAGAGGCCTATTAATGCACAAAAATGAATGAATTCAGGTTTAAATTGTTCGTTGAGGTCCGCAGAACACCACTTGAGCATTCCCCAAAATGATTGTGTCCAAGCTATATTTTTAACGGTTTCCATGGTAACCCGAGGTAAATTTCGAAACATCCATGGTTAAACAAATGCGTCATAACTTTGCTTTTAGAGGCGAAAGAAGGACAAAACAAGAACCTGAATAAAGCAAAGACATATAACTTGAATATGATATGTAATTTAACTAATTTTCATAAATGTATTCTTATGAATATTAATGAGGAAGTAAAACAATCCGATTTTTGTTTAGAAAAAAGGAGTTTATTGTTTAGTCTGAGATGCCTATTAATAAACAAGAGTTATTGAATCCATGTTTGAATGTTTTCATGTGAAGGAAAATAAACTATCTTTGTTTCAGCTAATATTTCTATAAAGCATGCGTATTTCAGCTTATTTGCATATAATATACGTATATGAATAAGCAATTTTCTATGAGCATTGTATTTAGTATTATTTTGAGTATACGGTAAAATCTCGATTATTCGAATTTTCTTTATAGAAGCATTAAGACCCTTTTAGGCAGGTGACTTCTTAATGCATGGTGAAAGTCATGCAGAAAACTGCACTAGGAGCTTTCTGCATGACTTTCACCATGCATTAAGCTGTCACCTGTCTTAAATATCGATAATAATACGTACGTCAATGATAATACGTCAATGTTCGAAGCGAATCCCATCTGTTGGATGCAACTGCCGGTGCTAAAGAAGTGAATGAGAGAGATAGAGAGAGAGAGAGAGAGAGAGAGAGAGAGAGAGAGAGAGAGAGAGAGAGAGAGAGAGAGGCCTAATACCCGTCCCTGGGGCTGTCGGAAACAAATGAGGGGATCTGATAAAACATCCCAGGTCGATTTTCATTTGAAACCGGATGCCTAAGAGATACCCAGGGAACCCTTGTCCGTAAGAGTTTAGCGGACAAGATCCACCCAGTTGCCGGGCTGGCACAAAAATCTTCGTCCAGGTCAGGCAAACGGGAAAGAAGTCCCGTGGAAGGAGAAAGAGACTCCCTAGACTTAATTAGGTTAGGGGGGTCCACTTTTTCGACTGACACTAGCACGGAAGAGGATAGAGGACCCCTGTGAATAGGATTCGGGGGTCTAGGGCAGACAGAGGGTGGGATGATTCTAAAACAATCTTCACACGCATTCTCAATAGAAAATATTGATGTTCAGAATCATCTAAAGAAAAAGAGGACTAAGTCCCGTCTAAATCTGAGTGAGAGGCTTCCACAAAGTCTGATTCCCTTAAAAAATAGAACCATCCCTAGGAGCCATAATGGACAAAGTGTCTTCCTGCTCTCCCTCAGAATCCGCCCTGGTAAACGCCATGGATGGCAGCACCCGGGAAGAGTGGGACCCGCCACAGACATAGAAGTGTGGACTGTGGGTTCACGTGAGGGTTACCGGTATTCTCCCTCTAGGTGAAGCTTGCTGGTTCCCAGAATGAGTGTCGGCTATCGAGAGCGACCAGCCGGCGAAGCGATGTCTTCGCATAGAAGAGTAATGGTAAGACCTCGATCTGCGATGAGAGCGGTGCGAGTGCCGGTTCCTATTAGAAGAATAAGAAGGTTTTTACGCCTCCTACGGGGTGGGTGGGATGGGGGCTGGGGAGTCCGAGGTGTACTCAGAAGATGAAGAGTAATTGCAGGGTCTAGACAACCAAGAACGTCTAGACTTAGCCAGAGCAGCTTCCTGTTGACTTTCACCACTGTAATGCGGTGTAGAGACAGAATGCCCTGTAGAAAAGATTGGACTGGTAGATTTACCGGTCCACTTCGGTATCCTGGTCCAAAGGACCAGACCGGGCCACCGGAGGACCGTTGGAGAGCAAACTTAGAACACCGGGCCAAATAATACACAGTGACATCTTTGGGCGGGGGCTCGGTAGACTGGTGATGTCATGAAACGGAAGCACTAACGCCAGGACACCGGGGACCGGTGACGGATAACTGGGCCTAGATTCAGCGGGACCAGGCAAAACTCTTCACACAACAAGCGGACCGGGAGACCTGGCAACAATAGTACCTGGGACCAGAACAAAGGGTACCATTCAAGTGGTAAACGGGGAACCCGCGCCCGGGCCAGCAGTTGGGTGCCGATCTGCAACTAACAACTGGAGAATCGACTGCACCACAGGGGCTGTTGACGAAAGAGATTTTAAAGAAGAAGCAGGCTTCTTCTGAGCTTTAGAGGACAGTGATTTGTCTGTTGCGAGGGAGTCGCTGACCAAAGAGAATAATACTTCTTCCGTCGGGCAGCAAGCTCCCACGTCTCCCCTGTCCAGAGGGATGAAACTGGACAGGGAGCTGACGCGGAGCAACCGCAGCAGGCCAGACACACTTAATGAGTTGTCCAGCCTGTCGCGAAATGCTCGCAAGAAGCCTTGCGTTGCTCTGGCATGCTGTGGTAAATAATCAAGCAAATGCATAAGACATCGCGAGTAAGTTAGAAGTCACGCAAGGCTAATATGGGTAAACATAAGCTGATGATTACAGTCGAGATGCTATATATTTTCTATTGCATTGCAAAACACCCATAACAGTAATATTCTTCACAAACATGCATGAGACTCAATTCCTCTGCTGTAATTTCTTACAAGAAATGTGTTGTTCACATACATGTATATTGCAATATAATAGAAAAACTTACTTTCCTACAACAGTTTACATTCTCATTAATATTCATGATTTTGAAATAATATTCATTATCTACATATTTATATACATGAACATCAATATCGCTGTTTCAGTCAGTATCAAGCTCTATACTGGTTAACTAAAATAATCTCAGACAAAAAGAACAGCTCATTCAAGTGTGTTTATTTTACATCTCATTAATATTCATAAATATGCATTAATATTCAAGAACCCAAAGTAATGACCCTCTGCTCTTGTCAATGTTTGTTGTTCTGGTATTTTACGTAAAATAAATAATAGAAAAGATAGTACACTCGAAAAAATGCTAAGTATAGGGCTTATGTTAAATTGCTTATTCATTTACGCATGTTATATGCAAATTAGCTTAAATATACATGTTTTAGAAATATTACATGAACCAAAGATATTTTCCTTTATTTGTATGTTGATATTAAAACATTTAAATCTGAATTCAATAACTATTTGTATATTATTGGGCCTCTCAAACTAAAACCAAACTCGTCAAACTAAAAACGCATTTTTTACTTCCCCATTAATGTTCATAAGAATGCATTATAAGAATGCATTCTATGTATTAATAGAATTACATATCGTATTCAAGCTATATGTCTCTACTTTACATTGGTTCTTGTTTTGTCCTTCTATTGTCTCTAAAAGCAAAGTTATGAAGCATTTTCTTAATCAAGATAGTTTCGAAATTTACCTCGGGTTACCACGGAAACCGTTTAATAAAACATAGCTGGGGCACAATTATTTTGGGAGAATGCTCAAAAAGTGGTCTGATGACCCCAACGAACAATTTAAACCTGAATTCAATAATTTTTGTGCATTAATATGCCTCTAAGACTAAACAAAAAACTCATTTTTCTAAAAAAGTGGATTTTTTTATTTCCTCATTAATATTCATAAGCAATCATATATGAATATTATTAAAATTATATATCATAATCAAGATATATGTCTCTGCTTTACTTTGGTTTTTGTTTTGTCCTTCTATTGCCTCTAAAAGCAAAGTTATTATGCATTTTCTGAACCAATGATGTTTCGAAATTTACCTCCGCGCGTTACCATGGAAACCGTTCAATAAAACATAGATGGGACAAAATTACTTTGGGGGAATGCTCAAAATGTGTTCTGATGACCCAAACAAACAACTTAAATCTGAATTCAATAATTTGTGTGCATTTATAAGCCTATCAGACTAAACAACAAGCTCCTTTTTCTAAAAAACGCATTTTTTTACATTCTCATGAATATTCATAAGAATGCATTTATGAATATTAATTAAATTATATACCATATTGAAGCTATATGTCTCTGCTTTACTTTGGTACTTGTTTTGTCCTTCTATTACCTCTAAAAGCAAAGTTATTACGCATTTTCTGAACCAAGAATGTTTCGGAATTTACCTCGGGTTACCATGGAAACCGTTTAATAAAACATGGATGGGACAAAATTATTTGGGGAATTACTCATAATGTGTTCTGAGGACTCCAACGAACAACTTAAACCTAAATTCAATAATTTCTGTGCATTAATAAGCCTCTCAGACTAAACAACAAACTCCTTTTTTCTAAAAAATCACATTTTTTACTTCCTCATTAATATTCATAAGAATGCATTTATGAATATTAATAAAATCATATATCATATTCAAGCTATATGTCTCTGCTTTACTTTGGTACTTGTTTTGTCCTTCTATTGCTTCTAAAAACAAAGTTATGGCGCATTTTCTGAACCAAGGTAGTGTCGAAAATTACCTCGGGTTACCATGGAAACCGTTAAATAAAACATAGCTGGGACAAACTTATTTTTGGGGGCATGCTCAAAATGTATTCTAAGGACCCCAACGAACAATTTGGTACCCATGAAAAAAAGTCTAGGGGGGGATGCTACGGTAACCACTACTAGGACCCAGCCTATTTGGATTTAACCACAACTAAAACCTCAGACAATCTCAATGCTTTATTCCAGGATATACGATATAGAAACTAACAACTACGCATGCGCAAGAAAGTACAAGGTGCGGTTGCTGTTTTATCCGTAGAATATAAAGGGGATCCATCAGTATTTACTGTCGGTCTATAGAGATCTACATCTATCAAATAATATCGAGATCTGGATCTTCATAGACACTATACATCCCTCCTTTTTTCTTCAATGAAAAAGTCTGATTTTTACCGGGTTTTCCATGGAAAACGGTTATTTAAATGGTGATGTACGGCGGGCGGGCGGGCGGCTGCCAGTTTTGTCCGGACGATAACTCCTATATGGCTCATGCCATTGGATTGAAACTTCATACATAGAAAGATCATGATAAGAGGAAGTGTCATGCACAAGGTCCATAACTCTGGCCTCACTAATATTGGAATTATGCCCCTTTCAACTTAAAAATGTGTGAGTCCATATGTGCGTCCGTCCGGTCTTGTCCGGGCTGTAACTTAGAACTCCATGGATGGATTGTGAAATCACTTGGCATAAATGTTCCTCTAGGCGGTACGGCATGTCACATGAATAAACCATGTCAATAGCTGAAAGGTTAAGGTCATACTTAGAGGTCAAAGGTCAAAATCATGTATATTTTTAACCGGATTAACAGATTTTGATTGTCCGAAGCATATCCCCTACACTACTTTGGCTAGGATCACCAAATATGGTGTGTCAGTACATCTTGGGATGGCGGAGTGTTGAATACTATTTATAGGTTTATGTGACCTTGACCTTGGGCTTCATTTACAAGAAAAACTTGTTCGGAGCATAACTCCTATACGGAATCAGCTAGGATCACCAAATATGGTGTGAGTTCATCTTGGGATGGCGGAGTGTCGCATACTATTTTTAGTTCAATGTGACCTTGACCTTGAACTTTGACCTCATTTACAAAAAAAGCTTGTCTGGAGCATATCTCCTACACTACTTCAGCTAGGATCACCAAATATGGTGTGTGAGTACATCTTGGGACGGCGGAGTGTTACATACTATTTATAGGTCAAGGTGACCTTAACCTTTGACCTCATTTACAAAAAAAGCTTGTCAGGAAAATTTCTCCTGCATTACTTCAACTATGATCACCAAATATGGTGTGTGAGTACATCTTGGGATGGCAGAGTGTTGCATACTATTTATAGGTCAATAGTGACCGTGACCTTTGGCTTTATTTACAAAGAAATTTCGTCCGAAGCATACCTCCTATACCGAATCAGCTAGGATCGCCAAATATGGCATGTGAGTGCTTCTTGGGATGGCGGAGTGTTGCATACTAATTTTAGGTTTATGTGTCCTTGACCTCATTTACAAAAAAAGCCTGTCCGGAGCATATCTCCTACACTACTTCAGCTAAGATCACCAAATATGGAGTGTGTGAGTACATCTTAGGATGGCAGAGTGTTGTATACTATTTATAGGTCAATGTGGCTTCATTTACAAAAAAATTGTCTTAAACTTACCTCCTACACTACTGCTGCTAGGATCACCAAATATGGTTTGTGAGTAGATCCTAGGAGAGCAGTGTCGCATACTATTTATAGACCAGTGTGACCATGACTTTGACCTTTGACTTCATTTACGAAAAAGCTTGTCATTCCTACACCGAATCGGCTAGGATCACTAAATATGGTGTATAAGTCCATCTTCAGATGGTGGAATGTTGCATACTTTTTGTAGGTCATGTGGCCATGACATTGACCTTTGACCTCAAATATGAAAAAAAGATTGTCATTTGGGGTGACTTGAGTTCAAATTGTGGTCTTACTATGCAATCTTTTTTTTCATTTTGCAGTTGCATATTGCAGGCCTGCTTACAAAACCCATATTGTCAATGCTTTGCTTTGGGGCATTTATCACGGACTGTGGCACATTTCTTGTTCTTGGAGTTATGCCCCTTTGAACTAAATCACCAGTTAATAGTGAAGGAAAACCCGGTTTGATGTCGTGTCGACATTTATTTATTAATTTTTTTTTTAAGAACAAATTTACATTTAAAGGTGTATGCTGTATCCAACCTCCATCCCCTCTCTATACAGGCATCTGCCAGGTCCTGGTATTCGGCCAATTTCATACAAAAGGCCTCAAACATACAAGAATTACTTTTAAAAAGATATGCTGGTATAACATTTGTTGAATTATGATGAATTTAGATTTTGATACAGTTTTGAAACCTCATTTCATTTATGAAATTTAAAACTATTCAGCATTTTATTATAGAGTTCTGACAACATGCCAAAAAACAAATTTACATTTAAAGGTGTATGCTGTATCCAACCTCCATCCCCTCTCTATACAGGCATCTGCCAGGTCCTGGTATTCGGCCAATTTCATACAATAGGCCTCAAACATACAATAATTACTTTTAAAAAGATATGCTGGTATAACATTTGTTGAATTATGATGAATTTAGATTTTGATACAGTTTTGAAACCTCATTTCATTTATGAGATTTAAAACTATTCAGCATTTTATTATAGAGTTCTGACAACATGCCAGTCTGAAGCCTTTTCAAAAGAAATGGGAAGGAAACTAAAGAAGAAAAAGAGGCAAAATTCTTGTAAGTATCATTTAACAAACCCTTCAAATCATTATGTCTCCCCCCCCATATTTATATGGGGGGAGACATATTGTTTTCGTGAGAGTTGTCTGTCTGTGTGTCTGTGTGTCTGTATTTCTGTCTGTCTGTCTGTCTGTCCGTCCGTCCGTCCGTCCGTCCGTCCGTCCATCTGTCTGTCTGTCCGGCCATCTGTCCGTCTGTCCTTCACACTTTTTGTCCGGACGATAACTTCAATATGCCTGATGCCAGTTGATTGAAACTTCATATATGGAAAGAGCATAATGAGAGGAAGTGTCATGCACAAGGTCCATAACTCTGGCTTCACTAATATAGGAGTTATTGCCCCTTGTAAAAAAATAAACACTTTTTTGTCCGGACAATAACTTCAATATGCCTGATGCCAGTTGATTGAAACTTCATATATAGAAAGAGCATAATGAGAGGAAGTGTCATGCACAAGGTCCATAACTCTGGCTTCACTGATATAGGAGTTATTGCCCCTTGTAAAAAAATTCACACTTTTTTGTCCGGACGATAACTCCTATATGGCTCATGCCATTGGATTGAAACTTCATATATGGAAAGATCATGACAAGAGGAAGTGTCATACACAAGGTCCATAACTCTGACTTCACTAATAATGGAGTTATTGCCCTTGTAAATTTTTTTCACAATTTTTTGTCCAGACAATAACTCCTATATGGCTCATGCCATTGGATTGAAACTTCATACATGGAAAGATCATGATAAGAGAAAGTGTCATGTTCAAGGTCCATAACTCTGGCTGCATTAATATATGAGTTATTGCCCTTTGTAAAAAAAACCACAATTTTTTGTCAGGATGATAACTCCTATATGGCACATGCCATTGGAGTGAAACTTCATACATGGAAAGATCATGATAAGATAAAGTGTCATGCATAAGGTCCTTAACTCTGGCTTCAATAAATTGAGAGTTATTGCTCCTTGTACATTTGTTTAACGCTTTCTTGTCCGGACGATAACTCCTACATGGCTCTTGCCATCGTATTGAAACTTCATTCATGGAAAGAGCATGGTGAGAGAAAGTGTCATGAACAAGGGCCATAACTCTGGCTTCAATACTTTTGGAGTTATTGCCCTTTGTTACATTTTTTATACGCCCGAAGGGACGTATTATGGTATGGCGCATGTCGTCCGTCCGTCCGTCTGTCCGTCTGTCCGTCCGTTAGCAATTTCTTGTGCAACTAACTCCTCCTTTATTATGCCCCCAAAGCTAGGCTTTGGCGGCATATAGTGATCGCACCGTGCGTGTGTGGGTGGGTGTGTGGGTGTGTGGGTGGGTGGGTGTGTGGGTGGGTGTGTGTGTGTGTGTGTGGGTGTGTGTACCTTTTGTCCGGAGTATATTTCCTTTGTCACATCAGCTACGGATACCAAATTTGGTGTGTGAGTTCATCTTGGGATGGGGGAGTGTCGCGTACCATTTTCATGTCACTGTGACCTTGACCTTGACCTTTGACCTTGATTTTACAAAAAGCTTGTCCGGAGCATATCTCCTTTACCTTACCAGCTACAGATTCCAAATTTGGTGTGTGAGTTCCTTTGACCTCGATTTTAAAAAAAGCTTATGCCTTACCAGCTACAAAAAGCTTGTCCAGAGTATATCTCCTATACCTTACCAGCTAAGGATTCCAAATTTGGTGTGTGAGTTCATCTTGGGATGGAGGAGTGTCGCATACCATTTTCAGATCACTGTGACCTTGACCATGACCTTTGACCGATTTTACAAAAAGCTTGTCCGGAGCATATCTCCTTTACCTTACCAGCTACAGATTCCAAATTTGGTGTGTGAGTTCATCTTGGGATGGCGGAGTGTCGCGTACCATTTCCAGGTCACTATGACCTTGACCTTGACCTTTGACCTCGATTTTAAAAACCGCTTATACCTTAACAGCTACAAAAAGCTTGTCCGGAGTATATCTCCTATTCCTTACCAGTTAAGGATTCCAAATTTGGTGTGTGAGTTCATCTTGGGATGGAGGAGTGTCGCGTACCATTTTCAGATCACTGTGACCTTGACCATGACCGTTGACCGATTTTACAAGAAGCTTGTCCGGAGCATATCTCCTTTACCTTACCAGCTACAGATTCCAAATTTGGTGTGTGAGTTCATCTTGGGATGGCGGAGTGTCATGTACCATTTCCAGGTCACTATGACCTTAACCTTGACCGATTTTACAAAAAGCTTGTCCAGAGCATATCTCCTATACCTTACCAGATACGGATTCCAAATTTGGTGTGTGAGATCACCTTCAGATGGCGGAGTGTCGCGTACCATTTTCAGGTCACTGTGACCTTGACCTTGACCTTCGACCTCGATTTTACAAAAAAGGTTGTCCAGAGAATATCTCCTATACCTTACCAGCTACGGATTCCAATTTAATGTGTGAGTTTATCTTGGGATGGCGGTGTGTCGCGTACCATTTTCAGGTCACTGTGACCTTGACCTTTGACCTAGATTTTACACAAAGCTTGTCCGGAGCATTTCTCCTATACCTTACCAGCTACGGATTCCAAATTTGGTTTGTGAGTTCATCTTGGGATGGCGGAGAGTCGTGTACCATTTTCAGATCACTGACCTTGACCTTGACCTTTGACCTCAATTTTACAGTCCGGAGCGTATCTCCTATACTGACTCCTGTGTCATTTTTAACAGCATCAAAATTTCATGTTACACCTGCATTACATTGTATTGTTTTTCCGCCAAAATGCATTTCGGTGTCAAACACTTTGGGGGCATTTGTCACCCGTGACGACTCTCTTGTTTTTCAACATAATTTCTTCAAACTTTCAGGAATGATAGATATTGATGTGTAGTTGTGCATATCAGTGAGATAACTCTCATATCATTTTTATGCCCCCAAAGGCGGGCATATAGTAATCGCATTGTCCGTCTTTCCGTCTGTCCGTCTGTCTGTCCGTCTGTCCGTCTGTCCGTCTGTCCGTCTGTCCGTCCGTCCGTCTGTCCGTCTGTCCTTCCATCCGTCCCAAATTCGTGTCCGGTCTGTAACTTCTTCATCTATCAATGGATTTCAATATAACTTGGCACAAATGTTCACCACACACAGACGATGTGTCGCGTTCAACTCCCAGGTCCATAGGTCAAAGGTCAAGGTCACAGGGTACAATTACTTTGTCACAAATTTCGTGTCCGGTCTGTAACTTCTTCATCTATCAATGGATTTCAATATAACTTGGCATAAATGTTCACCACACAAAGACAATGTGTCGCGTTCAACTCCCAGGTCCATAGGTCAAAGGTCAAGGTCAAAGGATACAATTACTTTGTCACAAATTTCGTGTCTGGCCTGTAACTTCTTTATCTATCAATGGATTTCAATATAACTTGCCACAAATGTTCACCACACAAAGACGATGTGTCGCGTTCAGCTCCCAGGTCCATGGGTCAAAGGTCAAGGTCACAGGATAAAATAACTTCGTAACAAATTTTGTGTCCGGTCTGTAACTTCTTTATCTATCAATGGATTTCATTATAACTTGGCACAAATGTTCACCACACAAAGACGATGTGTCCCTTTCAACCCCCTGGTCCATAGGTCAAAGGTCAAGGTCACAGGGTACAATTACTTTGTCACAAATTTCGTGTCCGGTCTGTAACTTCTTAATATATCAATGGATTTCAATATGATTTGGCACAAATGTTCACCAGACAGAGACGATGTGTCGCCTTCAACTCCCTGGTCCATGGGTCAAAGGTCAAGGTCACAGAATACAATTACTTTGTCACAAATTTCGTGTCCGGTCTGTAACATTTTTATCTATCAATGGATTTCAATATAACTTGGCACAGATGTTCACCAGACAAAGACGATGTGTCGTGTTCAGCTCCCTGGTCCATATGTCAAAGGTCAAGGTCACAGGGTACAATTACTTGTTTATCTGTGAATGGATTTCAAAGGAACCTGGCACAAATGTTCACCTTACAAAGACGATGTGTCAACTCCTTGGTCCATGGTTCAAATGTCAAGGTCACATGGTACAATTTTTGGGGGCAGTTGTCACGTGACTGTGACATCTCTTGTTCATTCTGGAGTTATTGCCCTTTGATAGTTTCGGGTAGCAATTTCTTGTGCAACTAACTCCTCCTTTATTTTTCAACATAATTTCTTCAAACTTTCAGGAATGATAGATACTGATGTGTAGTTGTGCATATCAGTGAGATAACTCTCATATCATTTTTCATTCTGGAGTTATTGCCCTTTGATAGTTTCGGGTAACAATTTCTTGTGCAACTAACTCCTCCTTTATTTTTCAACATAATTTCTTCAAACTTTCAGGAATGATAGATACTGATGTATAGTTGTGCATATCAGTGAGATAACTCTCATATCATTTTTCATTCTGGAGTTATTGCCCTTTGATAGTTTCGGGTAGCAATTTCTTGTGCAACTAACTCCTCCTTTATTTTTCAACATAATTTCTTCAAACTTTCAGGAATGATAGATACTGATGTGTAGTTGTGCATATCAGTGAGATAACTCTCATATCATTTTTCATTCTGGAGTTATTGCCCTTTGATAGTTTCGGGTAGCAATTTCTTGTGCAACTAACTCCTCCTTTATTTTTCAACATAATTTCTTCAAACTTTCAGGAATGATAGATACTGATGTGTAGTTGTGCATATCAGTGAGATAACTCTCATATCATTTTTATACGCCCACCTAATAAAGGTGGTCGTATATTGTCGTGGCCCTGTCCGTCCGTTCGTCCGTCCGTTCGTTCGTTCGTTCGTTCGTTCGTTCGTTCGTTCGTTCGTTCGTCCGTCAACATTTTGTTTGTCCGCTGTTTTCTGGGAAAACTATTTGACAGATATTAATGAAACTTCACACAAATGTTTAATGCATCAAGATCTGAAGCTGAGTTGATTCTGAGGTTCATTTGATTTTTCATTTCAGAGTTATGGCCCTTGTCCTTAAAAATATTCAAATAGTTTGTCCGCTGTTTTCTGGGAAAACTATTTAAGAGATATTAATGAAACTTCACACAAATGTTTAATGCATCAAGATCTGAAGCTGAGTCGATTCTGAGGTTCATTTGATTTGTTGTTTCAGAGTTATGGCCCTTTTACTTAAAAAATAGTGCAAATATATGCAAATAGTTTGTCCGCTGTTTTCTGGGAAAACTATTTGACAGATATTAATGAAACTTCACACAAATGTTTAATGCATCAAGATCTGGAGCTGAGTTGATTTTGAGGTTCATTTGATTTTTCATTTCAGAGTTATGGCCCTTGTCCTTAAAAAATAT
This sequence comes from Azorinus chamasolen, assembly GCA_963576725.1. Taxonomy (NCBI): domain Eukaryota; kingdom Metazoa; phylum Mollusca; class Bivalvia; order Cardiida; family Solecurtidae; genus Azorinus; species Azorinus chamasolen. The sequence goes on from OY755248.1 coordinate 49,994,476, forward strand.
GCAAATAGCTTGTCCGCTGTTTTCTGGAAAACTATTTGAGAGATATTAATGAAACTTCACACAAATGTTTAATGCATCAAGATCTGAAGCTGAGTCAATTCTAAGGTTCATTTGATTTTTCTTTTCAGAGTTATGGCCCTTGTCCTTAAAAAATAATGCAAATACATGCAAATAGTTTGTCTGCTGTTTTCTGGGAAAACTATTTGACAGATATTAATGAAACTTCACAAAAATGTTTAATGCATCAAGATCTGAAACTGAATTGATTCTGAGGATCATTTGATTTTTCGTTTCAGAGTTATGGCCCTTGTCCTTAAAAAATAATGCAAATACATGCAAATAGTTTATCCGCTGTTTTCTGGAAAAACTATTTGAGAGATATTAATGAAACTTCACAAAAATGTTAAATGCATCAAGATCTGATGCTGAGTCGATTTTGAGGTTTATTTGATTTGTCGTTTCGGAGTTATGGCCCTTTTACTTAAAAAATAATGCAAATATATGCATATAGTTTGTCCGCTGTTTTCTGCCAAACTGTTTGACAGATATTAATGAAACTTCATACACATGTTTAATGCATCAAGACCTGAAGCTAAGTCGATTCTGAGGATCATTTGATTTGTTGTTTCGGAGTTATGGCCCTTGCACTTAAAACAAGATGTGTTTGTGAAACACTATGCCTCCTCATATATTTGACCTTTGACCTTGAAGGATGACCTTGACCTTGACATGTCACCCCTCAAAATGTGCAGCCTCATGAGATACACAAGCATGCCAAATATCAAGTCTCTATCTCTACTGGTCCAAAAGTTATGGCCAATGTTAAAGTCGGCGATTTGACCCATATATTTGACCTCTGACCTTGAAGGATGACCTTGACCTTGACACGTCACCCCTTAAAATGTGCGGCTTTATGAGATACATATGTATGCCAAATATCAAGTCTCTATCTATACTGGCTCAAAAGTTATGACCAATGTTAAAGTTGCTGACAAACAAACAGACAAACAGACAAACAAACAAACAAACAAACAGACAGGGCAAAAACAATATGCCCCCGACTATCGTCAATGGGGGCATAATAATGCAAATCTATGCAAATATGAGGATGGCCATAACTTTTTCATTTGAAATGATATTTACTTCAATTTTTTTATATGGTTAAACCTTAATGTGAATTTTCACATATATTGCGGGGGTTTTGATATGTTATTTTATTCTAAAGTTATGGTCTTTGAACTTTGTGTGTTCGTTGCTTTGTTTGTCGGTCAACTTTTAGTTTGTCTGTTGTTTTCTGGGAAAACTATTAAAATGATATAAATGAAACGTAACACAAATGTTTTAAGCAACAAAATTTGAAGCTGAGTTTATTTTGAGGTTCATTCAGTTTGTCTTTACAGAGTTATGGCCGTTTCACTTTACAAAAATCTGCAAAAATGAGGATTAGCTGTAACTTTTTTATTTAATAAGATATTCACTTCAATATTTTAAAAAACAGTATCACCTTAATATGGAAATCAAGATCTGAAGCACAGATCGGAAAATGTCAACACTTATAAGGCATGTTGAATCAGAGAAAGTTTGCAAGTGGGCGTATTATGTACCGTATGCGGTACTCTTGTTCATTCTGGAGTTATTGCCCTTTGATAGTTTCGGGTAGCAATTTCTTGTGCAACTAACTCCTCCTTTATTTTTCAACATAATTTTATAGAACAGCCTTCGGGCGTATATTGCCCCGTCTTGCGGTGCTCTTGTTGTCCGATCAATAACTCCTGTTCGACTGATGCTATTGGAATGACATTTCATTTATGGAAAGATCATGATGAAAGTAAGTGTCATGCACAAGGGCCATAACTCTGGTATCAATATTTTTAGAGTTATTAGCTGTTATCATTTTCTTCTTAAAAAATGTGGTGTGGAAAGCGCATAATGAGGGGAAGTATCAATCATCAAGTCCATAACATTTTTAGTGATTTCTATTTACATATTGCTTTTATTAGAGGGGAGACATCCGTTTTTGTGACAAAAACCTCAAGTTATTTATGTGATTGTCAATTAGGGCAGTCACGGTTAGACAAATCTTGAACGGATTAATTGGAAACCAGTGGTAATTGGTTAACTGCCATGTTTATCATTCATCTGAGACAATATAAGATGAAGCATGATACATTATATATATTTAGGAAATTCGTCACATTTATATATATATATAAACACAGATATCAGCTTTTAAATAACTCAGTGACATCTTGTTTGATTCATTTGAATCATATAAATTTAAATAAATTCGGGTAGATTTATATGATTACAGTAAAACCTCTCTATAACAGCCACTAAATTACATCAAGTATTTAGTGTTAAAGTCAGGTAGCTGCTTATAGCAAGGTGGAAATAAAACAGAACACTCCTATTGGAGCGTTCTGTTTTACTTTCACCTTGCTTTAAGCAGCCACCTGCCCTAAATACCAACTAATAAACACAATAGAGTGGCCGTTATAGAGAGGTTTTACTGTAATCTGTTCTAGGAATACCTTTGGCGTCTTCACTTCTGTTAGACTGCTCTGCAGTAGAATTACCCACTAATGTTATCAATATGAAAACTGAATAAAAACTAGAGGTTTTTGTCACAAAAACGGATGTCTCCCCTCTAATAAAAGCAATTTGTAAACAGAAATCACTAAAAATGTTATGGACTTGATGATTGATACTTCCCCTCATTATGCGCTTTCCACACCACATTTTTCACGAAGAAAATGATAACAGCTAATAACTCGAAAAATATTGATACCAGAGTTATGGCCCTTGTGCATGACACTTGCTTTCATCATGCTCTTTCTGTAAATGAAATGTCATTCCAATAGCATCAGTCGAACAGGAGTTATTGATCGGACATAAAATGTAACAAAGGGCAATAACTCCAAAAGTATTGAAGCCAGAGTTATGGTCCTTGTTCATGACACTTTCTCTCACCATGCTCTTTCCACGAATAAAGTTTCAATACGATGGCAAGAGCCATGTAGGAGTTATCATCCAGACAAGAAAGCGTTAAACAAATGTACAAGGGGCAATAACTCTCAATTTATTGAAGCCAGAGTTAAGGACCTTATGCATGACACTTTATCTTATCATGATCTTTCCATGTATGAAGTTTCAATCCAATGGTATGTGCCATATTGGAGTTATCATCCAGATAAAAAATTGTGGTTTTTTTTTTTTTTACAAAGAGCAACAACTCATATATTAGTGAAGCCAGAGTTATGGACCCTGAGCATGACACTTTCTCTTATCATGATCTTTCCATGTATGAAGTTTCAATCCAATGGTATGAGTCATATTATAGGAGTTATAGTTCGGACAAAAAATTGTGAAAAAAAATTACAAGGGCAATAACTCCATTATTAGTGAAGTCAGAGTTATGGACCTTGTGTATGACACTTCCTCTCTTCATGCTCTTTCCATATATGAAGTTTCAATCCAACGTCATGAGCCATGTAGGAGTTATCGTCTGGACAAGAAAGCGTTAAACAAATGTACAAGGGGCAATAACTCCTATATTAGTGAAGCCAGAGTTATGGACCTTGTGCATGACACTTCCTCTCATTATGCTCTTTCTATATATGAAGTTTCAATCAACTGGCATCAGGCATATTGAAGTTATCGTCCGGACAAAAAAGTGTTTATTTTTAGCTCACCAGAGCACTTTTGTGCTCAGGGTGAGCTTTTGTGATCACTTGATGTCCGTCGTCCGTCGTCGGGCGTCAACAATTTGAACCTTTACAAATCTTCTCCTCTGAATCTACAGGGTTCTCAGCTTTCATCTTTGGTACATAGCATCATCTTTAGGTCCTCTACAAAAGTTATATAAATTTTGCCCCTGGGGTCAAAATTGGCCCCGCCCCAGGGGTGCCTTGTTTTCAGTAGAAACATATAGTAAAACTGAAAATCTTCTTCTCTGTATCTACAAGGTTCTCAGCTTTCATATTTGGCACATAGCATCATGTTCAGGTTCTCTACAAAAGTTATATAAATTATGCCCCTGGGGTCAAAATTAGCCCCGCCCCAGGGGTAGCCAGTTTTGAATAGAAACATATAGTGACAACTTTGAAAATCTTCTCCTCTGAATCTTAAGGGTTCTCAGCTTTCATATTTGGCACATAGCATCATGTTCAGGTCCTCTACAAAAGTTATATAAATTATGGCCCTGGGGTCAAAATTGGCCCCGCCCCAGGGGTAGCCAGATTTCATTAGAAACATATAGTGAAAACTTTGAAAATCTTCTCCTCTGAAATCTGCACGGTTCACAGCTTTCATATTTGGCACATAGCATCATGTTCAGGTCCTCTACAAAATTTATATAAATTATGCCCCTGGGGTCAAAATTGGCCCCGCCCCAGGGGTAGCCAGTTTTGAATAGAAACATATAGTGACAACTTTGAAAATCTTTTCTTCTGAATCTACAGGGTTCTCAGCTTTCATATTTGACACATAACATCATGTTCAGGTCCTCTACAAAAAGTGTATAAATTATGCCCCTGGGTTCAAAATTGGCCCCGCCCCAGGGGTGGTCAGTTTTCAATAGAAACATATAGTGAAACTTTGAAAATCATCTCCTCTGAAACTGGAAGGTTCTCAGCTTTCATATTTGGCACATAACATCATGATCAGGTTCTGTGCAAATGTTTTTATATTATGCCCTTGGGGTCAAAATTGTTGTATATTTTTGTATAGCTGACTGCAGATTAGAACAATCAGATCCTTTACTGGTCACTGATAATTAGGTCAAGCAGTATACAGCAGACAGGTGCACTCACTGTGTATTAGCTTGGAGTGCTGTGGCTTACAATTATGTGGGGTAGATTTAGTCATTTCTTAACCCTTTAGACCATGAATGAATATTCATGTAGGAGATAATGCCATCATGAATATTAATTAACATAATTTCTATTGTTGATGAATAAGCAAAAACTGTGACCTGATAAATACTAGAATCAGAACTATAACATGTCAAAAGCAAACAGAGCAGACCCTGATCAGCCATCTGATCTTGGTATACTCTGTTTGCCAAGGGGTTGAAAGGCCTATTTATGGAGGAAAGGGTGTTAACAACACCATTATTCTCCCTATAGAAACATGTAGTGAAAACTTTGAAAATCTTCTCCTGAAACTGGAAGGTATTCAGCTTTCATATGTGGCACACAGCATCATGTTCAGGGTCCTCTACCAAAGTTATAAAAATTATGCCCCTGGGTTTAAAATTGACCCTGCCCAGGGCTGGCTAATTTTCTATAGAAACATGTAGTGAAAACTTTGAAAATCTTCTTCTCTGATTGTCTGGTGAGCGATATCAGGGCCTTTCAGGCCCTCTTGTTTTACAAGGGGCAATAACTCCTATATTAGTGAAGCCAGAGTTATGGACCTTGAGCATGACACTTTCTCCTATCATGATCTTTCCATGTATGAAGTTTCAATCCAATGGCATGAGCCATGTAGGAGTTATCGTCCGGACAAAAAAAGTGTGATTTTTTTACAAGGGGCAATAACTCCTATATTAGTGAAGCCATAGTTATGAACCTTGTGCATGACACTTCCTCTCATTATGCTCTTTCTATATATGAAGTTTCAATCAACTGGCATCAGGCATATTGAAGTTATCGTCCGGACAAAAAGTGTGACGGACAGAGGGACAGACAGACGGACGGACGGACGAACGGACGGACAGTCAGACAGACAGACAGACAACTCTCACGAAAACAATCACGGTCATGGCCAATTTGGCCCACTTATTCAATTATCACAGTTTCTTTTGTTTGTTTACAAAGCATGTCGGTTGTTCACACTATATTAATTGGGGATTCCCACCAGTAGGAATTCCCATAGATTATAAACCTCGCGTGGGCTGGCTGGTTTCCGACTTCCGCTATACAAGTATATGTACAAGAATGGAATATTCGGGAATCCAGTCATGTCAAACATGGAGCCCTGCATCAATTTTACAAAATTCACCTGAAGGCAAATTCGATAATCCACATTGTATTACCCAAATGAGAGAACTGGCACTAATACCTGGTGTCCACTACAGCGCCGAAGCCTTTCCAAAGGGTTGCAGAATAAATTTTGCTCGATTCAGGAACCATTCTGGATCAACTTTGTATTCGGGGTCATTCGCCATGCATTCCGCAAGTATTCGAGAAGTTGCTTACGAAGCGTTGCGGAACAGACGCCGAAGTGATGCAAAATCATGCCGAAACCTTGAGAATTACCTCCCGAATGCTTCCCGAATGGTTTCTGATCGTGTGGAAAGGTTGCAGAACATGCCGAAGGGATGCTGAATCGTTGCCAAAAAAAGGCCGACGGGTTGCAGAGTTGAGAGTCTGGGTTTATGACGATGTCGCATTTTTGTGTTTTTGAGTAGAAAAGATGTCTCGTAGGAGTGGAAAAGATGCTTCCCCCTATATCTAGACTAGATTGATTCGGACGGAGCTGGTTTACCTCCGGCTCCCAACACTTAATGGGTAGTGGGTCAAAGTACATGGCACCATTATCATACTAACAGTTCCTTTACGTCCGGATAAGCCGTCTTAAGCTTGCTTTATATTAATACCCTTTTTTGAACTGTATGTATTACCTTATCCTCCTCTCCGTTGATGATATTGTAACATTTCCATATATGTGACTGGGGATTGCTTAAAAACCTCTCATACTTAATTGGGAAAGATTCATTTTCTATGTCAGTTCTTAATGGCTATTACATGTACACATGCATGGCTTATTTCCATTTCATATTTTAATTTGCATCTAAAGATAGTTCTTGGACTTCTATAGTACAAGTATAGATCAACTTACACATATCCATACTATATGCACACAGTCTTATACTACAAAATAAGTAAGTGTGTACATGAGAATTAATGTAAATAAATAATGACATATATCTATCATAGCTATAGATGTGTTGCAAAACAACGAACTCTATGGACCCTGTTTGGGTGGGTCAAACACGAGCCCCTTTTTCAGAATCTCCACTATTTGTAACAGACAAATACATTCTTTGCAAGTATAATACTTGTAAAGGATACACACATATTTATATATTAATATTAATACAAACTCTGTAGACCCTGTTTTGGGTGGGGCTCAAATACACTCTTAGCAAGTACTTGAGAAGGGCACACACACACGTACGCACACACATACATCTATATATAAATGCTTCCCTCTCATGTGTTTTATTTCGTTTTCATCAAAAATAAAATCAATTACGAGTATAAGGGATCGATTATATACATGCTATTTTAAGCTATTTATAATAGTTAGCAAAATGAGATTGTTCTTTTTCAGATATACATGTATATAAGTTTTGCTGACATCAGCGTCTTCTGACACTGTTCTGGCCCCTGTTTCACGAACATTCTTACGTAATAACTTAGCTAAGCCTGTTACTTAAAAATTATACCAGAGCATAACTTTTCATAAATTAGTGTTTATTTTTGAAAAAACAAATTGTAAGACGTTTGCTTAATTGTCATTTTAAGAATACATATTGTATTTGATAATAACTGAAGGTGATCTAAATCAAAAACAATATTTAATAATACTCAAATACTCTTGGTATACAGATATTGAGATATCATACATAGAGATAGATTAAAATGCATTTGGGGATTGAGGTCGTTGTTACTGGTGTAAAAAATCACAAAGGGTTTCTGAACAATAATTCTACTTACTCTGGGTCAAGGTCAGGCTGGTTTTTACGAAAAATAGAAATGTGACAAAGCTTAGCAAGAAAGTCATAAGTGATCCAATTTGATATATAGATAGCATAAATACAGACAGTTGTTTGAATGTCATTTTTGGGGTTCCACATGGAGGTTATTGTTACTAAAAATAGAAATAGGTTTCTTGACAATAATTTAAGTGAGAAAATCATCATGTGATTGAATTTGATGTAAAGATAGTATTTTGGTGGTCTGAGATCAAGGTCAAAGTCACTTGCTGAAAAATAAAGAAATATTTTCGGACATAAGCTTTTACTTTAGTTGGGAATGAAAAATTGTAACCATACTTAACTTAGTTTCAGATATCTTACAGGGACACAAGGGTTTGGACTACATTAGGGGAATCTGGGGTCAAGATCATTGCAAAAATTGAAAAATTATTTTCAGACAATAAGGCTACTTTAATTTAAGGAGAGTGTTTTGTAACTTAATTTAGCATACATGTAGATAGCATGGAGACAAAAGTTATGTTACATTGAGAGTGTTTTTATACAACCACTTCTAATGAAGTGGAGCCTATATTGGAATCGCGCATGTCCGTGTGTCCGTCCGTCCGGAATTTTGTCAGGAGCATTACTTCTAAAGTATTATAGGCACAACTGTGAAACTTTATAATTATGTGGAAAGAAGGTGGTGAGAGGATATTCAGTCAACATGGGCTGTAGCTCTAAATTCATTTTTGAGGGAGTTATTCCCCTTAGTTACTTTTCAGAAGTATTTTTTTTTCCGGGGCATAACATGTCAAGTATTGTAGGCACAACTGTGAAACTCTATATATGAATAGAGGGTGATGAGAGGATGTAATAGAGGGTGATGAGAGGATGTGCAGTCAATAAAGTTGTAATTCTAAAGTCATTTTTGAGGGAGTTATTTCCCTTAGTTACTTTTCAGAAGCAATTTTTGTGCGGAGCATAACTTCTCAAGTATTGTAGGCACAACTGTGAAACTTTATATACGGATAGACGGTGGTTTGAGGATATGCAGTCAACAAGGGCTGTAACTCTAAATTCATTTTTGAGGGATTTATTCCCCTTTGTTACTTTTCATAAGCAATTCAAGTGGATGAAAGGATTATTGAGTTATTGCCTCATGTATTGAAGTCAATGGATCTTGTGACAAGGGGGTGGATGGGGGTATTAATCAACTTTAGTGATAGCTTTAGTTGTGAAGGTCAAGGTCATTGTTACTGATAATTTTGATAAACAACAGGTGCATTCTGATTTCAGTTTACAGCACTGGTTTATTAGGCTATGCTAAAAACATTAGTGTACAAAATTGCACAAACACCTGTGCCTATTGATATTTCAACTCGTGACTAATTTAGCAAGCAGTTTAAATGAACAATATTTGTAATATACCCCCCCCCCCCTTACTCCCCTGGTCATTGAGTCATTTGCCTACAATATTGAGAACTGCTAACATAATGATAGTTCTAGTTTTACATGATAACTAGGGATGGGAACAAATATTCGAATATTCGGAAAACAGATGAATATTCGAATTCAAAATCACGAATCGAATATTCGTTTTAAAATTTGTCTTTGTCATTAGATTTATACATAGATTTCATAATACTCAGCTTCATGTTAGAAAATATCAGACCTTGCGCATCACATAACTGTGTGAACATGTTTTGATAACACCTGTTAAACAGTCCACAATTACGGAAGTGTGTGTGTTTTGATAAGCGGAGGTCACCTGCTGTGAAGGTTTGCACAAGATGTTAATGTGTTCTATTTAATCCTTTGTCATTTCTGATTGGCATTTACCCCAGTTAATGGTGCACTATTACCTGATCCCTTTCCTCATGTGTCCGCAGGTCAAACATCATCAACAAGGGCGTAGCTAGACCATTTTGGAAGTGTACGCAGACCTTCTATGGGGGGACCAGGGCATGCTACCCCTTAAAAATTTGGGGAAAAAATGGTGCTAGATAGTCTCTGGTGCATTCTGAGGGTGTGTTGTCCCTTTAATACCGATCACAGAAATACATTGAAAGTTCAAATCCTTTTTCCTTCAAATATTATGTGTAAAACATGTAGACCTACATGTAAATAGGAAAAGGACAAGTTCGGAGGACAATTTCCGTGTCATTGACAGTGTCAACCAAATTGTACATCAATGCTGTTCAGGTATTCTTTTCATTCAAAGATTAAAGCAAGCTTTCTGCTTTTCCGTCTTGTAAAAAATGTCTAACACTGCCAAGCTGCACAGCTCCTAATCTCTATACACATTCATTTTATCGTCATCGTATTTCTGAGATAGGTTAAAACCCTACGCATTACACTGAAGGAGCGCTCAGCCGTGGCTGTAGCTACCGGTATGCTGCATGTCCTGCAGGTTGGATGGAACATCCATGTTGCCAACATCATGCCACCTGAAGTAAACAAATAACATCACTGATCGCCAATTGTATCACTCAGGAGTCAACAAATTTTAATTTGAACTTGTGACAGAATTTCAGCTGAACAGACAGTTCATACATTTCTGATAACTACCGACGGTAGGTGAATTCTACTGTTTTCAGAGGTGGTTTACCGTTCTACCTTGCCTGTAGATGAATCTACCGTTTTGAAATTTTATCAAGGCAATTGTTTTTAGTAACATATATTTTCCTCCCTAGTGGAGTTTATCTGTTAGTTCTCTACACACACACAGACCACCTTTAGCTTGCTTGCTGTCATGCTGTGATCCACGCTGGGTCTGTTTTGGTAGGGACCAATCAAGGGAATCCCCTGAGGAGACCGTGGAGAATACCCCAATTACATAATCACAAGATTCGGAAACCAGTCGTGCCAAAATGCAAGCGTTCTCAACAAAGATTACATGCGGCACGTTTATTACTTGTGTGAGGCGACATTGTCGCGAAATTAAGAGGAAGGGAGTGTCATGACTCTATAATTAGAATTATATTCTCATAATTGAGATATAAGACATAGAAATGCTTCTCTGCTTCCTTGTTAAAGACAGCTGTGCTTGGCCTCATTGTTGCAATGGGCGGAAACACTTTGAAAAAAGACCGCTTGACTGATAATCATGAATTTGATTTGTACGCAAAATTACTTTTTCATTAATATGATTAGTGGTAAGGACACTAAAGAAGTAATTCAAAACAGAATGAAATATTCTCTACCTTTTCAAACTCTTTAAAAATAATAACTTTAACTATAATATAACTTTAATATCATCAGTTTTCGGGACGATTGTAGATACGGGCCAAAACACGGACTCTGGACCTGTTTGGATTTGAACATGTCTGTGACTGCTCAATGTTTGCAGTAACTAACTTGAACTGAGTAAACTCTTTTTATACCCCCCACAACGAAGTGTAGGGGGGGTATACTGGAATTACTCCGTCCGTCCGTCTGTAGACGGAATTTTGTCCGCAGCTTTACTCTGCCATCCTTCAACGGAACATTTTTAGCTCACCTGAGCCAAAGGCTCAGGTGAGTTATTGTGACCGCGATCCATCCGTCGTCCGGCGTCCGGTGTCCGGCGTCCGGCGTCTGTCGTCCGTCCACATTTTCAAACGACATCTCCTCTGAAACTACTGACCTGATTTTAACCAAATTTTGTCAGAAGCATCAGTGGTTAGGGGGAACGAAATATTGTTCACATTATGACCCCCGGGCCAAAAATGGCCCCGCCCTAGGGCTTATCAGTTTGTCATAGGAAAATCTTTAAAAATCTTCTGCTCTGAAACTGTAAGGCCTAGAATTTTGATATTTGGCATGTAGCATGATGTTATGGTCCTTTACATAGATTGTTCAAATTATGACCCCCGGGCCAAAAATGGCCCCGCCCAAGGGCTTATCAGTTTTTCATAGGAAAATCTTTAAAAATCTTCTTTTCTGAAACTGTAAGGCCTAGACCTTTGATATTTGGTATGTAGCATGATCTTATGGTCCTCTACAAAGATTGTTCAAATTATGACCCCCGGGCTAAAAATGGCCCCGCCCAAGGGCTTGTAAGTTTTTCATAGGAAAATCTTTAAAAATCTTCTTCTCTGAAACTGTAAGGCCTAGACCTTTGATATTTGGTATGTAGCATGATCAAATGGTCCTCTACAAAGATTGTTCAAATTATGACCCCCGGGCCAAAAATGGCCCCGCCCAAGGGCTTATCAGTTTTTCATAGGAAAATCTTTAAAAATCTTCTTCTCTGAAACTGTATGGCCTAGACTTTTGATATTTGGCATGTAGCTTTGGCTTGTGGTCCTCTGCCAAGATTGTTCAACTTACGACCATGACCTCTGGGCGAAACTTGGCCCTGGCTTATCAGTTTTCAGGGGAAAACTATATCATTTTTCTCTGAAACCATAAGGCTTAGACCTTTAATTAATAGCATACTGCTTTGCCTAGTGGTTCTCTACCAAGATTGTACAAATGATGGCCCCGTCCCTGGGGTATCTCAGGTGAGCGCTTCAGGGCCTCATGGCCCTCTTGTTAAATTATGCAGTATTGTTGATCACCATCTGAAGTTGTGCACCTGCGATTGCAGTTTGATTCGTCTTTTCGTTATTGATTTATCTCCCTTTTTGTACTTTTAATAGACGGAATTTTGTCCGGAGCTCAGCTCTGCCATCCTTCAATGTAACATTTTTACAGGGTTTTCCACGGTTATTGAAATGGTGATGTACGGCGGACAGGCGGGCGGGCGGGCGGCTGCCTGTTTGTCCGGATGATCACTCCTATATGGCTCATGCCATTGGATTGAAACTTCATACATAGAAAGATCATGATAAGAGAAAGTGTCATGCACAAGGTCCATAAATCTGGCTTCACTAATATTGGAGTTATACCCCTTTGAACTTAAAAATGTGTCACTCCATATGTGCGTCCGTCCGGTCTTGTCCGGGCTGTAACTCAGAACTCCATGGATGGATTGTGAAATCACTTGGCATTAATGTTCCTCTAGACGGTACGGCGTGTCGCATGAAAATACCATGTGAAAAGTTAAACTTAGAGGTTAAAGGTCAAAATCATGTATATTTTTAACCGGATGAACAGATTTTGCTTGTCCGAAGCATATCTCCTACACTACTTTGACTAGGATCAACAAATATGGTATGTGAGTACATCTTGGGATGGCAGAGTTTCGCATACTATTTATAGGTTTATGTGACTTTGACCTTGACCATGGGCTTCATTTACAAGAAAAACTTGTCTGGAGCATAACTCCTATACGGAATCAGCTAGGATCACCAAATATGGTGTGTGAGTTCATTTTGGGATGGCAGGGTGTCACATACTATTTTTAGGTCAATATGACCTTGACCTTGAACTTTGACCTCATTTACAAAAAAAGCTTGTCTGGAGCATATCTCCTACACTACTTCAGCTAGGATAACCAAATATGGTGTGTGATTTTGGGATTCCGGAGTGTCGCATACTATTTATAGGTCATTGTGACCTTGACCTTGACCTTGGGCTTCATTTACAAGAACATTTACATTTACAAGAAAAACTTGTCTGGAGCATACCTCTTATAAGAAATCCGCTAGGATCACTAAATATGGTGTGTGAGTTCATCTTGGGTTGGCTGAGTATCACATACTATTTTTAGTTCAATGTGATCTTGACCTTGAAGTTTGACCTCATTTGCAAAAAAAACCTTGTCCGAAGCATATCTCCTACACTACTTCCAACTAGGATCACCAAATGTGGTGTGTGAGTACATTTTGGGATGGCAGAATGTTGCATACTATTTATAGGTCATTGTGACCTTGAGCTTAGGGTTTATTTACAAAAACACTTGTCCGGAGCATACCTCCTTTATGGAATCAACTAGGATCACCAAATATGGTGTGTGTGTTCATCTTGGGTTGGCAGAGTGTCACATACTTTTTTTAGGTCAATGTGACCTTGACCTTTGACCTCATTTGCAAAAAAACTTTGTCAGAAGCATATCTCCTACACTACTTCAGCTAGGATCACCAAATGTGGTACGTGAGTACATTTTGGGATGGCGGAGTGTCGCATACTATTTATAGGTCAATGTGACCTTGACCTTGGACTTTATTTACAAAAACACTTGTCTGGAGCATATCTCCTATACAGAATCAGCTAAGATCACCAAATATGGTGTGTGAGTTCATCTTGGGTTGGCGGAGTGTCACATACTATTTTTAGGTCAATATGATCTTGACCTTGAACTTTGACCTCATTTGCAAAAAAACCTTGTCCGAAGCATATCTCCTACACTACTTCAGCTAGGATCACCAAATGTGGTGTGTGAGTACATGGCAGAGTGTCACATTTTTTTAATAGGTCAATGTGACCTTGACCTTGGGCTTTATTTACAAAAGAAATTTCGCCCGAAGCATACCTCCTATACCGAATCGGCTAGGAAGACCAAATATGGCATGTGAGTTCGTCTTGGGATGGCTGATTATTGAACACCACCTGAAGTTGTGCACCTGCGATAAGGGTTTAGATTTGTCTCTTTTTAGCTCACCAGAGCACTTTGTGCTCAGGGTGAGCTTTTGTGATCACCCGTTGTCCGTCGTCGTTCGTCGTTCGTCGTTCGTCGTCCGTCGTCAACAATTTGAACATTTAAAAATCTTCTCCTCTGAATCTAAAGGGTTCTCATCTTTCATCTTTGGCACATAGTATCATCTTTAGGTCCTCTACAAAAGTTATATAAATTATGCCCCTGGGGTCAAAATTGGCCCCGCCCCAGGGGTGCCTTGTTTTCAGTAGAAACATATAGTAAAACTTTGAACATCATTCTTCTCCTCTTAAACCAGAAGGTTCTCAGCTTTCATATTTGGCATGTTCAGGTCCTCTAGAAAATTTATATAAATTATGGCCCTGGGGTCAAAATTGGCCCCGCCCCAGGGGTGGGCAATTTTAAATAGAAACAAATAGTGAAATCTTTGAAAATCTTCTTCTCTGAAACTGCAAGTCTCTCAGCTTTCATATTTGGCATACGGCACCATGTTCAGGTCCTCTACAAAAGTTATATAAATTATGGCCCTGGGGTCAAAATTGGCCACGCCCCAGGGGTGGGCAATTTTAAATAGAAACAAATAGTGAAATCTTTGAAAATCTTCTTCTCTGAAACTGGAAGGCTCTCAGCTTTCATATTTGGCATACAGCATCATGTTCAGGTCCTCTACAAAAGTTATATAAATTATGGCCCTGGGGTCAAAATTGGCCCCACCCCGGGGTGCCTTGTTTTCAATAGAAACATATAGTAAAACTTTGAAAATCTTCTCCTCTGAAACCAGAAGGTTCTCAGCTTTCATATTTGGCACATAGCATTATGTTCAGGTCCTCTACAAAAGTTATATAAATTATGGCCCTGGGGTCAAAATTGGACCCGCTCCAGGGTTGGGCAGTTTTCAATAGAAACAAATATTGAAATCTTTGAAAATCTTCTTCTCTGAAACTAGAAGTCTCTCAGCTTTCATATTTGGCACATATCATCATGTTCAGGTCCTCTACAACAGTTATATAAATTATGGCCCTTGGGTCAAAATTGACCCCGCCCCAGGGGTGGGCAGTTTTCAAAAGAAACAAATAGTGAAAACTTTGAAAATCTTCTTCTCTGAAACTGGAAGGCTCTCAGCTTTCATATTTGACACATAGCATCATGTTCAGGTCCTCTACAAAAGTTATATAAATTATGGCCGCAGGATCAAAATTGGCCCGGCCCCAGGGGTGGGCAGTTTTCAATAGAAACAAATAGTGAAATCTTTGAAAATCTTCTTCTCTGAAACTGGATGGCTCTCAGCTTTCATATTTGGCACAGAGCATCATGTTCAGGTCCTCTACAAAGTCATATAAATTATGGCCCTGGGGTCAAAATTGGCCCCACCCCAGGGGTGGGCAGTTTTCAATAGAAATAAATGCATGTAGGGAAAACTTTGAAAACCTTCTCCTCTGAAACTTGAATGTTTTCAGCTTTCATATTTGCCACATAGCATCATGTCCAGGTCCTCTACAAAATATGTATAAAATATAGCCCCAAGGTCAAAATTGGCCCCGCCCCTGGGTCAAAATTGGCCCCGCTCCAGGGGTGGGCAGTTTTCAATAGAAACAAATAGTGAAATCTTTGAGTATCTTCTTCTCTGAAACTGGAAGGTTCTCAGCTTTCGTATTTTGCACATAGCATCATGTTCAGGTCTTCTACAAAAGTCATATAAATTATAACCCTTGGGTGAAAATTGGCCCGCCCCAGGGGTAGCAGTTTTCAATAGAAACATATAGTGCAAACTTTTAAAATCTTCTCGTCTTAAACTGGAAGGTTCTCAGCTTTCATATTTGGCACATAGCATCATGTTCAGGTCCTCTACAAAAGTTATATAAATTGTGCCTCTTAGGTTAAAATGAGCCCGCCCCAGGGCAGGCTAGTTTTCTATAGAAACATATAGTGAAAACTTTGAAAATCTTCTCCTCTGACTGTCTGGTGAGCGCTTCAGGGCCATTCTGGCCCTCTTGTTTTCGTTAATTATCTCTCTTTTCTAGGGCTGCAACGATACGCTCATGTAGCGAATACGAATACGTATCATGATACAGTATAACGAATACGAATAAATATTCACGAATACGAATACAGTTACATAAACATGCTATGGCATAATGCTTCCATAAGCTAATAAGAGTTACATAAGCCAAAGCATGTCCAGACTGAGTCCATATTTAAGATTAGGAAACTTTAAGCTTATAATGAAAATGCTACTAGACATGTCCTGATAAGCAAGGGTAAAGTATGAGTTTAAAAATTTAATTGGCAAAATCACATAAACTGGAAACACTGAATAGAACCTTGTTCAAAAGTAAACTGGTCCAGTCCTATTGTAGTCTTTAAGTTTAGGCAATATGCATAAAAATAATACTAATTCAAATTCAAGCACCTTTCAAGCACCATCAAAATACAGTGCATTACACTGTATCTAATTGAATATAGCCTGCTAGTTTTGTCCATTTTTTGTGAATCGTGAACAAACTCAAATAAATTTGGTCAATGAATTTTGGGTACGTTTAGACATTGGGCGCTCCGATAACTAACCGCTAGAGCCAACAACTGGCAGTATTACTTCATTTTGTGGTGGCACACTTTACAAACAGTGATTTCATTGTTGGTTTTTCCTTCTGATTCCGTCAGAAACACTAATTGATACCAGACGGCGCTTTTATATTTGGTTGGAGTCTTGAAAATCTCGTTCGGCCCCGACATTGTTATGAAACAACAGTTTGCGGTTGTCGTAAAAACTAAGAATTAGTCCTATCAAAACAAACTTGTTTTCGATAATTGTTTGGTGACTATTTGGATCATTTGATTACTTTTCTGCAAAAAGTGAATGCAAGAGTACAATTATTAAGCCTGTTGAATCCAACAGGACCAACACCCGGTGTCGTGATTTGTAAATATCAAGAGTCAGCTCCCATGGTGTCACTGCAAAAAGACGTTTCGCAGCAGGAATGTTTCACTCAGATTTCAATTATTTCTGCCGAAAATATGTTGTTAGCTCACCAGAGCACAAAGTGCTCAAGGTGAGCTATTGTGATACCCCTGTGTCCGGCGTCCGTCCGTCCGTCTGTCTGTCCGTCAACAATTTCAAACGACTTCTGCTATGAAACCGACTGCCCAATTATAACCAAACTTGGTCAGATACATACTGTGGGTGGGGGCTTCAAAAGTTGTTAAAAGATATTGGGTGGGGCAATCGGTCTTGTTGCCATGGCAACTGTACATAATATCTAGAAAAATCTTCTTCTCCAGAATGACTTGTCCGATTTCAATACATTTGTATAGTTTTCACTAAAATGTTTCTCAGTTGAGAAAAGAATTTTGATCCAGCAAAAAACATGGCCGCCAGAGGGCGTGGTCATTTTTTCCATATATGGTAATATTGGAAAATCTTTAAAAATCTTCTCCGAAACTGTAAGGCCTAGACCTTTGATATTTGGTATGTAGCATGAGCTTATGGTCCTCTACAAAGATTGTTCAAATTATGACCCCTGGGCCAAAAATGGCCCCGCCCAAGGGCTTATCAGTTTTTCATAGGAAAATCTTTAAAAATCTTCTCTCAAACTGTAAGGCCTAGACCTTTGATATTTGGTATGTTGCATGATCTTATGGTCCTCTACAAATGTTGTTCAAATTATGACCCCCCGGGCCAAAAATGGCCCCGCCCAAGGGCTTATCAGTTTTTCATAGGAAAATCTTTAAAAATCTACTGAAACTGTAAGGCCTAGACCAATGATATTTGGTATGTAACATGATCTAATGGTCCTCTACAAATATGTAGCTGTGGCTTGTGGTCCTCTGCCAAAAATGTTTAACTTACGACCCTGACTACTGGGCGAAACTTGGCCCTGCCTCAGGGCTTATCAGTTTTTCATGGGTAAAGTATAAAATATTGTTTTTCTCTGAAACCATAAGGCTTAGACCTTTAATTAATGGCATACTGCTTTGCCTAGTGGTTCTCTACCAAGGTTGTACACATGATTTCTTGTGGTCAAAAAATGGCCCCGCCCCTTGGGTTATCTCAGGTGAGCGCTTCAGGGACTCATGGCCCTCTTGTTTTTCTTTTAATTTTGTAAATTTCCTATATGACTAATTGTATTCGTCAATATTCGGTTCTTTGGGTAGCGGCCAGAAACGATGTTCGAATAATTCGAATACGTTAGTGTATCATGACAGCCCTACTCTTTTCATAAGTTAACAAATGGAAATGAAACAAGTGAAACACACACACACTTCAAATACCTATACACACATAGGTTTTCATAGGTCTTTGCTTCAATGGAACTTTACTGGAATTGTACTCTTGTGATTTTGGTTTTTAATCAATCACATCATTATTGAATTATCTCCCTGTATATTTAGTTACAGTTTAGACCATGAGATAGATATAATAATAATATCTCAGTTGATGGGAAGTGCTACGGATTGAAGTTGTCCTGCATTGAATCCATCTGTATCAAATGTGCTAGTGGGGGGGTATTAATCACCTTTAGTGATAGTTCTAGTTTTCATTGGGAGTACAGCTGAATAAGGGCTATAAAATTAGCAAAAAAACCCTGAAAATGTTTTTTTATGCCCCCCCCCCGATCAAATCGGGGGGGGGGGATATTGTTTTTGCCCTGTCTGTTTGTCTGTCTGTCAGTTTGTCTGTTTGTTTGTCAGCAACTTTAACATTGGTCATAACTTTTGAGCCAGTACAGATAGCGACTTGATATTTGGCATGCATATGTATCTCATAAAGCCGCACATATTGATGGGTATACATGTGTATCTCATGAAGCTGCACAGTTTGGGGGGTGCCATGTCAAGGTCAAGGTCATCCTTCAAGGTCAGAGGTCAAATATATGGGTCAAATCACCGACTTTAACATTGGTCATAACGTTTGGACCAGTAGAGGTAGAGACTTGATATTTGGCATGCTTGTGTATCTCATGAAGTTGCACATTTTGAGGGGTGACATGTCAAGGTCAATGTCATCCTTCAGGGTCAAAGGTCAAATTATCTGTGTTTTTTTGGCTGTAACTTTAACGCAACCTTAACATTGGTCATAACTTTTGAGCCAGTACAGATAGAGACTTGATATTTGGCATGCCTATGTATCTCATAAAGCCGCACATTTTGAGGGGTGACATGTCAAGGTCAAGGTCATCCTTCAAGGTCAGAGGTCAAATATATGGGTCAAATCACCAACTTTAACATTGGCCATAACTTTTGGACCGGTAAAGATGGAGACTTGATATTTGGCATGCTTGTGTATCTCATGAAGTTGCACATTTTGAGGGGTGACATGTCAAGGTCAAGGTCATCCTTCAGGATCAAAGGTCAAGTTGTCTGTTTCTTTGTCTGTAACTTTAACATTGGTCATAACTTTTGAGCCAGTACAGCTAGTGACTTGATATTTGGCATGCATATGTATCTCATAAAGCCGCACATATTGAGGGGTGACATGTCAAGGTCAAGGTCATCCTTCAAGGTCAGAGGTCAAATATATGGGTCAAATCACCGACTTTAACATTGGCCATAACTTTTGCACCAGTAGAGATAGAGACTTGATATTTGGCATGCTTGTGTATCTCATGAAGCTGCACATTTTGAGGGGTGACATGTCAAGGTCATTCTTCAGGGTCAAAGGTCAAATTGTCTGTTTGTTTGTCTGTAACTTTAACATTGGTTATAACTGTTGAGCCAGTACAGATAGAGACTTGATGTTTGGCATGCATATGTATCTCATAAAGCCGCACATTTTGAGGTGTGATATGTCAAGGTCAAGGTCACCCTTAAAGGTCAGCGGTCAAACATATGGGTCAAATCACCGACTTTAACATTAGCCATAACTTTTGAACCAGTACAGATAGAGACTTGATATTTGGCATGCTTGTGTATCTCATGAAGCTGCACAGTTTGAGGGGTGATATGTCAAGGTCATCCTTCAGGGTCAAAGGTCACCAACTTCAAATTGGCCATAACTTTTGAACCAATAGAGATAGAGTCTTGGTATTTGGTATGCATGTGTATCTCATGAAGCTGCATATTTTGAGGGGCAACATGTCAAGGTCATCTTTTAGGGTCAAAGGTCGCCGACTTTAAACATTGGCCATAACTTTTGAACCTGTACATACAGACTTGACATTTGGTATGCATGTGTATCTCATGAAGCTGCACAGTTTCGGGGTAACATGTCAAGGTCAAGGTCATCTTTCAGGGTCAAAGGTCACCAACTTTAACATTGGCCATAACGTTTGAACCAGTAGAAATACAGACTTGACATTTGGTATACATGTGTATCTCATGAAGCTGCACAGTTTGGGGGTGACATGTCAAGGTCAAGATCATCTTTCAGGGTCAAAGGTCACCGACTTTAACATTGGCCATAACTTTTGAACCAGTAGAGATACAGACTTGATAGTTGGTATACATGTGTTTCTCATTTGGCTGCACAGTTTAAGGGGTGACATGTTAAGGTCAAGGTCATCTTTCAGGGTCAAATATCATATTGAGGGGGCATAGTGTTTCACAAACACATCTTGTTTAAAATAAGATAAAATGGAATATCTTTTTCATTAATATGATAAAACAATAATAAATCTTGATTTTTTTTCATGACATTATTTAATAAGGAACCCAGTGTTTTGGACTTGAGACCTATTGAATACAAAGAGTCCTTTTAACCCATGAAAAAATCTAGAATTATTACTGTGCGTGTCAATTATTAGTATTTGTGTTTAACCTTTTCCCTGTTCCATGTTAATTCCAAATTTCAATCCCTACTGAATATTCATAAACAAAGTAGTTATAAAGAAATATGGAGAGTGGAACTTTATAGCCATTTTAGAAAGTACAAAAACATTTTTTAAAATTCCAAAAGCAAACAGCAGACCCTGATCAGATGGCTCCAATAGGAGCTGTCTGATCTATGTCTATTCTGTTTGCAAATGCGTGTTTATATGAAGGAAAGGGTTAATGAGGGTTATAACACAACATTGAATTTTTTTTGCCTAACCAGAAAGTGTAGAATCATTCCTATATCATAAGCAAACAAAGCAGACCTTGACCAGACAGCTCCTATAGGAGCCATCTGATCAGGATCTATTCTCTTTGCAACTTCATGCGAGAAAAAGGTGTTTATATAAGGAAAAGGGTTAAGTTTGTAAATGTTATGTGTGTAATGTAAGGTTTATAATGGTATGGTATGCATTTATGGTAAAGTATGAATGATAATGTGAAAAAGTATAAAAAACATATGTATCAAGCAAATTTCGTTTTTATATTTTGTCACATCGGTAAAATCTACCTGACAAAAGTCAAATCTACCCAACAAATTCTCTAAATCTACCTGACATGCCTCAGCAGGTTATCAGATGTATGTGAACTCATCAACGGTCATTTTCCCCAATAGGCCCCAATTGTAAAATTCAGGCGAATTTTACAATGGGAGTCTATGGTATTTTTTTGTCATTTTCAGATAGTGGTGTGGGAGACATATTGATTTACTCCTTTTTGTCTGTCTGTCTGTCTGTCCGTTCTCACGGCTGATACATTGTGGGACTATGAGAACAATAGATATTTTGTTCTTCCTTTACTTGTGGGTCTATTTTTCGACTTGTGTATCTTTATTAAACAAAAGAAAAGCCCCACCATGTTCAGTCCGTTAGAACATCTGTCTGTCCGTTGTCTGTCACAATATCTTGTTCGCTCTCTAATTCTAAAAGTTCTCATCCAATCTTCACCAAACCTTAGAAATTGTTTATGGCTTTAATATCTAGGCCAAGTTCAATGTCCAGCAATATTGAAACAGAACTTCAGAGTAATGGCCTTTGATTTATCCAAATTTGGCCTTATTAGCCATGGTCGCATTCTGAGTCAAAAATGTCTCATCCATTCTTCACCAAACCTTAAAAAAATGTTTATGGCCACGTTCAATAACCAGCAAGATTGAACTTAAGGCACTTTAGAGTTATGGCACTTGAATAATATAAAATTGACCTGTTTAGCATTGTCCACCTCTAAGTCATCAAGTTCTCATCTAATCATTACCGAACCTTATGAAAATATTTATGGTTATAATATCTAAGCCAGTTTGAATAAGTAGCAATATTGGAACAGGTACTTCTGAGTTACGGCCTTAAACCCCTTGAATTGTTGAAAACTGGGCACTTTTTTTTTTTAGCTTTTTCTGCTCTCTAAATCAACAAGATGTGTTTGTGAAACACTATGCCCCCTCGATATGATATTTGACCCTAAAGGATGACCTTGATCTTGACATGTCACCCCTCAAACTGTGCAGCTTCATGGGGTGCACATGCATACCACATATCAAGTCTGTATCTCTACTGGTTCAAAAGTAATGGCCAATGTTAAAGTTTGTGACCTTTGACCATGAAGGATGACCTTGACCTTGACATGTTACCCCTCAAACTGTGCAGCAAAATGAGAAACACACGTATACCAACTATCAAGTCTGTATCTCTACTGGTTCAAAAGTTATGGCCAATGTTAAAGTCGGTGACCTTTGACCCTGAAAGATGACATTGACCTTGAAATGTCACCCCCTAAAATGTGCAGCTTCATGAGATACACATGCATACCAAATATTAAGACTTTATCTCTATTGGTTCAAAAGTTATGGCCAGTTTGAAGTTGGTGACCTTTGACCCTGAAGAGTGACCTTGACATTTCACCCCTCACACTGTGCAGCTTCATGAGATACACAAGCATGCCACATATCAAGTCTCTATCTGTACTGGTTCAAAAGTTATGACCAATGTTAAAGTCGGTGATTTGACCCATGTGTTTGACCTCTGACCTTTAAAGATGACCTTGACATGTCACCCCTCAAAATGTGCGGCTTTATGAGATACATATGCATGCCAAATATCAAGTCACTAGCTGTACTGGCTCAAAAGTTATGACCAATGTTAAAGTTACAGACAAAGAAACAGACAATTTGACCTTTGACCCTGAAGTATGACCTTGACCTTGACATTTTACCCCTCAAAATGTGCAGCTTCATGAGATACACACGCATGCCAAATATCAAGTCTCTATCTCTAATGGTCAAAAAGTTATGGCCAATGTTAAAGTCGGTGATTTGACCCATATATTTGAACTCTGACCTTGAAGGATGACCTTTACCTTGACATGTCACCCCTCAAAATGTGCGGCTTCATGAGATACATATGCATGCCAAATATCAAGTCTCTATCTGTACTGACTCAAAAGTTATGACCAATGTTAAAGTTGCGTTAAAGTTACAGACAAAAAACAGACAATTTGACCTTTGACCCTGAAGATGACATTGACCTTGACATGTCACCCCTCAAAATATGCAGCTTCATGAGATACACAAGCATGCCAAATATCAAGTCTCTATCTCTACTGGTCAAACAGTTATGGCCAATGTTAAAGTCGGTGATTTGACCCATATATTTGACCTCTGACCTTGAAGGATGACCTTGACCTTGACATGTTACCCCTCAAAATGTGCGGCTTCATGTGATACATATGCATACCAAATATCAAGTCTCTATCTGTACTGGCTCAAAAGTTATGACCAATGTTAAAGTTGCTGACAAACAAACAGACAAACAGACAAACAGACAGACAGACAGACAGGGCAAAAACAATATGCCCCCCAGATCTTATCTGGGGGGCATAAAAAGTCCTCATCCAGTCTCCAACAAACTTCATGAAAATGGTATTGGCCATAATGTCTTGGTCAAGATTAATAACCAGCAAGAACTGGATCTCGGTTCAAATGAACTTAAGAATTATAGGCCTGTATCGAATTGAAGGCGAGAGAAATTTGAATTTGCAATCAGGGTTAGTTGATGGTCGAGCAGTCAAGGTTTTGAGAAATACTGGCTGTGAGTTGGCGGCCATACGAAAGAACCTGGTGCGAGACGACCATATGCTGGACAAGAGATACGAGGGGTGTTCCAAAAATAATGTCACTTGCATCGGTGCTCATATAGCTGAAGTACTTTTGTTCATTTTAATTTGCTCTGCCCTTCAAAATACTCTCCGCCAGCCAGAATACATGCTTTTAGCCGGTCAATCCATTTTTGGAAGCATTTTTCATATTCTTCAATGGGGACACCCATCAGACACTGATAAACAGCAGATCCAAGGGCATTTCTCGAATTGTATCTCCTTCCAGATAAATGATATTTAAGTTTTGGAAAGAGAAAATAGTCGCAGGGGGCCAAGTCTGGCGAATACGGAGGATGCGGAAGGACGGTAACCTTCTCTGACTCCAAAAAGTCAGTCACAATACGTGCCTTGTGAGCGGGTGCATTATCATGCAAAAGTCGGACATACTTAAGTCCTGTTTTGGGGCGGCTACTTTTGTAGTAGTTCTTCTATTTTCTCAGAACAACGTTTTTATTATACGCCCACCTAATAAAGGTGGTCGTATATTGTCGTGGCCCTGTCCGTCCGTTCGTTCGTTCGTTCGTTCGTTCGTCCGTCAACATTTTGTTTGTCCGCTGTTTTCTGGGAAAACTATTTGACAGATATTAATGAAACTTCACACAAATGTTAAATGCATCAAGATCTGAAGCTGAGTTGATTCTGAGGTTCATTTGATTTTTCATTTCAGAGTTATGGCCCTTGTCCTTAAAAAATATGCAAATAGTTTGTCCGCTGTTTTCTGGGAAAACTATTTGAGAGATATTAATGAAACTTCACACAAATGTTTAATGCATGAAGATCTGAAGCTGAGTCGATTCTGAGGTTCATTTGATTTGTCGTTTTGGAGTTATGGCCCTTTTACTTAAAAAATAATGCAAATAGTTTGTCCGCTGTTTTCTGGGAAAACTATTTGAGAGATATTAATGAAACTTCACACAAATGTTTAATGCATCAAGATCTGAAGCTGAGTTGATTCTGAGGTTCATTTGATTTGTCGTTTCGGAGTTATGGCCCTTTTACTTAAAAAATAATGCAAATACATGCAAATAGTTTTTCTGCTGTTTTCTGGCAAAACTATTTGACAGATATTAATGAAACTTCACACAAATGTTTAATGCATAAAGATCTGAAGCTGAGTTGATTCTGAGGTTCATTTGATTTTTCATTTCAGAGTTATGGCCCTTGTCCTTAAAACATATGCAGATAGTTTGTCCGCTGTTTTCTGGGAAAACTATTTGAGAGATATTAATGAAACTTCACACAAATATTTAATGCATCAAGATCTGAAACTGAATTGATTCTAAGGATCATTTGATTTTTCTTTTCACAGTTATGGCCCTTGTCCTTAAAAAATAATGCAAATAGTTTGTCCCCCGTTTTCTGGAAAAACTATTTGAGAGATATTAATGAAACTTCACACAAATGTTAAATGCATCAAGATCTGATGCTGAGTCGATTTTGAGGTTTATTTGATTTTTCGTTTCAGAGTTATTGCCCTTTTACTTAAAAAAAATGCAAATATATGCAAATAGTTTATCCGCTGTTTTCTGGCAAAACTGTTTGACAGATATTAATGAAACTTCATACACATGTTTAATGCATCAAGACCTGAAGCTAAGTCGATTCTGAGGATCATTTGATTTGTTGTTTTGGAGTTATGGCCCTTGCACTTAAAAAATAATGCAAATCTATGCAAATATGAGGATGGCCATAAGGCATGTTGAATCAGAGAAAGTTTGCAAGTGGGCGTATTATGTACCGTATGCGGTACTCTTGTAGAACTTGCCTGTGACCGTTCTGCCTTTTGGCACCGGGATTTGAATAGCTGGACCCTTATTAGTGAAAAAAATAGCATACAAAACATTCTTTACCATTCGTATTCGTTTGGCAATACTTGGGCGTCTGGCATTTTTAGTGGCCCATATTCGGTTGGAAACCTTCCGCTTTGGTTCAAAATAATACACCCAGGTCTCATCACCAGTGACTATATTATCAAAAGCCTTTTTACTATATTTTGGGTACATTTTGAGAAGTTTTTTTGCCATTGTTACACGCGTCTTCTTTTGCTCATCCGTTAACAAATGGGGTATCCATCTTGCATTTATCTTTCTAACTTTTAGGTGTTTCTTCAAAATTGCATGAACTCTTGCTAACGACAAGTTTGTCATTCGAGCCAATTGTCTAACGGTGAATCAAGCATCAGTTTTGAGGATATTTCGGATTTTTTCTATGTTACCTATAGTCGTAGTTGTTGCAGGACGACCTGGGTGAGCAGCATCTTTCAGTTGCTGCTGCCCAGCACTAAATTTAGCTACCCACCTACAAACAGTCCTGTGGGACATTTGGCCCTCCCCATAAATGTCACACACCTTGCGGTGAATATCTACAGCCTTTATGCCAAGTAATGACCTACCTTTTATATAGGCCCTAATTTCAAGAACATTTTCAGCTCGTTTTCCTGTCATTTTGTGTATAGTCTAACGAATAGGCTATGAAACGATACCGAGGCAAGTGAACGTGTGGACGAGATATTTACCTGTGTCATGAGCCAGTGATCACTCAATCGACACGAGGTGGTTTTGTGCATGAATTGCACGATTTCCGCGAAATAAAGCACATATGACATTATTTATGGAACACCCCTCGTATATTATGATAACTATTGATGGCAGGGCCAAGATAGTACCAGCAGCATTGATTCAGGTTGATACACCATATTACACTGGCATTGTTGAAGCCATGGTGTTGAGCTCACTCATATGTGATCTGGTGTTTGGGAATATACCCGGAGTTTCAAACACTCCAAACCAGGAATGGTTTGAAACCAAGAGTCATGAAGCCCAGAAACACGAAGCTAAGGTTTCGGCTGCTGTCATGACACAAGCTCAAACCAAGAATGAGGAGAGACCTCTCAGGGCATTAAGTGTTCTAAACCCTCCTGGGGATGAGGTTACTATTGATGAGCTCAGGAAGGCTCAGACTGAAGACACATCTTTGAAAAAGTTGTGGTCTTATGCCCGAGACAAGAGTATGCTGACCACAGTTATAAATATAAGGTACAGAAGGATGTTCTGTGTAAGTTGTTCACAGAGAGCAAGGGCTGAAGTCAAACAATTAGTTGTCCCAACAAAGCATAGAAGAAGTGTGATGAACCTGGCACACAAATCAATTGTTGGTGGACACCTCCAACGACGGTTGATAGGATTACAACAAGCCTTCACTGGTCTGGGGTAGCCAGTGAGGTGACAAGGCTTTGTCGCTCATGCGATATTTGTCAGAAGACAGTACCAAAGGGAAGAGTCTCAAAGGTACCTATGGGAGAGATGCCAATTATGGATACACCATTCCTTTGGATTGCCGTTTATCCTATTGGTCCCATAAAGCCTGTATCTGAGGAAGGGAATAGATACATACTCACAGTAGTTGATTATGCTACAAAGTACCCCGAGGCTGTGGCCTTGCCAAAGATCGAGACAGAGCGGGTGGCTGAAGCACTGCTCGATGTATTTTCAAGAGTTGGGTTCCCATCTGAGATACTCAGTGACAAAGGAAGTCAATTCACCTCAGACTTGATGAGGGAGGTTTGTCAACTGATATCTCTTAAACAACTCTTTACTACACCATACAACCCCAAGTGCAATGGGTGGTGTGAGCGGATGAATGGCATTTTGAAGAGCATGCTCAAGAAAATGTGCCAGGAGCAACCCAAGGATTGGGACAGATATCTATCTGCTGTGTTGTTTGCCTTCAATCTTCAACGGGTTTCTTGCCATTTGAGCTCATGTATTGTCGCACTGTTCAAGGTCCCATGCAAGTGCTGAAGGAACTCTGGAGTGGGAGAGAAACGCCAGAAGTCATGACCACATACCAATATGTGCTTGACCTGAGACACAGACTTTAGGACACTTGCAAGATAGCTCGTGAAAGTCTGAACGATGCTCAGTCGTGTACAAGAACAACCACAACAAGTAAGCCAGGAACAGATGGCTCGTGAAAGGAGACAAAGTTCTGCTGTTGTTGCCTACCTCACACAACAAACTAACTCTGCAGTGGAAGGGTCCGTTTGAAGTCGATGATGTAGTTAACAGAATCACAGGGATCTAGACCGCTTCATGGGGGTCTATACATGTACTATATAATAACAAGGGTTCCAACTAGCAGAACGGACAACCGTGTACCACAAGTACAAATATGAATGTAACTCTTGTAATTTCAATGATAATTTTGTAATTCTTTTGGCTGCTGAAAGCCAATATATTTTACTATCAAATCAATATAATCTTCTGACGGTAACTCATGACAATTATCAATCCAACGATGATTTTCTCAAAATTTCACGTGTTTTCTGGGTCATTGACAAACGTTCGTTCACCCCGGTTTCATTATATCACAGCCATAACCTAGCAATTTTCAGTTCAAAAGATGGCATGGTTTGATAAAACAACCCATTTATATCACCAATCTCCATTTGTTGTGTCCTCTAAATAAGTAAGCAACTAGCAACAGCGGCCTTTCCGTCGGTCGTTATGTTTCTATTTCGGATGGTGCCATTTTGCAACAAATTTGAATGGAGCCATTTCATTGGATGAGCGAAGGAAAAGTTGGGAAATCCGTGACATCACGTACAATGGCTCCTTCCTCGACGATTTGAAGCAAACTGACAAAACTCGCTAGTTTTACATCATTCTTTTGATGCTGGGGACTAAAAATTGGAGGTGGGTGATAGAATTGATTCGTTTTATTGAACCACGCCGTTTTTTTAAACTGCAAATTGCTAGGTTATTGCTGTGATATAGTGAAACCGGGGTGAACGAACGTTTGTCAATGATCCAAAAAACACGTGAAATTTTGAGAAAATCATTGTTGGATTGATACTTGTTCGTAAGTTACCATTATAAGATTATATTCATTTGATAGAAAAATATATTGGTTTTTAATAGCTGAAAGAATTACGAAATTGTCATTTAAATTGTAAGAGTTACAGTCATATTTGTACTTGTGGTACACGGATATCCGTTCTGCTAGTTGGAACCCTTGTTATTATATAGTACATGTATAGACCCCCATGAAGCGGTCTAGACCCCTGTGAACAGAATGGACTACAATGCGCATCCAATGATAGTTTTACAGTTAATCTATTTCCTAACAGAGTTATGCCCCTTTGAATTTTGATCTGTTTGTCAGTCTGTTGGCTTTTTTCTGCGCGGTTTCTCAGAAACTGCTCACTGGAATTCAATGAATTTTGACATGATGCTTTGTCATAAAGAGGACACATGCATTTATTTATAGTTTTAAGCTGATTGATGCTTTCCAAAGTTTTGCCCCTTTGTTTATAAGTTCTGTGTTGGTCTGTCTGTTTACTTATTTTGCACAGTGTCTAAGTAACCGCTGACTGGAATCCAATGAAACTTGACATGATGCTTTATCTTAAAAAGGAGATGCACATCCAATTATAGTTTACCAGCTGTTTGGTTTTCTTACAAAGTTATTCACCTTGTTTAAAAGTTTTGTGTTGGTCGGTATGTTGACTTTTATTCTGCATGGTTTCTCAACAACTGCTGACTGGAATTATATGATACTTGACATGATACTTTACCATGAAGAGGAGATGTGCATCCAATACTAGTCTTACAGTTTATCTTGTTTCCTTGTATAGTTACGCCCCTTTGGATTCTGGTCTGTCGATCGGTCTGTTTACTTTTTATGCCCTCGTTGACGATAGTCAGGGGGCATTATGTTTTGCACCTGTCCGTCTGTCCGTCCATGAGTCACGCTTTTACGTGCAGTTGGTATATGCAGTTGGTTGTCACAGTTTTTCATTGTCTTATATCTCACTAACCACTATAGCTATTGGCATGGAATTGCATATACACATAAACCACTATCCATGTTTTTAACTTGTGACCTTGACATTTGAACTTTGGGCTTATTTGTAAAACTAACAAAAATACTTTGTTTTAAATCTATGCAAGGAAATCTTGTGAAATTTGACACACTTGTTCACAGTCACAGGGGCTAAATTCTGACCAAGGGCCATAACTCTTGAGGTGAATTTTTACAAAAAAACAATGCCCCATTATGGACTCTTGGGCGCCCTTAAACCGGTTTAACCCCCCAGTGACTTTTGTCACTGACCGTTCCAAGGCGGTACTTCCATCTTCCTCCTTTTGTATGTTTGTTTTGTCTTTGTGCGTCTCTTGTTGTTTTTTCTACTTATGTACATTTGCTGTTTCCTTGTGTTGCTGTTCGGGCGAGTGCTTGTTCTGTATGTGGTGTTTCCTGCATGACTCATTTTTGTACCTCTATCTAATAGACAAGAGTTGGCACCTACGTGCATTGCTCTTGTTATTTCTGTCAAATCAGTTGATCCAGCTTGTACTGTCTTTTATGCATGATTCTGGCTACATATACCTGTTTGTGGCCTTTTCTTCCTCTGTTTGTGGTCTATTCTTCCTCTACAATTCTTCAACAAACATTTCATTTGCAATAAGATGTAAATGTGCATGACTTAATTAATGTTTTGCCTATCAACTCGGTTTGTGTAGAATTTGTGGGCTCTTGGACTTACAAAGAATAAATCTTTATATCCTTATTTTAGTACCGCATACATGTACTTGTTTTTGTCAGTCTATATTATTAAAGAAATTATGATTTAACCCTTTCCATGTTGAATATTCATGTTTTGTGTTTTTTTCTGCACAGATTCTAAGTAACCGCTGACTGGAATCCAATGAAACTTGACATGATACCTTATCATAAAAAGCGCATCCAATTATAGTTTTCTAGTTTATCTATTTCCTTACAGAATTATGCCCCTTCGTGCAAAGCTTTTTTCATGAGGCAGTCACATTTGTGGGGGTATTAATCACCTTCAGTGCTAGGTCCAGCTTTATCTAATAATAATAATAATAATAATAATAAAGACTTTATTTAACGAGAGTACTCATTTGGTTATGACCAATCTTCCATGAGGCCCTCAAACAGAGAGAAAACATATATACAATTACATATATACAATTTGTAATGCTTTCATAATAATTTTGCATAGGCACCAACCTTGCACTGGTGATAAACAGATCTGAGTGTAATCCATTATGTGCTAAGCACAATTTTTACCACACACAGTGTAGACCCGGATGAGTGAGTTCCTGTAGGATCCCTCTCATCAGGATCTGCATTGCTTGCAATGGGAAATAGAAATTGAAATTCAAAAATCGTTGGCTCTGGTGCCAAAAAGGCTGCATGTGGAATTCATAGGTAAATGCAACCCCATTTCACCGAGTTGACGATTTAGATCGATTAGAACTAACGATATCAGTGACAAACTGCATCATGTACATAGACTGTGTCAGCAAAAGATGACATGGATAAATGACGTCATGAATTTTCAGGACTATTTTTAAACTCTGGGAATTCCATTAATTTTATTAATAGTATACCATTGCCAAGTGCTTATGACGCGAATGCATACGTCATCCATGACGTGGATATATTACGCAATCAGATGACGCAAATCAGACGCCGTCAAAAGATGTTTAACTGATTTCGCCATGAGCAAGTGCCCGGGCCGACCCCGGACGTCCTCGGGCATTCTCGCGGCCGCGAAAATTCCACGAAAACAACCGAGCACGTCCCAAACACCGTCCCCGTACACCCACGGAAGTCGGCGGAAATCCAAAAACCAATCATGGACGAAACACCTTAAATACCAGATCCATGCGTAGAATGCTGCACAGAATTACAGATACACGGATATGTAAGACAAGTAATATCCAAATACAGGTCGAATGTTGCACTAAAACTAGTTTGTTTCTCATCCTCTGTATATACAAGAATTTGGCTAGTAAATATTCATCGGAGGAGAAGCAATATAAACTTATGCCCCGAACTACTTTGCCGAGTTTACGAATTAACAGATTTTTTATAAAATTTTGCGATAATAAAAGAGTGCAAGATTGGTACATTAGCAAAATCATATAGATATACATAAATGAAATCAACACCAAACTCATAGTACGATTGAAGAGATATTATAACGGTATAATAGATCTGTGTCTTAACATAAAACACTCACAACAATACCATTAACAACAGTAGAATACAGCAAACATTGTAGGCCCTGTTAATAGGACCCAGATTGGAATCCTCCGGTCAGAGACCACCCGGTTTGCTACAATATGTCATATCTCACACAAAACAGGCAATCTGTTATAAATCACATCAAGGGAGGCTATTTAAAAACCAGAAGATGTGCCACAAACAGTAAAGACCCTGACTATAAAGATTTGGCAATCACTTCTCCATAAATCAGGATCCACACCTTTTGCAGAATAAGAACAAAGACAAACAGCGAAAAGCCTTCAGAGGAACTTCTAAATAACAGTTAACTTGTGAATAAATGTCAAGAATAGGGGTGAAATTGAAACACATGTCTGTTTTGTGAAAGAACTATAATACTGAAGATGTATTAATCGTTTAGCTTTGTCGACTGTAAATACAATTTTTTGAATTGAATAACCGAACTGGCATTTTTCACATGATAAGGCAGGCTGTTCCAAATAGATGATCCGGAATAAATAAACGATTTTCTAAACAATTCAGTTTTAGGTCTAGGCGAGTAGAGTTGAAAGTTAGAAGATGATCTCAGCGTTCTATCATGGATGTTAGAAGTATGAGTGAACATATTTCTCAGGTAATCTGGAGAAAGGTTATTGAATATTTTATATAATAAAAGTACAAAAATGAGTCATGCAGGAAACACCACATACAGAACAAACACTCGCCCGAACAGCAACACAAGGAAACAGCAAATGTACATAGGTAGAAAAAACAACAAGAGACGCACAAAGACAAAACAAACATACAATAGGAGGAAGATGGAAGTACCGCCTTGGAACGGTCAGTGACAAAAGTCACCGGGGGTTTAAACCGGTTTATGGGCGCCCAACCTCACCCTTATTCCATCCCCATCCTAAAAGACAAACAGTGTAAATAAACGTATCCCCTCTCCGACTAATCTACAACAACCGCGACAGCAAATACAGTGGTAAAGTGCATGTATAACAAAAAAACATTTAATTGAACATACTGTATCCACCTATCGCTAGTGTACTCAATGATTGAGCTGCAAACAGAGTAACTGTAGAAAAGTAATAAAGGGTACGACAAAAATGAAATAGTACAGATATCCGACGTTCTCCTTCCATTTCTGGATTTAAGAGGTCGCCTTCATAGAGTACTAAACCTTTCTTGTCGGCGTACATGCAAAGAGGCCAGCGTGATTGCCAACTGTAAAAGGGTTCACAACCAAACATGCAGTATGTTGTAGTAATACAGGATCATATCCCTTTTTAATGAATTGTTTTTAATAAAACAGCTTTTTGAAATTTTACTCTTTCAGGAAACGTTAACCAGTTAAGTTCATTGAATAGATCTTTAGATGGGGTGGAAAAATCTTTGTCAAGTATAAGTCGTGCGGCTCTTTTTTGAAATCTTATGAGTTTATCCACTTGTGAATTGTTACAGTTTCCCATATAACACAACAGTAATCAAGATGGGGTAAAATATATATGTTGAAAAATAATTTTCGTATTGGAATAGAAATGAATGATTTAATTCTAGATAACAAATATAACAACGAATTGCATTTTTTCAGAACAACGTCGACTTGTTTGTCCCAAGTAAGAGTTTTGTCAATTACAATTCCTAACAACCTTTCCTCGGAACTATAATTTATTATTTCATTGCTAAGTTCTATACAAGGCAACCAGTTTTGAATGCGTTTAGCATTGGGTTTAGATGCAATTATCATCGTTTTGGTTTTTGCTACATTGATAGACATGCGATTTGAAACACACCAGGAGTTAACATTAAATAGATCTTGAGTTAGAGATTCAACAACTTGATTAACAGATGAACTTTGAAAAGAAAGTGTGGTGTCATCAGCAAAGATATCAGGTGTAGAATGAGTGGTTGTAAGTGGTAGATCATTTATGAAGATCAAAAATAACAATGGCCCTAGAATTGAGCCTTGCGGAACTCCTGATACAACTGGTTTTTGGTCTGAGCTCACCCCAGATACTTGAGTTTGTTGGAGTCTATTTTCCAAATAAGAAGAAAACCAAGAATGAGCACCCCGGTCTACTTTATATTGCTTTAACTTTTTTAATAGTATACCATGATCAACCAAATCAAACGCTTTCGAAAGATCAAGAAATATTGTACCTACAATTTCATTTTTGTCAATGGCAGCAATCCAGTCGTCTAATAGTTTGATTAGAGCAGTTTGACAAGAGTGGTTCTTTCTAAAACCGGACTGCCTAGAGTAAAACAAATTATTAGTTTCAAAATATTCTTTTAAATGAACACTTACATGTCGTTCAAAAATTAAAGAAATAATTGGTAAAATAGAGATTGGCCTGTAATTTGCTTTATCAGTCTTTTTCCCCTTTTTATACGCCCGAAGGGACGTATTATGGTATGGCGCATGTCGTCCGTCCGTCTGTCCGTCTGTCCGTCTGTCCGTCCGTCCGTCCGTTAGCAATTTCTTGTGCAACTAACTCCTCCTTTATTTTTCAACATAATTTCTTCAAACTTTCAGGAATGATAGATACTGATGTGTAGTTGTGCATATCAGTGAGATAACTCTCATATCATTTTTCATTTTGGAGTTGTTGCCCTTTGATAGTTTCGGGTAGCAATTTCTTGTGCAACTAACTCCTCCTTTATTTTTCAACATAATTTCTTCAAACTTTCAGGAATGATAGATACTGATGTGTAGTTGTGCATATCAGTGAGATAACTCTCATATCATTTTTCATTCTGGAGTTATTGCCCTTTGATAGTTTCGGGTAGCAATTTCTTGTGCAACTAACTCCTCCTTTATTTTTCAACATAATTTCTTCAAACTTTCAGGAATGATAGATATTAATGTGTAGTTGTGCATATCAGTGAGATAACTCTCATATCATTTTTCATTCTGGAGTTATTGCCCTTTGATAGTTTCGGGTAGCAATTTCTTGTGCAACTAACTCCTCCTTTATTTTTCAACATAATTTCTTCAAACTTTCAGGAATGATAGATACTGATGTGTAGTTGTGCATATCAGTGAGATAACTCTCATATCATTTTTCATTCTGGAGTTATTGCCCTTTGATAGTTTTGGGTAGCAATTTCTTGTGCAACTAACTCCTCCTTTATTTTTCAACATAATTTCTTCAAACTTTCAGGAATGATAGATATTAATGTGTAGTTGTGCATATCAGTGAGATAACTCTCATATAATTTTTCATTCTGGAGTTATTGCCCTTTGATAGTTTCGGGTAGCAATTTCTTGTGCAACTAACTCCTCCTTTATTTTTCAACATAATTTCTTCAAACTTTCAGGAATGGTAGATACTGATGTGTAGTTGTGCATATCAGTGAGATAACTCTCATATCATTTTTCATTCTGGAGTTATTGCCCTTTGATAGTTTCGGGTAGCAATTTCTTGTGCAACTAACTCCTCCTTTATTTTTCAACATAATTTCTTCAAACTTTCAGGAATGATAGATACTGATGTGTAGTTGTGCATATCAGTGAGATAACTCTCATATCATTTTTCATTCTGGAGTTATTGCCCTTTGATAGTTTCGGGTAGCAATTTCTTGTGCAACTAACTCCTCCTTTATTTTTCAACATAATTTCTTCAAACTTTCAGGAATGATAGATATTGATGTGTAGTTGTGCATATCAGTGAGATAACTCTCATATCATTTTTCATTCTGGAGTTATTGCCCTTTGATAGTTTCGGGTAGCAATTTCTTGTGCAACTAACTCCTCCTTTATTTTTCAACATAATTTTATAGAACAGCCTTCGGGCGTATATTGCCCCGTCTTGCGGTGCTCTTGTTGTGAATAGCTACGACTTTTGCATTTTTTAATTTTTGTGGATAAATGCCGGTTTGTAAGCTGTTGTTATAAATTTTTGAAAGCACAGGAGCAATAACGGATGCAGACATCTTAAGAAATCTGGCACTCAGGCCATCAGAGCCTGTAGCCTTACTAGTATCAAGTAATTTTAATTGCTTTTCAACAAAAGATACACTAACTTTGGGAATGACGAAATAGGGTGTATTCTTAAGTTTCTCCTCGATACTGTCTGAAAGAATTCTGGTTGTGTTATTGATATCATGGATCTGACTATTTCTTTGTACTGTTTGAAACACCGAGCAAAAATGATCATTTAAAACATTAGCTGAAATTGATGGATCTGTAATAGGTATTCCGTTTGCATCATCAATATAATTCGTGTGTATCTGTGTTTTAAAGCCAGTTAGGTCGTGAAGACTATTCCAAAGATCTTTTGTATTACGGTTTTTCAATGAAATCTTGTTGTTGTAAAGTTGCCGCTTTGATTCAGTTATGAGATTTTTAACATTTTGTCTCCAAATTTTGTAATTAATACTGTCCTTCTTCTTATGAAAGTGATCTCTTATTTTTATTGCTTGTAATATGTCGGGGTTCATCCAGCTTGGTTGGCTAATTCTTTTGACTCGTCTTTTTCTTTGTGGAGTATGTTTATCTAATATCGATTTAAACATATCTAAGAATAATTCAGTTGAATCGTCAGGATCATCATATGTATCCACGAGAAACCAAGGTTGGCCTGATAGATCTTCTAGAAATTGATTTTCATTAAAATGCTTCATAGATCTGTAGGTTATTGTCTTATGTACAGGACCTTTCATATGATTTGACGATATTTTGCGAGTAATACAAACAGGATAGTGATCACTTATTGCATAACATGGTACTATGATATCAGAAATATTAAGAGGAATTGTAGAAAAAACATGATCTATCAATGTAGCAGAATGCAATGTTACTCTTGTGGGATCATGAACTAACTGATTAAAATTCATTGATTCCATCAGTTCAAGCCAGGATTTAGAATTGTAATCTGTTTTCATCAGATCAAAATTAAAGTCTCCAATGACTATACATTCCTTTTCATCTAATAGTGCTTTTTCAGTTATAAAGGTAAAGTCTTTGATCCATTGGACTTTGGACGAGGGTGGCCTGTAAAGGTATGATAATATAAATGGTTTTGAATTAGACTGCTTAATTTCAATACATATTGATTCAACGAAATTGGTTTCGAGGTCGTGTCTTTGGTCACATGGAATTTCATCTCTAATGTAAATAACCAGTCCCCCACCTACAGTATTTCTATCTTTACGAAATATTTTGTAGTTGTTGATATTTTAATTCATTATTTGAAAAAGTGTCGTTTAAAAAGGTTTCACATACACAAAGAATATCAATATCTTGTTTTGATAAAAGTAGTTTGATTTCATCTAATTTTGGATACAGGTAGTGAATATTTAAATGAACTATTTTTAATCCTTTGTTTCTAAACCATGGCTTGGAACTGTTTGGGTTTTCTGTTACACATTCTTTATAAGTACATGAAAAGTTATTAACTGTACTATGATTATGTATAGAGCATTCATTCGAATTTTCAGAAATCAACTGGGCCTCATGGTTTAAACAATTCATACCAACACCAGTAACATCAGAATTGGAAAAGTCACATGAATATTGATAGTATTTTTGTTGAACATCTGAATGAAAGGAACGTTCTTGAGTATCCATATAGGCCGAGTCACAATTTGAGGTTACCCAAGCAGGCGATGAAGTAGTACATGTCTTTGAATTATCTAGTTCCAGTAAAGATTTGGAACAAACCAGGGGTTCTGGTTGTTCAGCAAGTACTGAGGTACTGGCATGAACACCGTGCTCCTGTTGTTGTTGAATTTCCTCCTCCCAGGGTACCTCCCATTGTGAAAACTCGGACTAGTTTCGGCCGTCATCGGCGACTGTTTAATGCCAAGCACTTTGTTCAAAGCCACACGCATACTAGTGCCAAGTGCTTTTCCTCCTTTAGTATTTAAATGAATATTGTCACGATAAAATGAAGCATCGACTGATCCTTGATGAATAAATGTTGTAGAGTTGTTGAGAAAGTAGTGACCATTTTCCTCACACATTGTTAGTAGAGACGTGTTAGTTTTCTGGATCATGTCATTCAATAGCCTGTCTTTCTTACGTGGCAAAACAGATGACACAATGATTTTCACATTTGAATTCGCTGTTTTGATAGTATGAATAGCATCTTTGAATTCCTCCGTTATGCTCTCACTACTGACTGCATCGGAAATGTTATTCGTTCCTACATGGAGTATTATTGCATCTAATGTATTGAAGTTAGCTGGGTCTACATTCATCATGGATTCTATAGTGTGCTCTATAGTCCTTATCCTTCCTCCTGGGTGACTCTTGATTTTGACACTCACTTCATTGTCTGACATTTTAGCCGAACTCAGGATTTTTGTGATAGAATCACCTGCTATGAATGCAGATTTTTGTTTGATCTGAGCCTGTGGTTTGTTGTGATGATTATGACGGCCGGAGACAACAGTTGGAATTTGTCTTGGTGTTTCAATCACATTACGTTCTTTTTCCGTTGATTTCTGATTGCTTTTGATTGATGTTGATCTAACGGACTGGGACTTTTGTATTTGGCTCTTAACATCATCCAGTTCCTTTAATAACACTTTCTTTAAATCGTGCAACTCACAAGCTACTTTGTTTTCCAACGCTTCGGTAGACTTTTCTATCTTATTCTCGACACTATCTGAAACACCTGTACTTTTCATCAGTTGTTCTAGCATCTTTGTTTTTTCTTTCGTAACCGTTTCATTGACTTTCCTCAGTTTTGTAATGTCTTGTTCATAAATTAATAACTGAGCATTTGACTCAGAAAGTTCCCCTTTCACTCTAGACAGTGCACTATCTGTTTTCTCTTTTTCAGAAGAAATGACTCTGAATTTTGATCTTAGTATTTTGTTTTCATTATCTTTACTTTCAACTAATTTCAGTAGAGACTCGTTTTCATTTTTTATCAGTTTTGTCTGTGAGAATAAATCTTTCAGCGATTCTTGGAGTTCTTTGTTTTCTCTCCTCATTTCGTTTAATCTTACATCATGCTCATTATTTGTGATAGATTTGTCTTCAATCGCTGTTTTGCTAAGAGACTTATCTTTGTCATCGTTTGATCTGAAACGCTGCTTGCAAGAGTAATATCATCATCGTTTGTGTTATTTATCTCCTGGCTTGCGTCACAAGATTTAAACAGTTCCTTAGCAATTGTTACAGTACACTCTTGATTCTTATGTTGATTCCAGGTCCTGTGTGTACTATGGTATCTGGATCTAGAATTACTGCGTTCAGTGTGCATGCTTTGTCTGTTGTTTGGTATCTTAGCTGTAGATCGGTAAGCCCTACCACCTGTGCTCCTAATGTTATTTATTAACTGACTAAGATGTAGAAGTGGGCTCTTGTTTTTTGGTTGTGTGGGGGTAGCCATTTCTCCCTTTTCAATCTGAAGCTATCTACATGCATTACATAGTAATTTTTCTCTCTAGTGGGTCAGGTACATCAACAAGAAGCCAGCTTCCTAGACAGTGGCAAGAAAACAAGGCATGATGAAAAACTTTCCCAGTTATGTGAAGGCAGAAGTGATCAAGGTGAGATATATGCAGAATAGAAATTTCATTATCTATCCCTTTAGGTACTGAGGACAAATATTGCTTTACAATCAATTGTTATGTTAATGCACAATGTATAATGGTGTTCAGTCACTGATTGATTTTTGATCTTGCTAACTGCAATTTTCTTGTAACGAGAACTGTCAAGTTTTCACTACATTTCATGAAACATTACAGAAATGGCCAGCATGATGTGCAGTTGTGCATGACATTATTGTTTCCTGATCATTAAAAAAGTGACAGCTGTCAACAGTTTTGGATTTTACTGTTACTTTGTGAAACAAACTAGTTATGTATTAACATTGACAAAAGTGCATGATATGTTGAGACATGCTATCAAGATTTTTATCCAGTGCCCACTCCAATCTCTGTTGAAGACTGTTATATTTGTTCTAAAAGACGCCTCCAATACTGTGGGTCCACAATACTGCCATATCTATCACTACCAAAACAAACCTTAAAATTAGATGTATG
Organism: Azorinus chamasolen; assembly: GCA_963576725.1. Taxonomy (NCBI): domain Eukaryota; kingdom Metazoa; phylum Mollusca; class Bivalvia; order Cardiida; family Solecurtidae; genus Azorinus; species Azorinus chamasolen. The sequence continues at coordinate 50,034,702 of OY755248.1, forward strand.
ATATTGACAGTTTCAATCATCAAATTATTTGCTCAAGCCCATTTTCCCTGTGCTGCTGGATCATTCAATACACAGGAAGGGAATTAATGATGTTGATGTGTAGTCTTACATTATTTGTCTACAGCTTTCCATTCTCCTTTATCCCTTTACCTGCTCAATGTTCATGTAAGAAATAATGACATCATGAATATTTATTAGCTGAATATTTATAATGGCATAATTATGTACACAGGATTTATATTTACAGTAGAAACTGTAGAATGAATTATAATTTAATAAGCAAACAGAGCAGACCCTGATCAGTTGGATCCTGTAGGAGCCGTCTTATCTGGGTCTGCTCTGTTTGCATAAGCATGAAAGGCGTTTTGTATAAGGGAAAAGAATAACTTAAACACTATCTGATTTATTGCCTCCTGTCTCTTTTTATACGCCCACCTAATAAAGGTGGTCGTATATTGGCGTGGCCCTGTCTGTCCATCCGTTAATGAAACTTCACACAAATGATGAATGCATCAACATCTGAAGCTGAGTTGATTCTGAGGTTCATTTGATTTTTTGTTTCAGAGTTAGGGCCCTTGGACTTAAAAAAATAATGCAAATATATGCAAATAGTTTGTCAGCTGTTTTCTGGGGGAAATGTTTGAGAGATATTAATGAAACTTCACACAAATGTTAAATGCATCAAGATCTGAAGCTGAGTTGATTCTGAGGATCATTTGATTTTTCGTTTCAGAGTTATGGCCCTTGTCCTTAAAAAATAATGCAAATACATGCAAATAGTTTGTCCGCTGTTTTCTGGGAAAACTATTTGAGAGATATTAATGAAACTTCACACAAATGTTTAATGCATCAAGATCTGAAGGTAATTTGATACTGATGTTCATTTGATTTGTAGTTTCGGAGTTATGGCCCTTGTCCTTAAAAAATATGCAAATAGTTTGTCTGCTGTTCTCTGGGAAAACTATTTGAGAGATATTAATGAAACTTCACACAAATGTTTAATGCATCAAGATCTGAAACTGAATTGATTCTGAGGATCGTTTGATTTGTCGTTTCAGAGTTATGGCCCTTTTACTTAAAAATAATACAAATATATGCATATAGTTTGTCCGCTGTTTTCTGGGAAAACTGTTTGAGAGATATAAATGAAACTTCACACAAATGTTTAATGCATCAAGATCTGAAGCTGGCTTGATTCTGAGGATCATTTGATTTTTTGTTTCAGAGTTATGGCCCTTGTCCTTAAAAAATAATGCAAATACATGCAAATAGTTTGTCAGCTGTTTTCTGGGAAAACTATTTGAGAGATATTAATGAAACTTCACACAAATGTTTAATGCATCAAGATCTGAAGCTGAGTCGATTCTGAGGATCATTTGATTTGTCGTTTCAGAGTTATGGCCCTTTTACTTAAAAATAATACAAATATATGCATATAGTTTGTCAGCTGTTTTCTGGGAAAACTATATGAGAGATATTAATGAAACTTCACACAAATGTTTAATGCATCAAGATCTGAAGCTGGGTCGATTCTGAGGTTCATTTGCTTTGTCTTTCAGAGTTATGGCCCTTTTACTTAAAAATAATACAAATATATGCATATAGTTTGTCAACTGTTTTCTGGGAAAACTGTTTGACAAATATTAATGAAACTTCAAACACATGTTTAATGCATCAAGACCTGAATCTAAGTCAATTCTGAGGTTCATTTGATTTGTCATTTCGGAGTACAGCCCTTGCACTCAAAATAAATAATGCAAATCTATGCAAATATGAGGATGGCCATAACTTTTTCATTTGAAATGATATTTACTTCAATTTTTATACGCCCACCTAATAAAGGTGGTCGTATATTGTCGTGGCCCTGTCCGTCAATCCGTCCGTTCGTTCGTTCGTCCATCAACATTTTGTTTGTCCGCTGTTTTCTGGGAAAACTATTTGACAGATATTAATGAAACTTCACACAAATGTTTAATGCATCAAGATCTGAAGCTGAGTTGATTCTGAGGTTCATTTGATTTGTCGTTTTGGAGTTATGGCCCTTGTATTTAAAAAATAATGCAAATACATGCAAATAGTTTGTCCGCTGTTTTCTGGGAAAACAATTTGAGAGATATTAACGAAACTTCACACAAATGTTTAATGCATCAAGGTCTGAAGCCGAGTTGATTCTGAGGTCCAATTGATTTTTCATTTCAGAGTTATGGCCCTTGTCCTAAAAAATATGCAAATAGTTTGTCCGCTGTTTTCTGGGAAAACTATTTAAGATATATTAATGAAACTTCACACAAATGTTTAATGCATCAAGATCTGAAGCTGAATCGATTCTGAGGCTCATTTGATTTGTTGTTTCGGAGTTATGGCCCTTTTACTTAAAAAATAATGCAAATACATGCAAATAGTTTGTCAGCTGTTTTCTGGGAAAACTATTTGAGAGATATTAATGAAACTTCACACAAATGTTTAATGCATCAAAATCTGAAGCTGAGTTGATTCTGAGGTTCATTTGATTTTTCATTTCAGAGTTATGGCCCTTGTCCTTAAAAATATGCAAATAGCTTGTCCGCTGTTTTCTGGGAAAACTATTTGAGAGTTATTAATGAAACGTCACACAAATGTTTAATGCATCAAGATCTGAAGCTGAGTCAATTCTTAGCTTCATTTGATATGTCGTTTCGGAGTTATGGCCCTTGTATTTAAAAATAATGCAAATACATGCAAATAGTTTTTCTGTCGTTTTCTGAGAAAACTATTTGAGAGATATTAATGAAACTTCACAAAAATATCTAATGCATCAAGATCTGATGCTGAGTCGATTTTGAGGTTTATTTGATTTGTCGTTTTGGAGTTATGGCCCTTTTACTTAAAAAATAATGCAAATATATGCATATAGTTTGTCCGCTGTTTTCTGACAAAACTGTTTGACAGATATTAATGAAACTTCATACACATGTTTAATGCATCAAGACCTGAAGCTAAGTCGATTCTGAGGATGATTTGATTTGTTATTTCGGAGTTATTGCCCTTGCACTTAAAAAAATAATGCAAATCTATGCAAATATGAGGATGGCCATAACTTTTTCATTTGAAATGATATTTACTTCAATTTTTTATATGGTTAAACCTTAATGTGAATTTTCACATATATTGCGGGGGGTTTGATATGTCATTTTAATCTGAAGTTATGGTCCTTGAACTTTGTGTTTTCGTTTCTTTGTTTGTCAGTCAACTTTTAGTTTGTCTGTTGTTTTCTGGGAAAACTATTAAAATGATATAAATGAAACGTAACACAAATGTTTTAAGCAACAAAATTTGAAGCTGAATTTATTTTGAGGTTCATTCAGTTTGTCTTAACAGAGTTATGCACTTTACAAAAATCTGCAAAAATGAGGATTAGCTGTAACTTTTTTATTTAATAAGATATGCACTTCATTTTTTTTTAAAAATAGTATCACCTTAATATGGAAATCAAGATCTGAAGCACAGATTAGAAAATGTCAACACTTATAAGGCATGTTGAACCAGAGAAAGTTTGCAAGTGGGCGTATTATGTACCGTAATGCGGTACTCTTGTTAAAATTTTTTTTACATCGGAGGCATATGTAGAGATAATACTGTAAAATTGTGTTTTTATTTATCTGGAAAAACATGTATTCAAAGCTTCACATTCAAAATCATAATGTAACATAAGTTTCTGAATGAATGATTTATTAACGAATTGTGCTTTCTCACTTTCTCTGGGACTACATTTGTTTTACGTGACCGTAGACTCCTCTAAAACTTCCACCAAAAAAAGATATGATTTTCTGTCTTAAAGGCATGCAGGCGGTAGTTTAACGCAAGATGAAAAATATAATAATGCAGAAAGCTCTTGCATTAAGCAACCACCTGGTTTTAAAGACATTTAGGTTTATTTTGGAAATGGTTGTTTAAGAGGAGTTCTGCTGTACGTTCATTATAGGTGGATATGTACAGCCACGAGAAACAAAAGTAACTGACTGTGACAATGAAACAAGTGAAGATGAAAAACTGGCACAGGCATGTGGAGGCAGAAGTGATACAGGTAAGGAGAGTGCAGAAATGATATGGTAAACCTAAATCTGTAACATGTGTAACCTTGTAAATTTACAAAAATACATCGTATGTCTGTTATTGTGCGTTATTAGTATGTGCATCGTGCGTCTTGCGGGCGTCAACAGTTTACTTTAAACATCTTCTTCTCTGAAACCATAAAACCTGCAGGTTTGATATTTGGTATGTAGCATGATCTAATGGTCCTCTGCGAAAATTGTTCAAATCATGATCCCCAGGCCAAAAATGGCCCCGCCCTGGGGGCTTATCAGTTTTTCATAGGAAAATCTTTAAAAATCTTCTTCTCTGAAACTGTAAGGCATAGACCTTTGATATTTGGTATGTTGCATCATCTAATGGTCCTCTACAAAGACTGTTCAAATTATGACCCCCGGGTCAAAATGGCCCAGCCCTAGCCTAGAACTGAACAGTTTTTCATAGGAAAATCTTTAAAAATCTTCTTGTCATAAAACACTATTTTTGTCTCACCAGAGCTCAAAGTGCTCACCCTACAGGGTGAACTTTTGTGCCCATCATTCGTTGTTCGTCTGTCGTCAACAATTTAAACATTTAAAAATCTTCTCCTGAAACTACAGGGTTCCCAGCTTTTATCCTTGGCACAAAGCATCATCTGTATGTCCTCTACAAAAGTTATATATACATGTAAATTATGCCCCTGGGGTCAAAATTGGCCCGGCACCAGGGATGCCTTGTTTTCTATAGAAACATATAGTAAAACTTTGAAAAATCTTCTGCCCTTTAACTGGAAGGTTCTCAGCTTTCATATTTGGCACATAGCATCATGTTAAGGGGTGGCCAGTTTTCAATGCATTTTATGTTATGTACCTAACCATAGCTTACACTGGTTTCGTCTCACCCTGCATGATTTGATGCACTTTTAAAATTAACATATTTTTTTAAATGGATGCCAAGGATGCAACAGACTGTTTAAAGTATTTGAAAGTAAGGCATTTCTGTCAGAGACATTATGACATGTGTGGGTGAGGGGCTAACAATGAGTAAAACAATTAAAAAAAATTAAATTCATATATAATAACCATTAAATAAATATGGGTTTTTGTAAATGCAAATGGTTACTTGTGTACAAAATGCAAAAGCTCCTTTTAAAAAAATGTTACAACCCGAGGCATATGTAGAGATAATACTCTAGAATTGTGTTTTTATACCCCTACAAACGAAGTTTTAGGAGGGTATACTGGAGTCACCATGTCCGTCCGTCCGTCCTTCTGTCCGCCTTGTCCGCCAAAGTATAAAAGCTATTGACTTCAGTATATTTGGAGTTATTGCCCATTGTTATTTTATTGTCCTTTGTTATTTTTCAGTTTTCTGGAGTTTTTTTCTAAACCTTTACAGATATTGAAGTGATATTTGATATGTGGCTTTATTATAATGAGTTACAGATCAGGTTTGAATTTAGTTACGCTTCATTGATTTTTCACGGAAATACAGTGATTTTACCTAGAAATTTTCCGGAAATTCAGGTTTTCCGGAGTTTTTTTCTAAACCATTACAGATATTGAAGTGATATTTGGTATGTGGCTTTATTATAATGAGTTACAGATCAAGTTTGAATTCCGTTACACTTCATAGATTTTTCAAGGAAATACAGTGATTTTACTTAGAATTTTTTAGGAAATTCAGGTTTTCCGCAGTTTTTTTCTAAACCCTTGCAGATATTGATGTGATATTTTGTATGTAGCTTTATAATAATGAGTTACAGATCAAATTTGAATTTTGTTACACTACATTGATTTTTAACGGAATTACAGCATTTTGACTTTGAAATTTTCTGGAATGGTTTCTTCTCTTAAACCACTGGGAGGATTTCAACGAAATTTCAAAGAAATGTACCTTGGGTGGTCCTCTATCAAGTTCAAATCATGACCCCCGGGCCAAAAATAGCCCTGCCCTGTGGCTTATCAGTTTTTTTTCTAAAAATCTTCTTCTCTGAAACCACAAATCCTAGAGCTTAGATATTTGGTATGTAACATCATCTAATGGTCCTCTACCAAGGTTGTTCAAATTATGACCCCCGGGCCAAAAATGGCCCTGCCACGGGGCTTATCAATTTTACATAGACCTTTATAGGAAAACCTTTAAAAATCATTTTCTGAAACCACATACCCTATAGCTTAGATATTTGGTATGAAGCATCACTAATAGACCTCTACCAAGTTTTTCAAAAATGGCCCCACCCTGGAGCTCATCAGTTGATTTTTGTTAAAAATCTTGTTAAAAACCAAACCCCCCCCCCCCCTCTACAAAGATTGTTCAAATTATGACCCCCAGGCCAAAAATGGCCCTGCCCGGGGCTTATCAATTTTACATAGACTTATATAGGAAGACCTTTAAAAATCATCTTCTCTGAAACCACATACCCTATAGCTTAGATATTTGATATGAAGCATCACTAATAGACCTCTACCAAGTTTTTCAAATCATGACGCGGGTCAAAAATGGCCTCGCCCTGGAGCTCATCAGTTGATTTTTGTTAAAAATCTTTAAAAATCTTCTCTGATAATTGGTTTGTAGCATGATCTAATGGTTCTCTACAAAGATTGTTCAACTTATGACCCCCGGACCTAAAATGACACCGCACCTGGCCTATCAGTTTTTCACAGGAAAATCTTTAAAAATCTTCTTCTCTGAAACTGTGAGGCCAAAACCTTTGATAGTTGGTATGTAGCATCATCTAATGGTCCTCTACAAAGGCTATTCAAATTATGACCCCTGGACCAAAAATGGCCCCCGCCCTGGATCATATCAGTTTTTCATAAGTAAATCTTTAAACATCTTCTTCTCTGAAACTGTTAGGCCTAGTTCTTTGATATTTGTTATGTAGCATCATCTAATGGCCCTCTAAAAATATTGTTCAAATTATTACCCCTAGATTAAAGATGGCTCCGCCCGGGGCCTATCAGTTTTTCATAGGAAAATCTTTAAAAGTCTTCTACACCGAAACCGTAAGGTCTAGACCTTTGATATTTGGTATGCAGCATCATCAAATGATTAAAGGCATGCAGGCAGTAGTTTAATGCAAGATGAAAAATATGCGGAAAGCTCTTGCATTAAGCAACCACCTGGTTTTAAAGACATTTAGGTTTATTTTGGAAATGGTTGTTTAAGAGGAGTTCTGCTGTACATTCATTATAGGTGGATATGTACAGCCACAAGAAACAAAAGTAACTGACAGTGACAATGAAACAAGTGAAGATGAAAAACTTGCACAGGCATGTGGAGGCAGAAGTGATACAGGTAAGGAGAGTGCAGAAATGATATGGTAACCTTGTTAAATTTACAAAAATAATGTCATACTGTCTTGCGCATGCACACAAGCGTGCAATATAAATTTGAAAAAATGATCCTGGCTATCGCTCAAAAGCTTGACTGCTATGGGCATACTTTATTTTCCTGATATCCTTCGGAACCTGACATCTTTGCAGGAAGTACCTACAATGTTTAAAAAACAGGTATAATGTTTGCCTCCTCAAAACTTTGTTGGTCTTAGCAATAGCTTATGACGTAAATAAATAGATTCTATTTTTATCTCACCAGAGCACAAAGTGCTCAAGGTGAGCTTTTGTATTGTCTCATGTCCGTCGTTCATCGTCTGTTGTCAACAATTCGAATCTTCGAAAAAACTTTTCCTCTGAATTTACAGGCCTGGGGCTGAACAGACCCTGGGGGTGAACAGTTTTTCATAGGAAATTCTTTAAAAATCTTGTCAAAAACCACATGTCCCAGAGCTTAAATAATTGGTGTATAGATTTACTTATTATACCTTTATAAAGTTTGTTAATAAATGTCCCGGCACCAGGGATGCCTTGTTTTCTATAGAAATATATAGTAAAACTTTGAAAAATCTTCTGCCCTTTAACTGGAAGGCTCTCAGCTTTCATATTTGGCACAGAGCATCATGTTCAGAACCTGGGGTCAAAGTTGGCCCCACCCCAGGGATGGGCAGTTTTCAATAGAAACAAATAGTGAAAACTTTGAAAATCTTCTCCTCTGAAACTGGAAGGTTCTCAGCTTTCATATTTGGCTCACAGCATCTAGTTCAGGTTCTCTACAAAACTTTTATAAATTATTCCCCTGGAGTCAAAATTGGCCCGTCCCAGGGCCGGCTAGCTTTCAATAGAAACATAAGAGTGAAAACTTTGAAAATCTTCTCCTCTGATTGTCTGGTGAGCGCTTCAGGGCCATTCTGGCCCTACTGTTCCATATATGACTATTTGATGAAAGTTAGAAATTTCTTTTATTTGACCTAGATGACCTGTAGACAAAGGTAAGCAGCCATGTACGCATTTTAAACATGAGCTATAGGAATAGTCTAGTTTCTGTAGTATCAACTGATTATAACATCACATAATTAATTTGATTAATTTTAGTGAAACATCACAGGAATATTCTTCTTCTATTAGATACAGTTCAATATTTAAGAGTTCTGGTTGCCAAGGTAATTCTTTTAAATCTCAGAAAAAATTTCTTAGAGTGACAAATAGCTGTATTATCCCAATAACTCATGTTGGTACTTGGTCCAAAACCATCTGATTTAGTTGCTTTTGCAAAAATAACTAGAATATGCTAAATGTATTTATCCTGATATTTTATTTCATCCATTTTATAGCAAATAGGCACAGTGTTGAACATACAGATAGCAGTGAAGATGAAGAAAAATTTCAAGGAGAACTGTTCAATGATGCAGGTAAAAGACATTGAATTTTCATTTAGCTTGTGTCATTTGTGGGAAAGCGGTACTTTCATAATCTAAACAGTGTCAATTAGCATCAGATTCATTCTAAATTTTTAAACAATAGTACAATTGTGAGATTGCTTATTTTCCTGTGATAACAATATTTGAACTTCGTATTTAGCTCATCTACTCAAAACGTGTCTCACAGCCTTCCATATCCCAAATGGACAAAATGGTGTCTAAGAGTTACATCAGTTTCAATGATATTTTGTTTGCATGAAAGATGAAATTATTCAATTTTTTGAAGTGAGATGAACTGGAAAGCTCAAATTCATATTTAGTAATGTGCAGACCCCAAGGTTATAAAACTGTTTGCCTGAGTGTAAGTTCATTCGCAAGTATCTGATTGGACAGATTTAGAGCAAGCTCAGAATCTGACCCATCAGATACTCCAGAAGTTTTTGTAAGCTACAAGTCAGTTCTCCAGCATGGATGTATGTCAGTATAGCTGTCTATGCTGTACCAATATTTCTGCAAGTTTCTCATTTTGCATTGCTACTTTTGCTTTTGAAGGATCTCCCACTTTCAGGATATATTTCCTATAGTGGTGCAAACAGTTATGATTCCTTCTGTGGTCACTTGGTGTATTGATACAACAATTGTCAGGGAAATATATATTAACAAACATTGTGGTTCAATACCAACACTAAAATTTTAGATGCAGTTACAAATAACAAATTTTAGTAAAGACATTTGTCTCTTCACATTAGCATCATATATGTGTAAATGTATATTAGACATAAAAAATTAAGTTAGGTATTTAATCATCATCCAGCTGATTTAGTCTCCATCTGTCACCTAACGTCTGTTTTCTGTTGTAGTTAAATATTCCCTGAAACATCTCTGACACTAATTTTTGCAATATTATGAGATTTGCCATGTTTTGATCAACTGATGATCAGGATCAGATGTTAGGAATTTTTTATGTAAAACTAATTACCATATCAACCATAGAACATTTTACAATCTTCATGTTTATGACCCTTTGCACAATATCATTGTAGCTTCTCAGAAATTTGTTTCAGCCATTGTGAACAAAAATAGAACAGAAGTCAGGCTGGAAAATGACACAAAACAATGAACAGCAACAAAAAACCACAAATGAAATGCATGCTTGCACACGATCTTCTAAGAATGTTCCTGACACGGCCATTAGGGATTTGGCTAATCTTTATCCCTTCTGCAATGGTGAAAGAGTGATACAAGAATAGTACCCACATTTCTGTCGGCCTTATTTCATTCAGCCATATTTCATGTCTGCTGCATATTTCCTAAAACTCGTGGCTAATTTTTATAAAAGATTAATGATTTGATAACCTCTATAAAATGATGTATACGACCAGTGGTTCAGCTGTTCCATAAGGTTAGATAAAAAGACGCTCATATATGTGTGCGGTCCATATCTGAAAAGAACATTGTTTGATCTTACCTTATAAACATAATTTTGCACAAATTTTATTATTTGAAATTTTGGAGCAATATCCGTGAGTTTTCGGCAATGGTGTTGAGGAAATTCCGAAAGACAAGTGCATAGTGGTCGATTTAAAAAATCAAGAAAATGTAAAGTGATTTGCCAGATGTTATTTATTAAGTTGTCAGTATTATATGCAATTCTTATCTGCATAAAATCATGTTAGTAGTGTGTATGTCCACTGTCACTTCTAATGCAGGCAACAGTTCCCCTGAGAGGCTCCTCATGGAGTTGTATGTAACGTTGGATGACCTCATTAGGGATGCCCGGCCATTCCTGTAATAGAGCCTGTCTATGGTTGCTGACATTGTCTGTCTGCTTGTTGTTCCGAACTCCTAGTCCCAGGTCATCCCAGATTTGCTCTGTCAGTTTAAGATCTGGGGACACTGTAGGCCAGGGCAAGACATTGACGTTATTCTAGGCCAGAAATTTTGTTGTTATTCTTGCAGAGTGGGGCCATTCGTTGCCATGTTGGAGAATTATTTTTGGGCTGCAATCTTGCATAAATGGCAGGAGATTATTATGCAAAATGTTAACATATAACCTTCTGCCCTGAGATTTCCTTCAACAAGCACTAGGTCTGTCTTGATGTTGCCCATAATCCCAGTCTAGAACATTATGCTCCCCTCACCCACCAAACCTCTCCCTTTCCCAGATACAACACTATCTTTATGATAGTTTGTTTGAGGGGGGTATACTGGAATTACCCTGTCCGGCGGTTGGGAGGGCAGTCGGTTGAGTGATCCAGCTGTATTTGAACATGGGTAGTCGCAAACTACTCCTTCAGTTTTAAAGTTATCGAATTTATATTTGGTATACATAATAACCACGAATGGCAGATGTGCAAGACACATTTTTATGTGTTTTAAAGCTGTGCATTGCAGAATTATCTCTCCTTGAAGTATGAGTATTTCTTCTCATTTCTGCGTGAAACATGAGAAGTTGGTGTTGCGAACTCCTTTAATTTGAACGTTATTCAGTTTATATTTGGTAAACATAATAACCATGAATAGTACATGTGCAAGACGTAATTATGTCTCCCCCATATTTATATGGGGGAGACATATTGTTTTCATGAGAGTTGTCTGTCTGTCTGTCTGTCTGTCCGTCTGTCCGTCACACTTTTTGTCCAGACGATAACTTCAATATGCCTGATGCCAGTTGATTGAAACTTCATATATGGAAAGAGCATATTGAGATGAAGTGTCAAGCACAAGGTCCATAACTCTGGCTTCATTAATATAGGATTTATTGCCCCTTGTAAAAAAATTACTCTTTTTTGTCCGGACGATAACTCCTATATGTCTCATGCCATTGGATTGAATCTTCATATATGGAAAGATCATGACGAGAGAAAGTGTCATGTACAAGGTCCGTAACTCTGGCTTCACTAATATAAGAGTTATTGCCCCTTGTAAAAAAATTCACACTTTTTTGTCCGGACGATAACTCCTATATGGCTCATGCCATTGGATTGAAACTTCATATATGGAAAGATCATGACGAGAGAAAGTGTCATGCACAAAGACAATAACACTGGCTTCACTCATATTAGAGTTATTGCCCTTTGTAAAAAAATCACAGGTTTTTTTTGCCAGGACGATAACTCATATATGGCACATGCCATTTGAGTGAAACTTCATTCATAGAAAGATCATGATAAGAGAGAGAGTCATGCATAAGATCCTTCGGGCTTCAATAAATTTTGAGTTATTGCTCCTTGTACATTTGTTTAACACTTTCTTGTCCGAACGATAACTCGTACATGGCTCTTGCTATCGTATTGAAACTTCATACATGGAAAGACCATGATGAGAGAAAGTGTCATGAACAAGGGCCATAACTCTGGCTTCAATACTTTTGGAGTTATTGCCCTTTGTTACATTTTTTGGCCGATCAATAACTCCTGTTCGACTGATAATGAAAGTAAGTGTCATGCCAAGGGCCATAACTCTGGTATCAATATTTTTTAAGTTATTAGCTGTTATCATTTTCTTCTTGAAAAACGTGATGTGGAAAGCGCATAATGAGGGGAAGTATCCTTCAATCATCAAGTCCATAACATTTTAGTGATTTCCCTTTACATATTGTTTTTATTAGAGGGGAGACATCCGTTTTTGTGACAAAAACCTCTAGTTTTCATGTGTTTAGAGCTGCGCATTGCAAACTTATTCCCCCTTGAACTTTGAGGTTTTTTTGTGAATTTGGCATAAAACATGGATAGTTGGTGTTACAAACTCCTCCTTCAGTTTTAAAGTTATTAGTCCCCCACCGGTTACTGGTTGGGGGACTATAGGTATGCTCGAGTTATTCCCTTTTTTTTTAGCTCACCAGGGCACAAAGTGCTCAAGGTGAGCTATTGTGATACCCCTGTGTCCGGCGTCCGTCGTCCGTCTGTCTGTCCGTCAACAATTTCAAACGACTTCTTCTCTAAAACAGACTGCCCAATTGTAACCAAACTTGGTCAGATACATACTGTGGGTGGATGCTTCAAAAGTTGTTAAAAGATAGTGGGTGGGGCCATCGGTCTTGTTGCCATGGCAACCGTACACAATATCTAGAAAAATCTTCTTCTCCAGAATGACTAGTCCGATTTGAATATAATTTTCACCAAAATGTTTCTCAGTTGATAGACTTCAAAAGTTGTTAAAAGAATTTTGATCCGGCAAAAAACATGGCCGCCAGAGGGCGTGGTCATTTTTAGCTCACCTGAGCCAAAGGCTCAGGATGAGCTATTGTGACCGCTATTTGTCCGGCGTCCGGCGTCCGTCGTCCGTCCACATTTTCAAATGACATCTCTGATGAAACTGCTGACCCGATTTTAACCAAATTTTGTCAGAAGCATCAGTGGCTAGGGGGAAAGAAATGTTGTTCACATTATGACCCCCGGGCCAAAAATGGCCCCGCCCAAGGGCTTATCAGTTTTTCATAGGAAAATTTTAAAAAATCTTCTTCTCTGAAACTGTAAGGCCTAGACCTTTGATATTTAGTATGTAGCATGATCTTATGGTCCTCTACAAAAATTGTTCAAATTATGACCCCCGGGCCAAAAATGGCCCCGCCCCGGGGCTTATCAGTTTTTCATAGGAATTTTTTTAAAAATCTTCTTCTCTGAAACTGTAAGGCCTAGACCTTTGATATTTGGTATGTTACATGATCTAATGGTTCTCTACAAAAATTGTTCAAATTATGACCCCTGGGCCAAAAATGGCCCCGCCCCGGGGCTTTTCAGTTTTTCATAGGAAAATCTTTAAAAATCTTCTTCTCTGAAACAGTAAGGCCTAGACCTTTGATATTTAATATGTAGCATGATCTTATGGTCCTCTACAAAAATTGTTCAAATTATGACCCCCGGGCCAAAGATGGCCCCGCCCAAGGGCTTATCAGTTTTTCATAGGATTTTTTTTAAAAATCTTCTTCTTTGAAACAGTAAGGCCTAGACCTTTGATATTTAGTATGTAGCATGATCTAATGGTCCTCTACAAAAATTGTTCAAATTATGACCCCCGGGCCAAAAATGGCCCCGCCCCGGGGCTTATCAGTTTTTCATTTGAAAATCTTTAAAAACCTTCTTCTCTGAAACTGTAAGGCCTAGACCTTTGATATTTGGCATGTAGCATGATCCAATGGTCCTCTACAAAGATTGTTCAAATTATGACCCCCGGGCCAAAAATGGCCCCGCCCAAGGGCTTATCAGTTTTTCATTTGAAAATCTTTAAAAACCTTCTTCTCTGAAACTGTAAGGCCTAGACCTTTGATATTTGGCATGTAGCATGATCTAATGGTCCTCTACGAAGATTGTCCAAATTATGACCCCCGGGCCAAAAATGTCCCCGCCCAATGGCTTATCAGTTTTTCATAGAAAATCTTTAAAAATCTTCTTCTCTGAAACTGTAAGGCCTAGACCTTTGATATTTGTCATGTAGCATGATCTAATGGTCCTCTACAAAAATTGTTCAAATTATGACCCCCGGGCCAAAAATGGCCCCGCCCAAGGGCTTATCAGTTTTTCATAGGAAACTCTTTAACATTCTTCTTCTCTGAAACTGTAAGGCCTAGACCTTTGATAGTTGGTATGTAGCATGATCTAATGGTCCTCTACAAATATTGTTCAAATTATGACCACGGGCAAAACATGGCCCCGCCCAAGGGCTTATCAGTTTTTCATAGGAAAATCTTTAAAAATCTTCTTCTGAAATTGTAAGGCCTAGACCTTTGATATTTGGCATGTAGCTTTGGCTTGTGGTCTTCTGCCAAGATTGTTCAACATACGACCATGACCTCTGGGCGAAACTTGGCCCTGGCTTATCAGTTTTCATGGGAAAACTATATCATTTTTCTCTGAAACCATAAGGCTTAGACCTTTAATTAATGGCATACTGCTTTGCCTTGTGGTTCTCTACCAAGGTTGTACAAATGATGGCCCCGTCCCTAGGGTATCTCAGGTGAGCGCTTCAGGGCCTCATGGCCCTCTTGTTTCCATATATGGTAATATGGAATTTTCATAGGAAAATCTTTAAAAATCTTCTTCACTGAAACTGTAAAGCCTAGACCTTTGATATTTTGGTATGTAGCATGATCTTATGGTCCTCTACAAAGATTGTTCAAATTATGGCCCCCGGGCCAAAAATGGCCCCGCCCAAGGGCTTATCAGTTTTTCATAGGAAAATCTTAAAAAATCTTCTTCTCTGAAACTGTAAGTCCTAGACCTTTGATATTTGGTATGTAACATGATCTTATGGTCCTCTACAAATATTGTTCAAATTATGACCCCGGGCCAAAAAATGGCCCCGCCCAATGGCTTATCAGTTTTTCATAGGAAAATCTTTAAAAATCTTCTTCTCTGAAACTGTAAGGCCTAGACCTTTGATATTTGGTATGTAGCATGATCTTATAGTCCTCTACAAATGCTGTTCAAATTATGACCCCCATGCCAAAAATGGCCCCGCCCAAGGGCTTATCAGTTTTTCATAGGAAAATCTTTAAAAATCTTCTTCTCTGAAACTGTAAGGCATAGACCTTTGATATTGTGTATGTAGCATGATCTTATAGTCCTCTACGAATGTTGTTCAAATTAAGACCCCTGGGCCAAAACTAGCCCCGCCCAAGGGCTTATCAGTTTTTCATAGGAAAATCTTCAAAAATCTTATTCTCTGAAGCTATAAGGTCTAGACCTTTGATATTTAATATGTAGCATGATCTTATGGTCCTATACAAATATTGTTCAAATAATGACCCCCGGGCTAAAAATGGCCCTGCCCAAAGGCTTATCAGTTTTTCATAGGAAAATCTTAAAAAAATCTTCTCTCAAACTGTAAGGTCTAGACCTTTGATATTTGGTATGTAGCATGATCTTATGGTCCTCTACAAATATTGTTTAAATTATGACCCCCGGGCCAAAAATGGCCCCGCCCAAGGGCTTATCAGTTTTTTCATTGGTAAATCTTTAAAAATCTACTGAAACTATAAGGCCTAGACCATTGATATTTGGTATAACTAACATGATCTAATGGTCCTCTATATATATATGTAGCTGTGGCTTGTGGTCCTCTGCCAAAAATATTTAACTTAGGACCCTGACCACTGGTCAAAATTTGGCCCTGCCTCAGGGCTTATCAGTTTTTCATGGGAAAAATATGAAATATTATTTTTCTCTGAAACCATAAGGCTTAGACCTTTAATTAATAGCATACTGCTTTGCCTTGTGGTTCTCTACCAAGGTTGTCCACATGATTTCTTGTGGTCAAAAATGCCCCGCCCCTGGGGTTATCTCAGGTGAGCGCTTAAGGGCCTCATGGCCCTCTTGTTCATAATTTCATGCTCATATTTTCTTGTCCAGATAAAAACTCTTTTATCTACTGGTTCAATTGATTTGAGACTTCACATATGGAACGAGCATCATGAGAGAAAGTGTCATTTACAAGGCCATAACTCTAGGATCAATATTTGTTTAGTTATTCCCCTTTTTATACGCCCACCTAATAAAGGTGGTCGTATATTGTCGTGGCCCTTTCCGTCCGTCCGTTCGTTCGTTCGTTCGTTCGTTCGTCCGTCAACATTTTGTTTGTCCGCTGTTTTCTGGGAAAACTATTTGTCAGATATTAATGAAACTTCACACAAATGTTAAATGCATCAAGATCTGAAGCTGAGTTGATTCTGAGATTCATTTGATATTTCATTTCAGAGTTATGGCCCTTGTCCTTAAAAAATATGCAAAGTTTGTCCGCTGTTTTCTGGGAAAACTATTTAAGAGATATTAATGAAACTTCACACAAATGTATAATGCATCAAGATCTGAAGCTGAGTCGATTCTGAGGTTCATTTGATTTTTCGTTTCGGAGTTATGGCCCTTTTACTTAAAAAATAATGCAAATACATGCAAATAGTTTGTCCGCTGTTTTCTGGGAAAACTATTTGACAGATATTAATGAAACTTCATACAAATGTTTAATGCACCAAGATCTGAAGCTGAGTTGATTCTGAGGTTCATTTGATTTCTCATTTCAGAGTTTTGGCCCTTGTCCTTAAAAAATATGCAAATAGTTTGTCCACTGTTTTCTGGAAAAACTATTTGAGAGATATTAATGAAACTTCACACAAATGTTTAATGCATCAAGATCTGAAACTGAATTGATTCTGAGGATCATTTGATTTTTCGTTTCAGAGTTATGGCCATTGTCCTTAAAAAATAATGCAAATAGTTTGTCGGCTGTTTTCTGGGAAAACTATTTGAGAAATATTAATGAAACTTCACAAAAATGTTTAATGCATCAAGATCTGATGCTGAGTCAATTTTGAGGTTTATTTGATTTTTCGTTTCGGAGTTATTGCCCTTTTACTTTAAAAAAATGCAAATATATGCTAATAGTTTGTCCGCTGTTTTCTGGGAAACTGTTTGACAGATATTAATTAAACTTCATCCACATGTTTAATGCATCAAGACCTGAAGCTAAGTCGATTCTGAGGATCATTTGATTTGTTGTTTCGGAGTTATGGCCCTTGCACTTAAAAAAATAATGCAAATCTATGCAAATATGAGGATGGCCATAACTTTTTCATTTGAAATGATATTTACTTCAATTTGTTTATATGGTTAAACCTTAATGTGAATTTACACATATATTGCGGGGATTTTAATATGTCATTTTATTCTAAAGTTATGGTCCTTGAACTTATAAATGAAACTTAACACAAATGTTTTAAGCAGATTTATGGCCGTTGCACTTTACAAAAATCTGCAAAAATGAGGATTAGCTGTAACTTTTTTATTAGCTCACCAGAGCACAAAGTGCTCAAGGTGAGCTATTGTGATACCCCTGTGTCCGGCGTCCGTCGTCCGTCTGTCCGTCTGTCTGTCCGTCAACAATTTCAAACGACTTCTTCTCTGAAACCGACTGCCCAATTGTAACCAAACTTGGTTAGATACATACTGTGGGTGGGTGCTTCAAAAGTTGTTAAAAGATAGTGGGCGGGGCCATCGGTCTTGTTGCCATGGCAACTGTACGCAATATCTAGAAAAATCTTCTTCTCCAGAATGACTTGTCCGATTTGAATATAGTTTTCACCAAAATGTTTCTCAGTTGATAGACTTTAAAAGTTGTTAAAAGAATTTTGATCCGGCAAAAAACATGGCCGCCAGAGGTCGTGGTCATTTTTAGCTCACCTGAGCCAAAGGCTCAAGGTGAGCTATTGTGACCGCCTGTCGTCCGTCGTCCGTCTGTCCGTCTGTCCGTCTGTCCGTCTGTCCGTCCGTCTGTCCGTTCACTTTTATTTCAAATGACTTCTTCTCCTAAACCACTGGGAGGATTTTAACCAAATTTTACAGAAATGTACCTTAGGATGTCCTCTATCAGTTTTGTTAAAATCATGACCCCCGGGCAAAAAATGGCCCCGCCCCACTACTTTTACAGGTTTTTTTTTTAAATCTTTAAAAATCTTCTTCTCTGAAACCACAATTTCTAGAGCTTTGATATTTGGTATATAGCATCATCTAATGGTCCTTTACCAAGTTTGTTAAAATGATGACCCCCGGGCCAAAAATGGCCCTGCCCTGGGGCTTGTAGTTTTTACATAGACTTATATAGGGAAACCTTTAAAAATCTTTTTGTCTGAAACCACATAATCTAGAGCTAAGATATTTGGTATGAAGCATCACCTAATATACCACTACCAGGTGTGTTCAAATAATGACCCCTGGGCCATAAATGGTCTCACCCTGGGGTTTTATGCTACTTAACATCAGAATCTGTAACACTTAAAAGGTAATTTCCTCACAGTTATTTCCCTTGTCCCATCAGCATAGCCATAAGGGACACAGGGAGATAACTGCATTGGAGTGCTAGTATCATTCTATTTATAACTATTTATAGTAAAATGTTGAAGGTGAATCAGTGTAGCTGTTTTAGAAGGCATAGAAACATCTATCAAATTCCATTAGCAAATAACAGACCTTGATCCTATAGGAGCCACCTTATCTGGGTCTACTCTGTTTGCAGATGCATGAAAACAAGTTTATATGAGAGAAATTAAGGGTTAAATATCAACTCCAGATCCTAAACTGCAGACCAGCAGCAGTTCAAAGATTACAGCTGCCCAGAATCTCTCCAGGTCAATGCATGACTCTTAACTCTTTGCATGCTAGTGGTGAAACTGTGATTACCTTTGCAAACAGTTTGGATCCAGATGAGAGGCCGCATACTGCGGCATCTCATCAGGATCCAAACTGTTTGTCATCTTAATCATATTTTTGCAAAAAAATGAAAGTAAGTTTATTTTAAGAATTGAAGCAGATGACAATAACTTTTTGTTGCAGACGAAACATTAAAGGCATTTTGACCCATTCACCCCAGTGTGTAGTGTGAGTGATGTTACATGGTGTCTTCCAATGTCTCTCAAATTAGATGTGAGAGATATAGGAAAGTAACAATTCAGGCAATCAAGGAAATTGATCACCATCTAGACTTTTGATCTGGGTCCAAACCCAACTGATGTAAGTCATGGTAATGTTTAAGAAAACTGTGAAAACATGATTATGCAATGGCCCAACTGATATAAGTCATGGTAATTCTTAAAAAAAACATGATAATCCCCCCCCTCCCCCTAACAATGATAGGTGTTAAACTTACTACTGTGGATTAAGTCTGCTGCCCCAAAAAGCATCTTAAATATAACTTTTTTTTATAAAATTTGATGACAACACATTAAAAAGTCCTAAAATGTCTGAATCTTGTATGATATTAATGAAATAACTGAGTAAATATAACTTAATTATAACAGTAGACGTAACTCTTCTCAATTTCAATTGTTAAAAATACTAATGACCCGTTTAATTGAATTATCATCAGATATTCACACCTAGAGCTATACTTATTTCTAAACACCTATTAACCCTTAACCTGTTTGCTTTGACAAAAATTGATCTGGGACTACTCTTGTTTGCTAATGCTTAAAAAAATTGTTAATGCCATAAATAGAAGTTTTAGCTTTGAAAAAAACTGTAAAATCAAATCTATATCTTGTCAAATGTAAAAAGAGCAGACCCTGATCAGACAGCTTCTATAGCAGCCGTCTGATCTAGTCTACTCTTATTTTTAATGTGTAAAACACATTATTTCTCTGAAGAGAAGTTTTTGTTTTGACAAAAACTGTAGAATCCGATCTATATTGTGTCAAAAGAAACAGAGAAGACCCAGATCAGACAGCTTCCGTAGGAGTCGTCTGATCTGAGTCTTCTCTGTTTGCTAATGCATAAAAACAGCTTTATATGAGGGAAAGGGTTAAACGATTTTTAAAGATATTCTTATTGGTCATTTCACACAAAAACTGGCATTATGTACTGCCTAGCACTCTATTTGCCTATATACCTGGGTCAAGGTATAATTGCATAGCTTTATTGAAGTCATTTGAATTTCTCAAAGACCAGTTTTAGGCATTTTGAGCTAAGGCAAAAATGGCACAAGTTGTAAACAGTTTAGGTCTTGGTCAACCAGTCATTTGGTATTAGTTCTGAATTCAGTTCAAGTTTATTCAGCAGTGAAAGGGTGAAAGCAGTGCACTAAGCTTATTTCATCTGCTAGAAATGTTGTCCACTGAAAAATTAACATGTCAATATACATGTATTACTGTAACTCAGGTGAGCGATATAGGGCCAATGGCCCTCTTGTTTCCATATATGGTAATATATGAAAATCTTTAAAAATCTTCTTCTCTGAAACCATTCTGTCCTAGACCATTGATATTTGGTATGTAGCATGATCTTATGGTCCTCTACAAAGATTGTTCAAATTATGACCCCCGGGCCAAAATTGGCCCCGCCCAAGGGCTTATCAGTTTTTCATTGGAAAATCTTTAAAAATCTTCTTCTCTGAAACTGTAAGGCCTAGAACTTTGATATTTGGTATGTAGCATGATCTTATGGTCCTCTACAAAGAATGTTCAAATAATGATCCCTCTGCCAAAAATGGCCCCGCCCAAGGGCTTATCAGTTTTTCATAGGAAAATCTTTAAAAATCTTCTTCTCTGAAACTGTAAGGCCTAGACCTTTGATATTTCGTATGTAGCATGATCTTATGGTCCTCTACTAAATTTGTTCAAATTATGACCCCCATGCCAAAAATGGCCCCGCCCAAGGGCTTATCAGTTTTTCATAGGAAAATCTTTAAAAATCTTCTTTTCTGAAACTGTAAGGCCTAGACCTTTGATATTTCGTATGTAGCATGATCTTATGATCCTCTACAAATATTGTTCAAATTATGACCCCCGGGCCAAAAATTGGCCCCGCCCAAGGGCTTATCAGTTTTTCATAGGAAAATCTTTAAAAATCTTCTTCTCTGAAACTGTAAGGCCTAGACCTTTGATATTTAGTATGTAGCATGATCTTATGGTCCTCCACAAATATTGTTCAAATTATGACCCCCGGGCCAAAAATGGCCCCGCCCAAGGGCTTATCAGTTTTTCATAGGAAAATCTTTAAAAATCTACTGAAACTGTAAGGCCTAGACCTTTGATATTTGGTATGTAACATGATCTAATGATCCTCTACAAATATGTAGCTGTGGCTTGTGGTCCTCTGCCAAGAATGTTTAACTTACGACCCTGACCACTGGGTGAAACTTGGCCCTGCCTCAGGGCTTATCAGTTTTTCATGGGAAAAATATAAATATTATCTTTCTCTGAAACCATAAGGCTTAGACCTTTAATTAATGGCATATTGCTTTGCCTTGTGGTTCTCTACCAAGGGTGTACACATGATTTCTTGTGGTCAAATATGGCCCGCCCCTGGGGTTATGTCTGGTGAGCGCTTCAGGGCCTCATGGCCCTCTTGTTTAATAAGATATTCACTTCATTTTTTTGAAAAATAGTATCACCTTAATATGGAAATCAAGATCTGAAGCACAGATTAGAAAATGTCAACACTTATAAGGCATGTTGAATCAGAGAAAGTTTGCAAGTGGGCGTATTATGTACCATATGCGGTACTCTTGTTCATAATTTCACGCTCTGTCCGTCTGTCATGTTTCTTGTCTGGGTCATATTTTCTACAAGGGTAGGCCACATTCATTATAACTTCACACATTGAACATTGAACAAGCATGATGCATAACTCTAGCATCAATATTTTGGGAGTTATTCCCCTTTTTCGTATATTTTTGTCCGGACAAAAACTCCTTTTATCTACTTTTTCAATTGCTTTGAAACTTCACATATGGAATAAGCATTATGAGCGAAAGTGTCATACACAATGGCCATAACTCCAGCATCAATATTTTTTGGAGTTGTTCCCCTTTTCTATATTGTCTTGTACCACCAATAACTCCTATGCTACTGATTCAGTTGAATTGAAACTTCACATATGAAACAAACATGATGAGAGGAAGTGTCTGACTCATGCATAAGGGCCATAACTCTAGCATCAATATTTTTGGAGTAATTCCCCTTTTTCATATTTTCTTGTCCAGACAATAACTTTTTTATTAACGGGTTTTCCACGGAAAACTCTGGTTATTGAAATGATGTACGGCGGGTGGGCGGACAGGCCGGCGGGCGGCTGCCAGTTTTGTCCGGATGATAACTCCTATATGGCTCATGCCATTGGATTGAAACTTCATACATAGAAAGATCATGATAAGAGAAAGTGTCATGCACAAGGTCCATAACTCTGGCTTCACTAATATTGGAGTCATGTCCCCTTGATCTTAAAAATGTGTCCGTCCATATGTGCGTCCGTCCGGTCTTGTCCAGGCTGTAACTCAGAATCCCATGGATGGATTGTGAAATCACTTGGCATAAATGTTCCTCTAGACGGTACGGCGTGTGGCATGAAAAAACCATGTCAATAGCTGAAAGGTCAAGGTCATACTTAGAGGTCAAAGGTCAAAATCATGTATATTTTTAACCAGATTAACAGATTTTGCTTGTCTGAAGCATATCTCCTACACTACTTTGGCTAGGATCACCAAATATGGTGTGTGAGTACATCTTGGGATGGCGGAATGTCGCATACTATTTATAGGTTTATATGACCTTGACTTCGAACATGGGCTTCATTTACAAAAAAAACTTGTCTGGAGCATAACTCCTATACGGAATCAGCTAGGATCGTCAAATATGGTGTGTGAGTTCATCTTGGGATGGCGGAGTGTCGCATACTATTTTTAGTTCAATATGACCTTGACCTTGAACTTTGACCTCATTTACAAAAAAAAGCTTGTCCGGAGCATATCTTCTACACTACTTCAGCTAGGATCACCAAATATGGTGTGTGAGTACATCTTGGGATGGCGGAGTGTCGCATACTATTTATAGGTCAATGTGTCCTTGACCTTGACCTTGGGCTTTATTTACAAGAAAAACTTGTCCGGAGCATAACTCCTATACAGAATCAGCTAGGATCACCAAATATGGTGTGTGAGTTCATCTTGGGATGGCAGAGTGTCGCATACTATTTTTAGGTCAATGTGACCTTTACCTTGAGCTTTGACCTCATTTACGAAAAAAGCGTGTCAGAAGCATATCTCCTACACTACTTCAGCTAGGATCACCAAATATGGTGTGTGAGTACATCTTCGGATGGCGGAGTGTCGCATACTATTTATAGGCCAATGTGACCTTGACCTTGACCTTCATTTACAAGAAAAACTTGTCCGGAGCATACCTCCTATACGGAATCAGCTAGGATCACCATATAGGGTGTGTAAGTTCAACTTGGGTTGGCGGAGTATCACATACTATTTTTAGGTCAATGTGACCTTGACCTTGAACTTTGACCTCATTTGCAAAAAAAGCTTGTCAGAAGCATACCTCCTACACTACTTCAGCTAGGATCACCAAATGTGGTGTGTGGGTACATTTTTGGATGACGGAGTGTCACATACTATTTATAGGTCAATGTGACCTTGACCTCGGGCTTTATTTTTAAAAACACTTGTCTGGAGCATACCTCCTATACGGAATCGGCTAGGATCACCAAATATGGTGTGTGATTTCATCTTGGGTTGGCGTAGTGTCACATACTATTTACTATAGGTCAATGTGACCTTGACCTTGGGCTTTATTTACAAAAACACTTGTCCAGAGAATACTTCCTATACAGAATCTGCTAGGAACACCAAATATGGTGTGCAACTTCATCTTGGGATGGCGGATGTTGCATACTATGTTTAGGTCAATGTGACCTTGACCTTGAACTTTGACCTCATTTTAAAAAAAGGCTTATCCGGAGCATATATTCTACATTACTTCAGCTAGGATCACCAAATATGGTTTGTGAGTAGATCTGGGATAGCAGAGTGTCGCATACTATTTATAGGTCAGTGTGACCATGACCTTGACCTTTGACTTCATTTACAAAAAAGATTGTCATCCCTACACCGAATCAGCTAGGATCACTAAATATGGTGTATGAGTTCATCTTTGGATGGTGGAATGTTGCATACCTTTCGTAGGTCATGTGGCCATGACATTGACCCTTGACCTCAAATATGAAAAAAATATTGTCATTCGGGGTAACTTGAGTTCAAATTGTTGTCTTACTATGCAATCTTTACTTTCATTTTGCAGTTGCATATTTGCAGGCCTGCTTAAAAAATGCATATTGTCAGTGCTTTGCTTTGGGGGCATTTTTCACGTACTGTGACACATTTCTTGTTCTGGGAGCTATGCCCCTTTGAACTTTGAAATCACCAGTTAATAGTGAAGGAAAACCTGGTTTGATGTCGTGTCGACTTTTCTTGTCTACAGGTTCAGTTGATTTGAAACTTCACATATGGAACAAGCATGATTAGAGAAAGTGTCATGCAAAATAGCCATTCCCCTAGCATCAATATTTTTGGAGTTATTCCCCTTTTCGATATTGTTTTTCTTATGATTTTTATGCCCTAGCCTTTAGGCGACGGGGGTATTAAGTTTTACCCTTGTTCGTCCGTACGTCTGTACGTATGTATGTCCGTACTTCCGAAATTTTCGTCAAGGATTTCTTGGCTTTAGCCTACTTGTGTAAGGTGAAATTATTTGATATTTGGTCTGAAGCATTATCATAGTGATTTGTAATGTGAATCCCCTTTTAATGTCTACGACCATCTACTTCCTGTTTGCAGACACTTTGATTGAATTTTATACCCCCCTTTTGAAAAAATGGGGGTATATTGCTTTGCACATGTTGGTCGGTCGGTCTGTCTGTCTGTCTGTCGGTCGGTCGGTAGATCGATGTTTTCCGAGTGATAACTAATAAATGACTTGGCATAGAATCTTCAAAATTGCTGTGGTGGTTGGTCATGACAAGTAGATGCCCCCTAATGTTTTTGAGGTCACTAGATCAAAGGTCAAGGTCACAATGACCTAAAATGGTGAAATAGTTTCCGATCAATAACTACTCAAGGGTTTGGCTTGGGATCTTCAAACTTGCTGTGGTGGTCGGTCATGACCACTAGATGACCCCTATTGATTTTTAGGTCACTAGGTCAAAGGTGAAGGTCACCATGACCTTAACTGGTTAAATGGTTTCCGATCAATAACTGCTCAAGGGGTTTGGCTTAGAATATTCAAACTAGCTGTAGTAGTTGGTCATGACCAATGGATGACCCCTATTGTTTTTGATGTCACTAGGTCAAAGGTCAAGGTCACCATAACCTTAACTGGTGAAATGGTTTCTGATCAATAACTGCTCAAGGGTTTGGCTTAGGATCCTTAAATTTGCTTTGGTGGTTGGTCATGACAACTAGATGAGCCCTGTTAGTTTTGAGGTCACTAGGTCAAAGGTCACGGTCACTATAACCTTAAATGGTGAAATCGTTTCCGATCAATAACTGCTCAAGGGTTTGGCTTAGGATCTTCAAACTTGCTTTGGTGGTTGGTCATGACCACTAGATGGCCCCTATTGTTTTTTAGGTCACTAGGTCAAAGGTCAAGGTCACATGACCTTAACTGGTTAAATGTTTCCGATCAATAACTGCTAAAGGGTTTTGGCTTAGAATCTTCAAACTTGCTGCAGTAGTTGGCCATGACCACTGGATGGCCCCTATTGTTTTTTAGGTCACTAGGTCAAAGGTCAAGGTCACCATGACCTTAACTGGTAAAATGGTTTCTGATCAATAACTGCTCAAGGGTTTGGCTTAGGATCCTCAAATTTGCTTAGGTGGTTGGTCATGACAACTAGATTAGCCCTGTAATTTTTTAGGTCACTCGGTCAAAGGTCAAGGTCACTATGACCTTAACTGGTGAAATTGTTAACAATCAATAACTGCTCAAGGGTTTGGCTTAGGATCTTCAAACTTGCTGTGGTGGTTGGTCATGACCACAAGATGACCCCTATTGTTTTTGAGGTCACTAGGTCAAAGGTCAAGGTCACCATGATATTAACTGGTGAAATGGTTTCCAATCAGTAACTGCTCAAGGGTTTGGCTTAGGATCTTCAAACTTGCTGTGGTGGTTTGTCATGATAACTAGATAACCCCTAAAGTTTTTTAGGCCACTAGGTCAAAGATCAAGGTCATCATGAGCTTAACTGATAGAATGGTTTCTGATTTATAAATGCTCAAGGGTTTGGTTGGGGATCTTCAAACTTGCTGTGGTAGTTGGTCGTGACCACCAGATGACCCCAATAGCTGTTGAGGTCATGAGGTCAAAGGTCAAGGTCACCATGACCTTAACTTGTGAAATGTTTTCAGATCAATAAATGATCAGTGGTTTGGCTTAGGATCTTCAAAGTTGCTGCGGCGATTAGTCATGACCACTAGATGACCTCTGTAGTTGAGGTCACTAGATCAAAGGTCAGGTGGTCTGGGGGTATACATGTTTTACAAACATCTCTTGTTTGGTGATTGTTTAATGACAAAACATTTCGTCAAATATTTCTTTGCTTGTGTCATTTGCAATGATTTGATATTTTGTCTAAAGCATAATCATAGTGAGTTGTACCGTGTCTCCCATTTTCAGGTCTGTCGTTCATCTACTTCCTGTTAGCTGGCGGGGGCATCTGTGTCCCATTGATACATTTTGTTTTATTACAAATACCATTCAGGCTGGTCATGTATACCATTGTCAACTACACCATGGGTGTCTTTTTTTTAAATCTGGTGTGGGACTCATGTATTGCATAGCAATACAACATTAACTTGTTGGATTTGTATTTGGTATACATACAAAACCAGATGTGCAAGATGCAATTTTCATGTGTTTAGTGCTAGGCATTGCAGAATTATCTCCCTTTGAACCTAGAGTATTTTTTGTCATTTTTGCATGAAACATGGGAAGTTGGTGTTGCGAACTCCTCCTTTAATTTGAACGTTTTTCAGTTTATATCTGGTATACCTAATAACCATGAATAGTACATGTGCAGTGCAAAATTTCTATGTATTTAGAGCTGGGCATTGCAGAATTATCTCCCCTTGAACATGGGCATAAAACATGAGTAGTTGGTGTCGCAAACGCCGCCTTCAGTTTTAAAGTTATTCAGTATATATGTAGTATCCATAATAACCATGAATAGTAGATGTGCAATATGCAACTTCAATGTGTTAAGCACTGGGTATTGCAGACTTATCTCCCCTTGAACTTTGATTATTTTTGTCATTTTGGCATGAAACATAGGAAGTTGGTGTTGCAAACTCCTCCTTCAATTTGGATACTTGCCATAAATAATAACCACGAATAACAGATATGCATGACGTAATTTTCTTATGTTTAGTTGCAAGCATTTCAGATTTATCTCCCTTGAGTATTTTTGTCATTTGGTCCCATTACATGGGTACTTAATGTCACATACTTGGATTTGCAATCAAAGCTGCTGTGCTGGGGTATTTATCACCTTTTGTGATAGTTCTAGTTAGCTGAATGATTATAATGTAATCTTTTCAAGGGAATGTTATGTTTTGCTTTGACAAAAACTGTAGAGACAGATTCATGTCTTGTCATAAGCAAAAGAGCAGAGCCTTATCAGCTCCAACATGTGCAACCTGGTCAGGGTTTACTCCATTTGTAAAGGGGTGAAAAATTGGTTATTTGAGGGAATTTGTTAAATTATTTTTCCTCATTTCTGTAGTATAACCGTATTTATGTTCAGAATATATAGGCTTAATCAAGATATTGTTACATTGTGTTGAATAGTAAATATGTGAGTAATGACTTGTATATTTATTTATCTTTTATATTGAATTACCCGTTGTTTACATGCAACTTTTATCAATCTGCATAAATAATACATATGTTTTGGTTTTTCCAGGTAGACAGATCCGCCAAGATTCATTGGATAACTGCCGTGTTTTCCTCCTTGAAAAGTTGCCCTCTAGAAATGAAGATAGCCCGAACATATTAGACATTATGAAGGAGCAGAAAGTGTTTGGATCAGGAGAGGTGGCACGTATAAAAGCAAGGGACATAAAGGTATGTACACCAGATTCCCTATATTTCTTGAGACTAATAAACACAAGCAGTTAACCCTTTACCTGGCCAATATTTATGTAAAACTAATGACATCATGATTGAATATTTATTAACTGAATATTTATAATAGTACATGAACACAGGATGTTTTAGCTCTGAGTTACTCAGACAAGCTTTGTGATCGCCCATCACATGGGGCCCATCTGTCCGGTCATCCATCAAAAATTGCTTTAAACAACAACATCTCTGAAACAAGATGACCAAATGGGTAACCTAATTTTACATAAATTGGTATCATGCTGTATCAAATGCTATAAAATTTGGATGCATGTAGAACTAACTGGTTGCCACTGCAATCAAAAGAAAAATCTGTATACAGTAGAACCCCTCTAAACCGGACAAGGTTGGGGACAGGTAAAAATTCCGGTTTAGAGGGGATTCCGATTTGGAGAGGTTTTTATATATGACCATATTTATCATCCAGTGTACATGCACATATAGACCTATTTTAATAACCAAACAAATAGTATCAAGATTATCCATAAATCAATAATTAAAACCAATTTCACAGTTTGAATACCTTATCTGTTCAGTTCACATAATTCTTTTTAATAGTTAAAAACAACCATCAGCGATTTTCTCGATGAAACAATGAAACGACGTTCAATATTATATAAGCAAACTGCCGACGATTTCCTTTGGTACTGGTTCCTTTTAAATAAGAAAGCTTGCAACGGATGTTATGCCAGCAGTTTCTATCGTTTTTCTAACTCTTCTACGCTTAGATTTTGACATTTGTTCACGGATTTTTCGATCATAACGCTATATGCGGAGAACTGGGATTTTATCGTTAATAGATTTTTGGGTCTGTAACCGTGCGATAATGGTATGAGGTTGTGAGTGCGCAGTAACCTCCCTTTGTTACCGGTGCGATAGTAAACATACGAAATATAAACCTACACAAAATGACGGCATCTCCGAGCAGGATTCATTTTCCTTTTTTGGTTTTCGTTTTTGAACCATAAGAATTTGAAATCGATTCGTTTTTCCTGCTATTTAATTAGTTAAAATGATATAAACGAAGCTTATCTGTTGCTCTGCACATTAGTTAATCTCACGGCACCGACATGTCATAATCGAGTCGGAATAGACTATGATTTTCAACACCTTGCAATAAGGTGTTAAGTTTTACTGCCCCAGGCTGTGATTAAGGGACGTGTCAACTGACAAGCCCTTAGCCTGCTGTCCGGTATGTAGGGGAAATTATAGTTCATATCTTTCAAAAATATTTGAAGATTTGTCCGGTTTCCAGAGTAGAGGGGTTTCCGGTATTGAGAGGAATTTTGTATAGAAATAAAGAAGGAATAAAACGGGACCGAGAATTTTGTCTGGTTTAGAGAGGATTCCGGTTTACTGAGTGTCCGGTTTGGAGGGGTTATACTGTACATATCTTATACACTATACAGGCAAACCACAGCTATAAGCAGCGAGTCCAATGAAATAGCCAATTCGGCCGCTTATAGCAGGTGACCGGTTAAACCAGCTGCAAGTTACCAAGCATGCTTTCGAGTTATTATCCCCTTCCAAAGACAGAGGGATATTGTTTTGGGTTTGTCAGTCAGACCGTCCTTCCATCCGTCCGTCAGTCCAGTTTTTGTCCGATGTCATCTCTGTAACGGATTGACAGAATTCAATGTAACTCAGCATGAATATTTGTTATCACTAGGACATCATTCCCATGTATTACTTTTTCAGATTGATGTGGCATTTAGGAGTTATTGCCGTTTTATACGCAAAAATGACACATTTTTTTCCGTCTGATGCCTTATCTCTGTAACGGACTGACAGAATTTAATGAAACTAGACATGAATATTTGTTATCACTAGGGCATCGTTCCCATGTATTACTTTTCCAGATCGCTTGTGGCATTTAGGAATTATTGCCCTTTGATATGCAAAAATCACATATTTTTTCCGTCTGATGCCATATCTCTGTAACAGATTGACAGAATTCAGTGAAACTCGACAAGAATATTTGTTATCACTGGGGCATCGCTCCCATGTATTACTTTTCCAGATGGCTTGTGGCATTTAGGAGTTATTGCCCTTGTATAAGAAAAAATGACATTTTTTCCCATTCAATGCTATATATATATCTCTGTAACGGACAGAATTCAATGAAACTCAACATGAATATTTGTTATAACTGGGGCATCGTTCCCATGTATTACTTTTCCAGATCACCTGTGGCCTTTAGGAGTTATTGCCCTTTGATATGCAAAGATCACACATTTTTTCCTCCCGATGACATATCTCTGTAACGGATTGGCAGAATTCAGTGAAACTCAACATGAATATTTGTTATAACTGGGGCATCGTTCCCATGTATTACTTTTCCAGATCACTTGTGGCATTTAGGAGTTATTGCCCTTTTATATGCAAAAATAACATTTTTTCCCATCCAATGCTATATATCTCTGTAACGGATTGACAGAATTCAATGAAACTCAACATGAATATTTTTTATCGCCATGGCATCATTCCCATGCGTTACTTTTTCAGACGGCATGTGACTTTTAGGAGTTATACCCCTTTGATACTCAAAAATCATATTTTTATTGCCCTTATCCCCTGCTGAAAGCAGAGGGATACTGTATTGCATTCAATACTGTTTCGCATTAAGTACTTTAATATGCTTTATACAGCTTATGTATTCAAGCAATGACAAGATAAAATAGGCCTTATGAAATAGTTCAGAAACAGATAAGCAACCACGTCACCAATGCAACACCCAATCTGATATGTATTGATTCACCATATCAGAATAAACTATAGTATATACAAACTACAACTAATGCAAACTGGAGTAGACTGGATCAGATGCCACAACAGCATCAGTATAGGTCTACACTTTTTGTAATACAATAAGGCACATTTCCCCTTGCTGTGGCTCATTCAGTATCAAAATGTGTACACTTTTATTAAAGATTGCCATAGAAAGCAGTAATTTGGCCCAATGTTCATAAAATTCGTCAAAATATAAAAGGTATTGGTATGCATCAAAGGCAAGTAAAACCTGGTTGAGCGATCCAGGGCTATCATGGTTCACATGTTTTAAATTGAAAATTGATTGAAAAATTGAAAATAGATCCCCCCCCCACACACACACACACACATTGTTTGCCATTTTACAAGGTAGAACCTTTGGCAGGGTATATCAATTCTATGAATATGCTTGTAATCATAAAAGATATGTATTGCATGTATGATATGTATTTATAAAGACTGATCTGACCCATAGTACCTGAAAAAAAAAACACCAAATCCAATTAAGCACCTTTTAATGACCCCGCCTTTAGGCGAAGAGGGCATTAAGTTTTACCCTTGTCCGTATTGTCACGTATATGACCATCTGTACTTCCTTCCTGTAAACTTTTTGTCAAAGATTTCTTTACTTGTGTTAGCTGCCAGAATGATGTGATATTTGGTCTGAAGCATAATCATAGTGAGTTGTGCGTGTCTACCCTTCTCAGGTCCATTGTTCATCTACTTCCTGTTTGCCAGCACTTTGATTGAATTTCGGTAATTGTTTAATGACAAACATTTTCATGAAAGATTTCTTCGCTTGTGTATGAAATTTACATGAAAGTTTTCTTTGCTTGTGTATGATGGAATGATTTGATATTTTGTTTGAAGCATAATCGTAGTGAGCTGTACCAAGCCTATCTTTTTCAGGTGTGTCGTTCATCTACTTCATGTTTGTTGACACTTTGATTGAAGTTGGGTGATTGTTTAATAACAAAAACTTTCGTCACAGATTTCTTCGCTAATTTATGCTAGAATGATTTGATATTTGGTCTGAAATATAATCATAGCGAGTCGTACAATGTCTCCCATATTTTCAGGTCTGTAATGTTCATCTACTTTTTGTTTGCCGACATTTTGATTAAAATTTGGTGATTGTTTAACCCATTCCCTCATATAAACGAGTTTTCACGCATTTACAAACAGAGAAGACCCAGATCAGACTGCTCCTATAGGAGCCTTCTGATTAGGGTCTGCTCTGTTTGCTAATGGAACTTGATAGATCTGCATGATTCTTTTCTTTCTAATATGGCTACACTGTTCCACCTTCCATATTTCATTATGGCTATTTTACCCATGAATATTCAGTTGGTATTGAAATTTGAAATAAACATAGAATAGGACAAAAAAAATTGTTAAACGATTTCTTCACTTTTGTGTCTCATTTTTTCAGGCATGTCATTCATCTGCTTCCTATTTTCCGACACTTTGAATGAATTTTGGTAATTGTTAAATGACAAAAACTTTCGTCAAAGTTTTCATCACTTGTTATACCCCCACAAACAGAGTTTGAGGGGGGTATACTGGAATCAGCCTGTCGGTCGGTCGGGCGGTCTGTCTGCAAAATCTTGTATGGCGAACTCCTCCTTCAGTTTCAACCCGATTTTGGTCTTGAAATTGGCAGGCAAAATCTTGTCCTTTGAACTCCTCCTTCAATTTCAACCTGATTCACTTGATACTTGGCATAAATGTTACTCAGGAGTAGTAGATTTGCGAGACACAAATTTCAGGTCTCTGTGACCTTGACCTTGACGTTTGGCCTTGAAATTGGTCTTGAAATTGGCAGGCAAAATCTTGTACTTTGAACTCCTTCAATTTCAACCTGATTCACTTGATACTTGGCATAAATGTTAAACAGGAGTAGTAGATGTGCAAGACACAAATATCAGGTCTCTGTGACCTTGACCTTGACCTTTGGCCTTGGAATTAGTCTTGAAATTGGCAGGCAAAATATTGTACTTTGAACTCCTCCTTCACTTTCAAGCTGATTCACTTGATACTTGGCATAAATGTTACTCAGGAGAAGTAGATGTGCAAGACACAATTTTCAAATCTTTGTGACCTTGACCTTTGGCCTTGAAATTAGTCTTAAAATTAGCAGGCAAAATCTTGTACGGTGAACTCCTCCTTCACTTTCAACCTGATTCACTAGATACTTGACATAAATGTTACTCAGGAGTAGTAGATGTGCAATACACAAATTTCAGGTCTCTGTGACGTTGACCTTGACCTTTGGCCTTGAAATTGGTCTTGAAATTGGCAGACAAAATCTTGTACTTTGAACTCCTCCTTCAAATTCAACCTGATTCACTTGATATTTGGCATAAATGTTACTCAGGAGTAGTATATGTGCAAGACACAAATTTTAGGTCTCTGTGACCTTGACCTTGACCTTTGGCCTTGAAATTGGTCTTGAAATTGGCAGGCAAAATCTTGTACTTTGAACTCCTCCTTCACTTTCAACCTGATTCACTTGATACTTGGCATAAACGTTACTCAGGAGTAGTTTATGTGCAAGACACAATTTTCAAATATCTGTTACCTTGACCTTTGGCCTTGAAATTGGTCTTAAAATTGGCAGGCAAAATCTTGTACTTTGAACTCCTCCTTCACTTTCATCCTGATTCACTTGATACTTGGCATAAATGTTACTCAGGAGTAGTAGATGTGCAAGACACAAATGTCAGGTCTCTGTGACCTTGTCCTTGAAATTTGTCTTGAAATTGGCAGGCAAAATCTTGTACTTTGAACTCCTCCTTCACTTTCAAACTGATTCACTTGATACTTGGCATAAATATTACTCAGGAGTAGTATATGTGCAAGACACACATTTCAGGTCTCTGTGACCTTGACCTTGACCTTTGTCCTTGAAATTGGTCTTGAAATTAGCAGGAAAAATCCTGTACTTTGAACTCCTCCTTCACTTTCAACCTGATTCACTTGATACTTGTTTTGGCTTGTAATATGGGGAGTTGGTTCGCAAACTCCTCCTTCAGTTTTAAAGTTACTGAATTTATATTTGGGATACGTAATGGTCACAAATAGCAGATGCGAAAGACACAATTTTCATGTGTTTACGGTTAGCCATTGTAGAATTATCCCCCCCTGAACTTTGAATATTTTTTGTCATTTTTGCATGAAACATGGGGAGTTGGTGTCACAAACTCCTCCTTCATTTTGAAAACAGAATTTTCTCTATTTGAACTTTGGGTATTTTTAGCTCACCTGAGCCAAAGGCTCAGGTGAGTTATTGTGACCGCTATCCGTCCGTCGTCCGGTGTCCGGCGTCTGGCGTCCGTCGTCCAGCGTCCGTCGTCCGTCCACATTTTCAAACGACATCTCCTCTGAAACTACTGACCAGATTTTAACCAAATTTTGTCAGAAGCATCAGTGGTTAGGGGGAAAGAAATTTTGTTCACATTATGACCCCCGGGCCAAAAATGGCCACGCCCTAGGGCTTATCAGTTTGTCATAGGAAAATCTCTAAAAATCTTCTTCTCTGAAACTGTAAGGCCTAGACTTTTGATATTTGGCATGTAGCATGATCTTATGGTCCTCTACAAAGATTGTTCAAATTATGACCCCCGGGCCAAAAATGGCCCCGCCCAAGGGCTTATCAGTTTTTCATAGGAAAATCTTTAAAAATCTTCTTCTCTCAAACTGTAAGGCCTAGACCTTTAATATTTGGCATGTAGCATGATCTAATGGTCCTCTACAAAGTTTGTTCAAATTATGACCCCGGGCCAAAAATGGCCCCGCCCTAGGGCTTATCAGTTTTTTATAGGAAAATCTTTAAAAATCTTCTTCTCTGAAACTGTAAGGCCTAGACCTTTGATATTTGGTATGTAGCATGATCTAATGGTCCTCTACAAAGATTGTTCAAATTATGACCCACGGGCCAAAAATGGCCCCGCCCAAGGGCTTATCAGTTTTTCATAGGAAAATCTTTAAAAATCTTCTTCTCTGAAACTGTAAGGCCTATACCTTTGATATTTGGCATGTAGCATGATCTAATGGTCCTCTACAAAGATTGTTCAAATTATGACCCTGGACCGAAAATGGCCCCGCCCAAGGGCTTATCAGTTTTTCATAGGAAAATCTTTAAAAATATTTTTGTCTGAAACTGTTAGGCCTATACCTTTGATATTTGGAATGTAGCATGATGTAATGGTCCTCTACAAAAATTGTTCAAATTATGACCCCTGGGCCAATATGGCCCACCCAAGGGCTTATCAGTTTTTCATAGGAAAATCTTTAAAAATCTTCTGAAACTGTAAGGCCTAGACCTTTGATGTTTGGTATGTAACATGATCTTATGGTCCTATACAAATATGTAGCTTGGTTTGTGGTCCTCTGCCAAGAATGTTCAACTTACGACCCTGGCCTCTGGGCAAAACTTGGCCCTGCCTTGGGGCTTATCAGTTTTTCATGGGAAAAATATGAAATATTATTTTTCTCTGAAACCATTAGGCTTAGACCTTTAATTAATGGCATACTGCTTTGCCTTGTGGTTCCTTACCAATGTTGTACAAAAGATGACTTCTTGGTCAAAAATGGCCCGCCCCTTGGGTTATCTCAGGTGAGCGCTTCAGGGCCTCATGGCCCTCTTGATGTTATTTGGTCCTGTTACGTGTTCAAAACTTGGATTTGCAATCAAGGCTGCTGTGTGGGGGTATTCATCACCATTAGTGATAGTTCTAGTTTAATCAGGAATGATTTGATATTTGGTCTGAAGCATAATCATAGTGAGTTGTACTGTTTCTCCCCTTTTCAGGTATGTCATTCATCTACTTCCTGTTTGCCAACACTTTGATTGAATTTTGGTGATTTTGGTGATTTGTTTTACAATCTTCTTCCATTTTATGGTTATATTATTATGTCTCCCCCATTTATAGGGAGACATATTGTTTTTGCAAGAGTTGTCTGTCTTTCACAAACTTGTGTAGCACGTATCTCTGAAACCAGTAGGGCTAGAGTCACCAAACTTCACAGGAATGTTGACTTGCATGAGTTGTGCATTTGGGGTTTTTGAATGTCTCCCACCTGATAACTTTGGAGTTATTGTCCCTGATAATTTAAAATTAGAAACAAATTTTGTTTCGTATCTCTGAAACTGCTAGGACTAGAGTCACCAAACTTCACAGGAATGTTCACCAGCATGAGTTGTTGTGCACCTGGGTTCTTGAATTGTCTCCCTCAGATAATTGTTGAGTTATTGCCCCTGATATGAACACATTAATTTTGACAAACTTTGTGTCGTGTGTATCTCTGAAACCAGTAGGGCTAGAGTCACCAAACTTCACAAGAATGTTCACCAGCATGAGTTGTTGCACACCTGGGGTTTGTGAATTGTCTCGCCCTGTTGAGTTATTGCCCATTTTGTGAACACTTGAATTTAGACAAACTTTGTGTCATGCATATCTCTGAAACCACTAGGGCTAGAGTCACCAAACTTCACAGGAATGTTCCCCAGCATGAGTTATTGTGCACCTGAGATTTTATTTTAATTATTGCCCCTGATATGATAACTTAAATTAGAGAAACTTTTTGCTGCGCGTATCTCTAACAGCAGTAGGGCTAGAGTCACCAAACTTCACAGGAATGTTCACCAGAATGAGCATCTGGTGTTTTTGAATTGTCTCCTCCTGATAACTTTGCAGTTATTGACCCTGATGACTTAAATTTAGATAAACTTTGTGTCACACATATCTCGGAAACCACTAGGACTAGCGTCATCAAACTTCACAGGAATGTTGACCAACATGAGTTGTTATACACCTGGGTTTTCAGCTCACCAGAGCACAAAGTGCTCAGGGTGAGCTTTTGTGATCGCCTGATGTCTGTCGGCGTGCATCGTCTGTCGTGCGTCGTTCGTCATCCTTCAACAATTTGAACCTTTTTAAATCTTCTCCTCTGAATATACAGGGTTCTCATCTTTCATCTTTGGCACATCTATAGGTCCTCTACAAAAGTTATATAAATTGTGTCCCTGGAGTCAAAATTGGCCCTGCCCTGGGGGTGTTTCAATAGAAACATATAGTGAAAACTTTAAAAATCTTCTCCTCTGAAACTGGAAGGTTCTCAGCTTTCCTATTTGGCACGTAGCATCACCTATAGGTCCTCTACAAAAGTTATATAAATCATGTCCCCGGGGTCAAAATTGGCCCAGCTCCAGGGGTGGCAAGTTTTCTATATCTGACTGGATTTACTTAGTTTACCTTTATGAATTTTGTTAATATCATAGTTCTGAGGTTAAAATTGGTCCTGCCCTTTGGGTTATACTTTAAAATAGGCTTTTTCACATCAGAAACTGCGGTTGAAGGTTTCCCTTACAACCCAGTGCACTGAGACTGAGCTAGCCAGTTCCAGTGTTTATGCACTTTTTACCCTTAGTCTGATCAGTAGAGTAGAAATTGTGTTTAGCCAAATAAATAACAAACACTCATTTTAGATTGAGAAAACTAAGTGGATAATTCTCAAAATGCTCTTTGCATATCTATGTCCTGCATTAAGCTCTCAGCTATCAATATAGAGCCTATCAGTTTATCTGTTGTGAAATCCAGCTGAATACAAGTCAAATGTTCTATGCTGTAGCATTCTTTTTATGCCCCCATAGACGATAGTCGGGGGGGGCATATTGTTTTTGCCCTGTCTGTCTGTCTGTCTGTCTGTTTGTCTGTTTGTCTGTTTGTCTGTTTGTTTGTCAGCAACTTTAACATTGGTCATAACTTTTGAGCCAGTATAGATAGAGACTTGATATTTGGCATACATATGTATCTCATGAAGCCGCACATTTTGAGGGGTGACGTGTCAAGGTCAAGGTCATCCTTCAAGGTCAGAGGTCAAATATATGGGTCAAATCGCCGACTTTAACATTGGCCATAACTTTTGGACCAGTAGAGATAGAGACTTGATATTTGACATGCTTGTGTATCTCATGAGGCTGCACATTTTGAGGGGTGACATGTCAAGGTCAAGGTCAGAGGTCAAGGTCAGAGGTCAAATATATGAGGGGGCATAGTGTTTCACAAACACATCTTGTTCAGTATTGTAGTCTGCTTCAGAATTATGTCTCCCCCCATATTTATATGGGGGAGACATATTGTTTTCGTGAGAGTTGTCTGTCTGTCTGTCTGTCTGCCCGTCTGTCTGTCCGTCACACTTTTTGTCCGGAAGATAACTTCAATATGCCTAATGCCAGTTGATTGAAACTTCATATATGGAAAGAACATAATGAGAAGAAGTGTCATGCACAAGGTCTATAACTCTGGCTTCACTAATATAGGAGTTATTGCCCCTTGTAAATAAAAATCACACTTTTTTGTCCGGACGATAACTTCAATATGCCTGATGCCATTGGATTGAAACTTCATATATGGAAAGAGCATAATGAGAGGAAGTGTCATGCACAAGGTCCATAACTCGGGCTTCACTAATAATGGAGTTATTGCCCCTTGTAAAAAAATGTACACTTTTTTGTCCGGACGATAACTCCTGTATGGCTCATGCCATTGGATTGAAACTTCATATATGGAAAGATCATGACAAGAGGAAGTGTCATACACAAGGTCCGTAACTCTGGCTTCATTAATAACGGAGTTATTGCCCTTGTAATTTTTTCAACAAATTTTTTGTCCGGGCGATAACTCCTATATGGCTCATGCCATTGGATTAAAACTTCATACATGGAAAGATCATGATAAGAGAAAGTGTCATGCTCAAGGTCCATAACTCTGGCTTCACTAATATTGGAGTTATTGCCCTTTGTAAAAAAGCACACAATTTTTTGTCAGGATGATAACTCCTATATGGCACATGCCATCGGAGTGAAACTTCATACATGGATTGATCATGATAAGAGAAAGTGTCATGCATAAGGTCCTTAACTCTGGCTTCAATAAATTGAGAGTTATTGCCCCTTGTACATTTATTTAACGCTTTCTTGTCCGGACGATAACTCCTACATGGCTCTTGCCATTGTATTGAAACTTTATTCATGGAAAGAGCATGATGAGAGAAAGTATCGTGAACAAAGGCCATAACTCTGGCTTCAATACTTTTGGAGTTATTGCCCTTTGTTACAATTTTTATCCGATCAATAACTACTGTTTGACTGATGCTATTGGAATGACATTTCATTTATGGAAAGAGTATGATGAAAGTAAGCGTCGTGCACAAGGGCCATAACTCTGGTATCAATATTTTTTAAGTTATTGGCTGTTATCATTTTCGTCTTGAAAAATGTGGTGTGGAAAGCGCATAATGAGGGGAAGTATCAATCATCAAGTCCATAACATTTTTAGTGATTTCCCTTTACATATTGTTTTTATTAGAGGGGAGACATCAGTTTTTGTGACAAAAACCTCTAGTTGTTGTCTGCTTGTCTAAGATTGTTCACATTGTTTTTTAATACATGTCAATCTTACAATTAACTCTCTTGTACAAACCACATATGAAGTAAAATATTGGATTCTGATCTGATGCATGTAACTTCAAGTTACATATGCATCAGATCAGAATCCAAACTGTGCTAGGTCTCCCTTTGCAGTTTTTGATAACAACTGGATTGCCCCCCCCCCCCCCTTTTGGGTAGACAACTGATATTTTTAGATCTGACCTGTTGCACAGACAATTAAATTAACCCTTTACTCCATAATTATGCATTTCTACACCATTGCAAACAGAGTTGACCCAGATCAGATGGCTCATTTAATAGCCATCTGATCAATCTGCTCTGTTTGCTTATGATATAATATAGTGCGAATTGCATTAAATTATTTCCATTTTGTGTACAATATACAATGTACTTATAATATATTTACTTAACCCTTTCCCTCATATAAATGCCTTTTCATGCATTTGCAAGCAGAGCAGACCCAGATCAGGTGGCTCCTTTAGCAGCTGATTGATTAGGGCCTACTCTGTTTGTCAATGGAATTTGAAAGATGTTTTGCTTTCTAAAATGGCTACACTTTCCATTTTTCATTATAACTATTTTGTCAATGAACATTCAGTAGGTATTGAAATTTTGAATAAACATAGAACAGGGGAAGGGTTAAAAATAAGTTAAGATATGAATAATAATATGAACTCATGAAGGTATAATGAAAATATCTGAAATTTTGAACTTAAGTATAGATTAATTTATTCTTTCTGAAATTCAACCATTTTGCCCAGGGAGATGCTATACATACTTTTTTGTATGACCTTCTTTAGGTGTACATTGTTATATGTTTTTCTTTAATTTCTATTCACTTGAGGTCCTCTACAAAAGCTATATACGCCCCAGGTCCGGCTAGTTTTCTATAGAAACATATCTCCTCTGATTGTCTGGTGAGCGATGTCAGGGCCATTCTGGCCCTCTTGTTTGAATTGACTTCCCCTGATAACTTTGGAGTTATTGCCCCTGATGACTCAAAATTAGACCCTGATAACTTTGGAGTTAAGACATTACACTTGTGTATTGGAAAGAGGATGAAAGGGGGAGACATCTGTTTTTGTGACAAAAACAAACCCTTAGTTAGTAATTTGTAATAGTAGTATATACAGACTTATCAAAATTCTAGCCTATAGTAAATTATCGTGTCGCCTGCATTTCACAGACGCAACATATAGGGATCACTATCCGTCTTGTGCCATTGTCATCATCGTCACCAAATAATCATGTAAACCTTAAGTCAATCAATTTCAATCCAATTTAGAGAAAAAACTGGTGGGGGCATCCATGTCCCTTGGACACATTTTCTTTTGTTTGGTCATTCTTTAATCTCTTTGTTGCATATCCTTGTGTGTCAGTCCCCTTGTTTGAGTAATACATGTGCTGCATGTAGATATAGAAATCGCCTATATATGGTGAAACGTAGTAGATGATGTAGCCATTTTGAAATGACTGGTTCTAGAATATCCTGTTCACTTACATGTGCTATTAGAGTGCAGAACGGTAACCAGCTCGAATCACATAGTTCACACATCTTGTGTTTCTGAGGGGGTGGGGGTATTCCCCAGTTAATATGGTGTAAATAACCAACATGCTTTGCAAAGAGCTAACAAAGAGCGATAATTATACCCCCCCCACAAAGAAGTTTGGGGGGGGGGGTATACTGGAATCAGGTTGTCCGTCTGTCCGTCCGCACTCACGAAAGGGTAGTTGTGTGACTTTTTATACGCCCACCTAATAAAGGTGGTCGTATATTGTCGTGGCCCTGTCCGTCCGTCCGTTCGTTCGTTCGTTCGTTCGTTCGTTCGTTCGTTCGTTCGTTCGTTCGTTCGTTCGTTCGTTCGTTCGTTCGTTCGTTCGTCCGTCAACATTTTGTTTGTCCGCTGCTTTCTGGGAAAACTATTTGACAGATATTAATGAAACTTCACACAAATGTTTAATGCATCAAGATCTGAAGCTGAGTTGATTCTGAGGTTCATTTGATTTTTCATTTCAGAGTTATGGCCCTTGTCCTTAAAAAATATGCAAATAGTTTGTCTGCCGTTTTCTGGGAAAACTATTTGAGAGATATTAATGAAACTTCACACAAATGTTTAATGCATCAAGATCTGAAGCTGAGGCGATTCTGAGGTTCATTTGAATTGTCGTTTCGGAGTTATGGCCCTTGTCCTTAAAAAAATAATACAAATACATGCAAATAGTTTGTCTGCTGTTTTCTGGGAAAACTGTTTGAGAGATATTAATGAAATTTCACACAAATGTTTAATGCATCAAGATCTGAAGCTGAGTTGATTCTGAGGTTCATTTGATTCTTCGTTTCGGAGTTATGGCCCTTGTCCTTAAAAAATATGCAAATAGTTTGTCCGCCGTTTTCTGGGAAAACTATTTGAGAGATATTAATGAAACTTCACACAAATGTTTAATGCATCAAGGTCTGAAGCTGAGTCGATTCTGAGGTTCATTTGATTTGTCGTTTCGGAGTTATGGCCCTTTTACTTAAAAAATAATGCAAATACATGGAAATAATTTGTCCGCTGTTTTCTGGGATAACTATTTGAGAGATATTAATGAAACTTCACACAAATGTTTAATGCATCAAGATCTGAAGCCGAGTCGATTCTGAGCTTCATTTGATACTTCGTTTCGGAGTTATGGCCCTTTTACTTTGCAAATAGTTTGTCCGCTGTTTTCTGGGAAAACTATTTGACAGATATTAATGAAACTTCACACAAATGTTTAATGCATCAAGATCTGAAGCACAGATTAGAAAATGTCAACACTTAAAAGGCATGTTGAATCAGAGAAAGTT
Source organism: Azorinus chamasolen (assembly GCA_963576725.1). Classification (NCBI taxonomy): domain Eukaryota; kingdom Metazoa; phylum Mollusca; class Bivalvia; order Cardiida; family Solecurtidae; genus Azorinus; species Azorinus chamasolen. The sequence goes on from OY755248.1 coordinate 50,077,006, forward strand.
TGCAAGTGGGCGTATTATGTACCGTATGCGGTACTCTTGTTTTAACTAGTCCCACAAGTAAAATCATTAACCTGGCCATCTCTTGTGACATTAACCTGGCCATTTCTTGTGACATTAACCTGGCCAGTTGTGGGACATAGGGTTAGGGTTAGGGTTAGCTTCCAGATCATTCTTTTCCAAAGTTAGAGCCAAAAATAGTTTTTCTTGTGGGACTAGTCACACAAGAAAAGATCAAAGGAAAAAGTCACACAACTACCCATCCGTTAGCATGTCCGGCCGTCTGTCCGTCCGTGGACACAATTTTGTCCGGCCTTCTTTTTCTACAGTTTTGCTTCAATTTTGTTGAAAGTTCATGTATAGCCATATGACCATATAAACCTGTGCACGGCATATTTCCATTATGATCAGACCAAAACTTCACGAGTTATCTCCCCTTTTTAGTCCCCTATCAATGTTTTCCGGTTTTCTGGACTTTTTATGGAAGTGACTCAAGATATCAACTCTATATTGAGTACAAAGCTAAATCTAGATAAGTTACAGCTTATGTTACAATCTCAGCCAGGTTGAATAATTATTTCCAGAGTTATTGCCCTCGAACTTTAATTTTTTTTCTTCAAATTTGGGGTTTTCCAGACTTTTTTTGGAAGTGGTTGCAGATATTAACTTTATATTTGGCATAAAGCTAACTATAGATGGATTACAGCTTAATTCTCAATCTCAGTCTGGTTGAATAATTTTTGACAGAGTTATGGCCCTTGAACTTTAATTTTTTTGTCAAATTTTCAATTTTCCGGTCTTTCTTTGGAAGTGGTCAGAGATAATAACTTCATATTTGACATAGAGCTAAATCTAGATGAGGTACAGCTGAAGTTCAAATATGGGTCTGGTTGAATAATTTTTGTCAGAGTTATTGTCCTTGAACTTAATGTTTTTCTGAAAAGGTACCTAGCTTTAGAACTTTGGATTTGACAAAAACCTCATGAAAGGTAGGGGTGAAACGGTGCACTACCCACACGGTTCGGTTCACGGTACATGAGCCACGGTTCGGTACATTTTCGGTACACTACTTTTTATCTTGCAAACATAATGTTGGATGAAGCTTACCTACAAAAAACCCATCTGAATAAACTTCTTTTTGACTAGAATCAGTAACTGCCACAACTAGCAGTGATGATGATTAATCTCTTAAAACCAACAACAATCAAATATTCAAGGGAAACATTTAAAATGTAGTATTGAACACCATGTCATAGATTATCAATTTATAGTTCTTAAAATACAAATCTCCTTCTATGGAAAATATCACTTTCTACTAATCTCTTCAACTGGAACTTTAAAATAACCAACAGTAAGTAACAAAGCATTGCAAACAGTGTAGATATGATTATATATCACTGATAGAAGTTATCCAATTTTAATTGGGCTGCACTGTTTGTCTCTATAAATATTATACAAGTTTAACACTGATATGTAGGATGATAATTGAAATTGAGCCTCACTATAAGATTTCCATCCACAGTGCATTGCAAACAGTGTAAACCCAGAGCAGCTATCACATTCAAACGTCACACTTTAACTCTCAGAGCAGAGTTTAAGTCTATTATATAATAACACTCAGCACATTAAGGGTAAATAACAATAACTCGCTTGTCTATCATGTCTGACCAGTTTTCGAACACCCAATGCTTAAATTGTTTGGGTTTTTTTCAGTCGAGAAAAATCAGCGGATGTCATGTTTTGGGCATTTTTTTTCACTTAACAGTACTAGAAGCTACAGGGCTTTTGGCTTTCTGGAAGGCCAGTCTAAGCGCAGAATGGCAAATGTAAGCGTTGCTTCGCCGACTTGCCGTATAAAACACTTTGATCGCAAACTGACTGCATCTTTCAATTTGGAAACAGTTTCGTTTTGCTCCTGAGAAGTCATATGTAAACTATGAGTAATGTACTTAACGCATAATCTAATTGGATATTATTTATAGAAATAACCAATCAGAGAACAGCTTTTATATTATTACGGCAGATTCGTCCCTAGACATTTAGGAACTTTTCGGTACGTACCGTAAGGTGAAAATTAATACCGAAAACCGAACCGTAAGTGAAAAAACCACGGTACACGTGTACCGAAACATACCGTTTCACCCTTAATGAAAGGGTCTTGTTTCTCTGGATTATTCTTCATCTTTATTACATAAATTAGGTTGGGGCATGTATTGTTTTTAAATCTCTTCATTTTTCTGTATGTACATATCTTCAGATTGATGATAGGTGTTCTGACAAGCAGACAGGTGGGGGGTATTCGTTAGCCTTTGGCTTACAGTTCTAGTTCAATGAGAGATCCAAAACAGTCATAGCTGTTAGTGATATGCATGCAAAGGTGACAAAATGTCTGCTGTTGCCAATTGATAGCCATGCAAATTGTTTTCACACTTTACATAAATGTATATATAACACTTGACTGTTTATGCAATCTGGGATAAATTGGATTGGCTGCTTGCATCATTAGGCAAGTGACCATTTATATCAGGTTTACTATATAGAGTTTTCTGGAGTGGCAGCTTACAGCAGTGTGGTGGCTGATACCTGGTGACTGTTTAAGCACGTTGGACTGTATAACTACATGTATATAGAATCCCTTTAAATATCTTCTCTAAAATTTGTGGTCCAGTTTGAATGGCATTTGGTAGAAATAGTCCCCTGGTAACCTTTTTTGTACACTTGAATGTAACTTCAGTCGTATTATGGTCTGGCGCTCGTACGTCCGTCTGTCTGTCTGTCCGTCCGTCCGTTAGCCACATCTTTGTATGCTCAATAACTTGACAACTATTAGATATACAGTCCTCATACATATTAGGGAGATAGGTCGTGGCCAGTAGATGACCCCTATTGATTTTGAGGTCAGTCGGTCAAAGGTCTCGGTCACAGTGACATTCAACTCAAAAATCGTGTCCACCTAATAACTTGATAAGGCTTAAGTGTGCTGTCTTCATACTTAGTACTGAGGTTGGTCATGGCTAGTAGATGACCCCTATTGATATTTGGGTCAGTCGGTCAATTTAGTCTGTCAAGGGTCAAGGTTACAGTGGCCTTCATCTCAAAAATCTTGTCAGCTCAATAACTTGATAAGAGTCGTGTAGTCGGAAGGTTGTTCATGTCTAGTAGATGACCCCTATTGATTTTGAGATCAGTTGGTCAAAGATCAAGGTCACAGTCACCTTCAATAAAAAAACCATGTCCGCTCAATAACTTGATAAATATTAAGTGTGCTGTCTTTATACTTAGTAGGAAGGTTTCTCATGGCCAGTAGATGACCCCTTTTGAGTTTGAGGTCATTTGGTCAAAGGTCAAGGTCACTGACCTTCAATTCAAATATCTTGTCTACTCGATAACTTGATAACTATCAAGTGCGCTGTCTTCAAAGTTAGAAGGGAGGTTGGTCATGGTCAGTAGATGACCCCTATTGATATTGAGGTCAGTCTGTCAAAGGCCAAGGTCACAGTGACCTTCAACCCAAAAATCTTGTTTGTTCAATAACTTGATAACTATAAGGTGTGCTGTCTTCATACTTAGTACGGAGGTTGGTCATGGTCAGCAGATGACCCCTATTGACTCTAAGGTCAATATGGCCTTCACTCGAAAAAAACTTGTCCGCTCAATAAATTGACAACTATTAGGTTTGCCGTCTTCATACTTAGTACGAATGTTGGTCATGCCCAGTTGATGACCGCTGTAGATTTTGAGGTCAGTTGGTCATTGGTCAAGGTCACAGTAGCTTTCAACTCAAAAACATAGTCAGCTCAATAACTTGATAACTATCGGATGTGCTGTCTTCATACTTAGTAGGGAGGCTGGTCATGGTAAGTAGATGACCTATATTGATTTTGAGGTCAGTGAGTAGAAGGTAAAGGTCACAGTGACCTTCAACCCAAAAAATATTGTCTGCTTGATAACATGAGCCACAAACCCCCCCCCCCCCCTCCCTTATTAACCATATTAACATGTTCGACAGCACATACTTCAGGCATATAATGCTCTGACACACAGAGTTCTTGTTCAAAATTGCTAAAACCATGCTGATATCTAAAAAACATGGCTTACAGGGGCGGGCTGAATTATGTCTCCCCCCCCCCCTTTAGGGGAGGGAGACATATTGATGTTGAGCTTTATGTCTGTCTGTCTGTCCGTCCGTCCGTCTGTCTGTCTGTCTGTTAAAATTCTTGTGCAGCTAACTCCTCCTACACTATTAGAGGGATTTCCTTCAAACTTTTACATATGAACCAGCTGTATGTGAGTATGGTCATGTGGTTTGGAATTTTGGATGCAACAATTTTGACAGAAGTTATGGCCCTTTGTATGTTTTCCTTATAAATATAGAATATATAGCGAAAAAATATTGTGCAGCTGACTCCTCCTACACTATTAGAGAGATTTACTTCAAACTTCAAACTTTTACATATGAACCAGCTATATGTGAGGATGGTCATGTGGTTTGGAATTTTGGCTGCAACAATTTTGAAAGAAGTTATGGCCCTTTGTAGTTTTTCCTTATAGCGAAAAAATCTTGTGTAGCTAACTCCTCCAACACTATTTTCCTTATTCCAGTGGTGGGCAGTTTTCAATAGAAACAAATAGTGAAAACTTTGAAAATCTTCTTCTCTGAAACTAGAAGGTTCTCAGCTTTCATATTTGGCATATAGCATCATGTTCAGGTCCTCTACAAAAGTTATATAAATTATGGCCATGGGGTCAAAATTGGCCCCGCCCCAGGGGTGGGCAGTTTTCAATCGAAACCAATAGTGAAATCTTTGAAAATCTTCTTCTCTGAAACTGGAAGGCTCATAGCTTTCATATTTGGCACAGAGCATTATGTTCAGGTCCTCTACAAAAGTTTTATAAATTATGCCCCTGGGGTCAAAATTGGCCCCGCCCCAGGGTTGGGCAGTTTTCAATAGAAACAAATAGTGAAACTTTGAAAATCTTCTTCTCTGAAACTTGAAGGCTCTCAGCTTTCATATTTGGCACAGAGCATCATGTTCAGTTCCTCTACAAAAGTTATATAAATAATGGCCCTGGGGTCAAAATTGGCCCCGCCCCAGGAGTGGGCAGTTTTCAATAGAAACCAATAGTGAAACATTTGAAAATCTTCTTCTCTGAAACTGGAAGGTTCTCAGTTTTAATATTTGGCATATAGCATCATGTTCAAGTCCTCTACAAAAGATATATAAATTATGGCCCTGGGGTTAAAATTGGCCCCGCCCCAGGAGTGGGCAGTTTTCAATAGAAACAAATAGTGAAATCTTTGAAAATCTTCTCCTCTGAAACTGGAAGGTTCACAGCTTTCATATTTGACACAGAGCATCGTGTTCATGTCCTCTACAAAATTTGTATAAATTATGGCCCTTGGGTCAAAATTGGCCCTGCCCCAGGGGGGTGGGCGGTTTTCAATGGAAACAAATAGTGAAATCTTTGAAAATCTTTTTCTCTGAAACTGGAAGGTTCTTAGCTTTCATATTTGGCTCATAGCGTCATGTTCAGGTCCTCTACAAAAGTTTTCTAAATTATGCCCCTGGGGTCAAAACTGTCCAGCCCCAGGACCGGCTAGTTTTCTATAGAAACATATAGTGAAAACTTTGAAAATCTTCTACTCTGATTGTCTGGTGAGCGCTTCAGGGCCATTCTGGCCCTCTTGTATAGAATATATAGCGAAAAAATATTGTGCTCCAACAAGATTTTCCTTGTATAGAATATATAGCGAAAAAATCTTGTGCAGCTAACTCCTCCTACACTTTTTGAGGGATTTACTTCAAAATATGAACCAGCTATATGTGAGGATGGTTAGGTGGTTTGGAATTTTGACTGCAACAATTTTGACTGAAGTTATGACCCTTTGGAGTTTTTCCTTATATAGAGTAATAGTGAAAAAGTCTTGTGCATCTAACTCCCTATATACTATTTTGACATATGAATTTATTCCTCTTATGGGTGCCAGGGTAGAGGGTGCCAGGGGGTGAATTCATTCCTCTTATGGGTGCGGGGGCGGGGTACCCGGGGGAGACATGTGTTTTTCTCAAAAACAAACACTAGTTTCTTTTTGTTACTGTAGAGTAAACTTTAAAAATAAAACCTTCTCCAAAACCAGTGGTCCAATTTGAATGATATTTGGTAAAAATAGTTTTCAGGTGTCTCATTACCAAAATAAATTGCTAAAACAAATTGCCCCCCAAACGAGATGTGTGTGTGGGGGGAGCATTATGTTTGCACTGTTTCTTATTATTTCCCCCAAACGAAGTTGGGGGACATATTGTGTGTGCTCCATTTCTTCTTTACACCGACAATATTATTATTATAATGCTCTGACACATGGAGCTCTTGTTATACGCCCACCTAATAAGGTGGTAGTATATTGCCGTGGCCCTGTCAGTCCGTCTGTTCGTTCGCTCATTCATTCATTTGTTTGTTCATTCGTCCATCAACATTTTGTTTGTCGGCTGTTTTCTCGGAAAACTATTTGACAGATATTAATGAAACCTCACAAAAATCTTTAATGCATCAACATATGGAGCTGAGTTGATTCTGAGGTTCATTTAATTTGTCATTTTGAATGATATTTACTTCAAATTTTTATACCCCCAAAGGTGGGCATATAGTAATCGCATTGTCCGTCCTTCCGTCTGTCCGTCTGTCCGTCTGTCCGTCTGTCTGTCCGTCCGCACTCACCAAAGGGTAGTTGTGTGACTTTTTCTAACTAGTCGCACAAGTAAAATCATTAACCTGGCCATCTCTTGTGACATTAACCTGGCCATTTCTTGTGACATTAACCTGGCCAGTTGTGGGACATAGGGTTAGGGTTAGGGTTAGCTTCCAGATCATTCTTTTCCAAAGTTAGAGCCAAAAATAGTTTTTCTTGTGGGACTAGTCCCACAAGAAAAGATCAAAGGAAAAAGTCACACAACTACCCATTTGTTAGTATGTCCGTCCGTCTGTCCGTCTGTCCGTCCGTCTGTCCTTCTGTCCGGAATTCGTGTCCGGTCTGTAACTTCTTCATCTATCAATGGATTTCAATATAACTTGCCACAAATGTTCACCAGACAGAGACGATGTGTCGCGTTCAACTCCCAGGTCAATGGGTCAAAGGTCAAGGTCACAGGGTACAATTACTTTGTCACAAATTTCGTGTCCGGTCTGTTTCTTCTTCATCTGTCAATGGATTTCAATATAACTTGGCACAAATGTTCACCACACAAAGACGATGTGTCGCGTTCAACTCCCAGGTCCATGGGTTAAAGGTCAAGGTCACAGGGTACAATTACTTTGTCACAAATTTCATGTCCGGCCTGTAACTTCTTCATCTATCAATGGATTTCAATATAACTTGGCACAAATGTTCACCAGACAGAGACGATGTGTCGCGTTCAACTTCCAGGTCCATGGGTCAAAGGTCAAGGTCACAGGGTACAATTACTTTGTCACAAAGTTCGTGTCCGGTCTGTAACTTCTTCATCTATCAATGGATTTCAATATAACTTGCCACAAATCTTCACCACACAAAGACGATGTGTCGGGGTCAACTCCCAGGTCCATGGGTCAAAGGTCAAGGTCACAGGGTACAATTACTTTGTCACAAATTTCGTGTCCGGTCTGTAACTTCTTCATCTATCAATGGATTTCAATATAACTTGGCACAAATGTTCACCACACAAAGACGATGTGTCGCGTTCAACTCCCTGGTCCATGGGTCAAAGGTCAAGGTCACAGGGTACAATTACTTTGTCACAAATTTCGTGTCCGGTCTGTAACTTCTTCATCTATCAATGGATTTCAATATAACTTGGCACAAATGTTCACCACACAAAGACAATGTGTCGCGTTCAACTCCCAGGTCAATGGGTCAAAGGTCAAGGTCACAGGGTACAATTACTTTGTAACAAATTTTGTGTTTGGCCTGTAACTTCTTTATCTATCTATGGATTTCAATATAATTTTGCACAAATGTTAACCACACAAAGACGATGTGTCGCTTTCAACTCCCAGGTCCATAGGTCAAAGGTCAAGGTCACAGGGTACAATTACTTTGTCACAAATTTCGTGTCCGGTCTGTAACTTCTTTATGTATCAATGGATTTCAATATAATTTGGCACAAATGTTCACCACACAAAAGATGATGTGTCGCTTTCAACTCGCTGGTCCATATGTCAAAGGTCAAGATCACAGGGTACAATCACTTTGTCACAAATTTCGTGTCCGGTCTGTAACATCTTTATCTGTCAATGGATTTCAATATAACTTGGCACAGATGTTCACCAGACAAAGACGATGTGTCGCGTTCAGCTCCCTGGTCCATATGTCAAAGGTCAAGGTCACAGGGTACAATTACTTGTTTATCTGTGAATGGATTTCAAAGGAACCTGGCACAAATGTTCACCACACAAAGACGATGTGTCAACTCCCTGGTCCATGGGTCAAAGGTCAAGGTCACAGGGTATAATTTTGGGGGGCATTTGTCACGTGACTGTGACATCTCTTGTTTTTATATGATTTTACCTTTATATGGATTTTTATATATATTAAGGGTTTTTAGCACAACAGAGCACAAAGTGCTCAGGGTGAGCTTTTGTGATTGCCTGATGTCTGTCGTCTGTCAGCTTGCGTCGTCAGTCGTCAACAATTTGAACCTTTAAAAATCTTCTCCTCCGAATCTACAGGGCTCTCAGCTTTCATCTTTGGCATATAGCATCATCTGTAGGTCCTCTACAAAAGTTTTATAAATAATGTCCTTGAAGTCAAAATTGGCCCGCCCCAGGGGTGTCCAGTTTTCAATAGAAACATAAAGTGAAAACTTTGAAAATCTTCTCCTTAGAAACTGGAAGGTTCTCCGCTTTCATATTTGGCACATAGCATCATGTTCAGGTCCTCTACTTAAGTTACAGGGCTCTCAGCTTTCATCTTTGGCATATAGCATCATCTGTAGGTCCTCTACAAAAGTTTTATAAATAATGTCCTTGAGGTCAAAATTGGCCCGCCACAGGGATGGCCAGTTTTCAATAGAAACATATAGTGAAAACTTTGAAAATCTTCTTCTCTGAAACTGGAAGCTTCTCAGCTTTCATATTAGGCACATAACATCATGTTCATAAATTATGCCCCCGGGGTCAAAATTGTCCCATCCCAGAGGTGGCCAGTTTTCTATAGAAAAATATAGTGAAAACTTTGAAAATCTTCTACTCCGAAACTGGAAGGTTTTCAGCCCCTAGGGTCAAAATTGGCCCTCCCCACGGGTGGCCAGTTTTCAATAGAGACATAGTGAAAACTGAAAATCCTCTCCTGAAACTGGAAGTTTTTCAGCTTTCATATTTGGCACATAGCATCATGTTCAGGTCCTCTACAAAATTTATATAAATTATGCCCCTAGGATCCTTACCCCAGGGGTCGCCAGTTTTCTACAGAAACATATAGTGAAAATTTGAAAATCTTCTCCTCTGATTGTCTGGTGAGCAATATCAGGGCCATCATGGCCCTCTTCTTAGCTCATCTGTTCCGAAGCAAAGTCGAGCTTTGTGATCACTGGGTTGTAGACTATGTTGGCATGCAAATTTTTTAATGTACATGTAGCTCCTTACTCGAAAAGTATATGAGGTATCAACATGAAACTTCATAGGTCAGTAGATCTCATTGTGGGGAAGGCCTATACATGAGAACGATAACTCTTATTTTCAAAATTTTGGAGTTATGGCCCTTTATTTTTTTCAAAAATGTTTAATTTAGCTGGACAAGCCCCAAATCAGACGAGCGTTGGCACCGAATGCGGCTCTTGTATTTCTTTTCTGCTTGCTTTGAAGAGTAAACAGTAAACTGATTCTGCTGTAATACTTGATCTGTGGATTGTGTCAGTGTACTAATATATCTGCCATTTTGGTGTAATTTGTTTGCCACAAACTTTAAGACCAAGTGACAAGTACATTCCACCTGGGAAAAGTTAATTTCTAACGGTACCAATTGCTGTTCCTATTCCCATAAAGAAATTTTAAGACATTGTGATAATAGTAATGATTGCAGCATAGGTTTTGTCTGTAATGGAGAAAATTAAGATAAAGAAGTAAGAAAAAGACAAAAGTTATTATATATGCTTATCAAGAGGAAATATTGATTGAGTATGATTACATTTGATTATTGCCCATGTCATACCCAAATATGACTGAGGAAATGGCAAAGTCAAGGACACACCCCTGCGGTTCTTTAGGTTTTTTATTGACCATGTAAATGGAAACGACTTATCTGACGGTGCAAGCACGACCCTTATCAGAGAATTTCTACTGTTATTTACAGTTGATTAAGATTAGCCTCAATATTGACTGCACTAAATAGCAGTCAATCTACACATTGGAAATATTAGCAAGATTCATTTCTTCTCTATAAATATTTATTAGTCCCCCACCGCTTACCGGTTGGGGGACTAAGGTTTGCTCAATTCCGTCCGTCCGTCACGCTTTGTCAAAGTCCGGGCCATATCTCCTACAAAGTTATGCCAAATTCATTATAACTTCACACATTGAAGAAACATGATGAGGGCTAGTGTCATACACAAGGGACATAACTCTAGCATCAATATTTTTGGAGTTTTTCCCCTTTTACATATTTTTTTGTCCAGACAATAACTCTTTATCTACTGGTTCAATTGATTTGAAACTTTACATATGGAACAATCATGATGAGGAGTAGTGTCATGCACAAGGGCCATAACTCTAGCATCAATATTTTTAGCTCACCAGAACACAAAGTGCTCGTGTGAGCTTTTGTGATCGCCTGATGTCCGTCGTCGTGCGGTGTGCGTCGTTCCGCGTCAACAATTTGAACCTTTAAAAATCTTCTCCTCTGAATCTACAGGGTTCTCATCTTTCATCTTGGTACAAAGCATCATCTGTAGGTCCTCTACAAAAGTTATATAAATTATGCCCCTGGGGTCAAAATTGGCCCCGCCCCAGGGGTGCCTTGTTTTCTATAGAAATATATAGTAAAACTTTTGAAAATCTTCTCCTCTGAAACTGGAAGGTTCTAAACTTTCATATTTGGCATATAGCATCATGTTCAGGTCCTTTACAAAAGTTATATAAATTATGCCCCTGGGGTCAAAATTGGCCCCGCCCCAGGGGTGGTCAGTTTTCAACAGAAACATATAGTGAAATCTTTGAAAATCTTCTCCTCTGAAACTGTTAGGTTTTCAGCTTTCATATTTGGCACATAGTATCATGTTCAGGTTATCTACAAAAGTTATATAAATTATGCCCCTGGGGTCAAAATTGACCCCGCCCTAGGGGTGGTTAGTTTCAATAGAAACACATAGTGAAAACTTTTAAAAATCTTCTCCTCTGAAACTGTAAGGTTCTCAGCTTTCATATTGGGCACATAGTATCATGTTCAGGTTATCTACAAAAGTTATATAAAGTATGCCCCTGGGGTCAAACTTGACCCCGCCCAAGGGGTGGCTAGTTTTCAATAGAAACATATATGGAAAACTTTGAAAATCTTCTCCTCTGAAACTGGAAGTTTCTCAGCTTTCCATATTTGGCACATAGCATCATGTTTAGGTCCTCTACAAAAGTTATATAAATTATGTCCCTTGGGTCAAAATTGGCCCCGCCCAAGGGGTAGCCAGTTTTCAATAGAATCGTATAGTGAAAACTTTGAAAATATTCTCCTCTGAAATTGGAAGGTTCTCAGCTTTCATATTTGGCACACAGCATCATACTCAGGTCCTTTACAAAAGTTATATAAATTATGCCCCTTGGGTCAAACTTGACCCGGCCCCAGGGGTGATCAGTTTCAATTAGAAACATAATTATAGTGAAAACTTTGAAAAATCTTCTCCTCTGAAACTGGAAGATTCTCAGCTTTCATATTTGGCACGTAGCATCATGTTCATGTCCTCTACAAAAGTAATACAATATATAGTAAAACTTTGAATACCTTTTCCTCTGAAACTGGAAGGTTCTCAGCTTTCATATTTGGCACATAGCATTATGATCAGGTCCTCTACAAAAGTTATATAAATTATGCCCCTGGGGTAAAAATTGGTCCCGACCCAGAGGTGGCCGGTTTTTAGCTCACCAGAGCACTTTTGTGATCAGGGTGAGCTTTTGTGATCGCTTGATGTCCGTCGTCTGTCGTCGTCCGTCGTGTGTCTTGCGTCGTCCGTCGTCGGGCGTCAACAATTTGAACCTTTAAAAATCTTCTCCTCTGAATCTACAGGGTTCTCAGCTTTCATCTTTGGTACATAGCATCATCTTTAGGTCCTCTACAAAAGTTATATAAATTATGCCCCTGGGGTCAAAATTGGCCCCGCCCCAGGGGTAGCCAGTTTTGAATAGAAACATATAGTGACAACTTTGAAAATCTTCTTCTCTGAATCTACAGGGTTCTCAGCTTTTATATTTGGCACATAGCATCATGTTCAGGTCCTCTACAAAAGTAATATAAATTATGGCCCTGGGTCAAAATTGGCCCCGCCCCAGGGGAAGCCAGATTTCAATAGAAACATACAGTGACAACTTTGAAAATCTTCACCTCTGAATCTACAGCGTTCTCAGCATTTATATTTGGCACATAGCATCATGTTCAGGTCCTCTACAAAAGTTATATAAATTATGCCCCTGGGGTCAAAATTGGCCCGACCCAGGGGTAGCCAGTTTTGAATAGAAACATATAGTGACAACTTTGAAAATCTTTTCTTCTGAATCTACAGGGTTCTCAGCTTTCATATTTGGCACATAGCATCATGTTCAGGTCCTCTACAAAAGGAATATAAATTATGGCCCTGGGGTCAAAATTAGCCCTGCCCCAGGGGTGGCCAGATTTAAATAGAAACATATAGTGACAACTTTGAAAATCTTCTCCTCTGAATCTACAGCGTTCTCAGCTTTTATATTTGGCACATAGCATCATGTTCAGGTCCTCTACAAAAGTTATATAAATTATGCCCCTGGGGTCAAAATTAGCCCCGCCCCAGGGGTAGCAAGTTTTGAATAGAAACATATGAAGTGACAACTTTGAAAATCTTTTCTTCTGAATCTACAGGGTTCTCAGCTTTCATATTTGGCACATAGCACCATGTTCAGGTCCTCTACAAAAGTGATATAAATTATGGCCCTGGGGTCAAAATTGGCCCCGCCCCAGGGGTGGCCAGATTTCAATAGAAACATATAGTGACAGCTTTGAAAATCTTCTCCTCTGAATCTACAGCGTTCTCAGCTTTTATATTTGGCACATAGCATCATGTTCAGGTCCTCTACAAAAGTTATATAAATTATGCCCCTGGGGTCAAAATTGGCCCCGCCCCAGGGGTAGCCAGTTTTGAATGGAAACATATAGTGACAAATTTGAAAATCTTTTCTTCTGAATTTACAGGGTTCTCAGCTTTCATATTTGGCACATAGCATCATGTTCAGGTCCTCTACAAAAGTAATATAAATTATGCCCCATGGGACAAAATTGGCCCCGCCCCAGGGTCGGCCAGTTTTCAAAAGGAATATATAGTGAAACTTTGAAAATCTTCTCCTCTGAAACTGGAAGGTTCTCAGCTTTCATATTTGGCACATAGCATCATGTTCAGGTCCTCTACAAAAGTTATATAAATTATACCCCTGGGGTCAAAATTGGCCCCGCCCCAGGGGTAGCCAGTTTTCAATATAAATATATGGTAAAGCTTTGAATATATTCTTCTCTGAAACTGAAAGGTTCTCAGCTTTCATATTTGGCATATAGCATCATGTTCAGGTCCTCTATAAAAGTTATACATTATGCCCCTGGGGTCAAAATTGACCCCGCCCCAGGGGTGGCCAGTTTTCAATAGAAACATATAGTGAAAACTTTGAAAATCTTCTTCTCTGAATCTACAGGGTTCTCAGCTGTTATATTTGCACATAGCATCATGTTCAGGTCCTCTACAAAAGTAATATAAATTGTGCCCCGGGGGTCAAAATTGGCCCCGCCCCAGGGGTAGCCAGATTTCAATAGAAACATATAGTGACAACTTTGAAAATCTTCTCCTCTGAATAAACAGCGTTCTCAGCTTTTATATTTGGCACATAGCATCATGTTCAGGTCCTCTACAAAAGTTATATAAATTACGCCCCTGGGGTCAAAATTGGGCCCGCCCCAGGGGTAGCAAGTTTTGAATAGAAACATATGAAGTGACAACTTTGAAAATCTTTTCTTCTGAATCTACAGGGTTTTTAGCTTTCATATTTGGCACATAGCACCATGTTCAGGTCCTCTACAACAGTAATATAAATTATGCCCCTTGGGTCAAAATTGGCCCCGCCCCAGGGGTGGCCAGATTTCAATAGAAACATATAGTGACAACTTTGAAAATCTTCTCCTCTGAATCTACAGCGTTCTCAGCTTTTATATTTGGCAAATAGCATCATGTTCATGTCCTCTACAAAAGTTATATAAATTATGCCCCTGGGGTCAAAATTGGCCCCGCCCCAGGGGTAGCAAGTTTTGAATAGAAACATATGAAGTGACAACTTTGAAAATCTTTTCTTCTGAATCTACAGGGTTCTCAGCTTTCATATTTGGCACATAGCACCATGTTCAGGTCCTCTACAAAAGTGATATAAATTATGGCCCTGGGGTCAAAATTGGCCCCGCCCCAGGGGTGACCAGATTTCAATAGAAACATATAGTGACAGCTTTGAAAATCTTCTCCTCTGAATCTACAGCGTTCTCAGCTTTTATATTTGGCACATAGCATCATGTTCAGGTCCTCTACAAAAGTTATATAAATTATGCCCCTGGGGTCAAAATTGGCCCCGCCCCAGGGGTAGCCAGTTTTGAATGGAAACATATAGTGACAAATTTGAAAATCTTCTCTTCTGAATTTACAGGGTTCTCAGCTTTCATATTTGGCACATAGCATCATGTTCAGGTCCTCTACAAAAGTAATATAAATTATGCCCCATGGGACAAAATTGGCCCCGCCCCAGGGTCGGCCAGTTTTCAAGAGGAATATATAGTGAAACTTTGAAAATCTTCTCCTCTGAAACTGGAAGGTTCTCAGCTTTCATATTTGGCACATATCATCATGTTCAGGTCCTCTACAAAAGTTATATAAATTATGCCCCTGGGGTTAAGATTGGCCCCGCCCCAGGGGTAGCCAGTTTTCAATAGAAATATATGGTAAATCTTTGAATATATTCTTCTCTGAAACTGAAAGGTTCTCAGCTTTCATATTTGGCATATAGCATCATGTTCAGGTCCTCTATAAAAGTTATACATTATGCCACTGGGGTCAAAATTGACCCCGCCCCAGGGGTGGCCAGTTTTCAATAGAAACATATAGTGAAAACTTTGAAAATCTTCTTCTCTGAATCTACAGGGTTCTCAGCTGTTATATTTGCACATAGCATCATGTTCTGGTCCTCTACAAAAGTAATATAAATTATGGCCCTGGGGTCAAAATTGGCCCCGCCCCAGGGGTAGCCAGATTTCAATAGAAACATTAATAGTGAAAACTTTGAAAAATCTTCTCTTCTGAAAGTAGAAGGTTCTCAGCTATCATATTTTGCACATAGCATCATGTTCAGGTCCTCTACAAAAGTTATATAAATTACGCCCCTGGGGTCAAAATTGGCCCCGCCCCAGGGGTAGCAAGTTTTGAATAGAAACATATGAAGTGACAACTTTGAAAATCTTTTCTTCTGAATCTACAGGGTTCTTAGCTTTCATATTTGGCACATAGCACCATGTTCAGGTCCTCTACAAAAGTAATATAAATTATGCCCCTTGGGTCAAAATTGGCCCCGCCCCAGGGGTGGCCAGATTTAAATAGAAACATATAGTGACAACTTTGAAAATCTTCTCCTCTGAATCTACAGCGTTCTCAGCTTTTATATTTGGCAAATAGCATCATGTTCATGTCCTCTACAAAAGTTATATAAATTATGCCCCTGGGGTCAAAATTGGCCCCGCCCCAGGGGTAGCAAGTTTTGAATAGAAACATATGAAGTGACAACTTTGAAAATCTTTTCTTCTGAATCTACAGGGTTCTCAGCTTTCATATGTTGCACATAGCACCATGTTCAGGTCCTCTACAGAAGTAATATAAATTATGGCCCTGGGGTCAAAATTGGCCCCGCCCCAGAGGCGGCCAGATTTCAATAGAAACATATAGTGACAACTTTGAAAATCTTCTCCTCTGAATCTACAGCGTTCTCAGCTTTTATATTTGGCAAATAGCATCATGTTCATGTCCTCTACAAAAGTTATATAAATTATGCCCCTGGGGTCAAAATTGGCCCCGCCCCAGGGGTAGCCAGTTTTGAATAGAAACATATAGTGACAACTTTGAAAATCTTTTCTTCTGAATTTACAGGGTTCTGAGCTTCATATTTGGCACATAGCATCATGTTCAGGTCCTCTACAAAAGTAATATAAATTATGCCCCTGGGGAAAAAATTGGCCCCGTCCCAGGGTCAGACAGTTTTCAATAGGAATATATAGTGAAACTTTGAAAATCTTCATCTCTGAAACTGGAAGGTTCTCAGCTTTCATATTTGGCACATAGCATCATGTTCAGGTCCTCTACAAAAGTTATATAAATTATGCCCCTGGGGTCAAAATTGGCCCCGCCCCAGGGGTAGCCAGTTTTCAATAGAAATATATGGTAAAGCTTTGAATATATTCTTCTCTGAAACTGAAAGGTTCTCAGCTTTCATATTTGGCATATAGCATCATGTTCAGGTCCTCTACAAAAGTTATACATTATGCCCCTGGGGTCAAAATTGACCCCGCCCCAGGGGTGGCCAGTTTTCAATAGAAACATATAGTGAAAACTTTGAAAATCTCCTCCTCTAAATCTACAGGGTTCTTAGCTTTCATATTTGGCACATAGGATCATATTCAGGTCCTCTACAAAAGTTATATAAATTATGCCTCAGGGGTCAAAATTGGCCCCGCCCCAGGGGTAGCCATGTCTCAATAGAAACATATAGTGACAACATTGCAAATCTTCTCCTCAGAAACTGGAAGGTTCTCAGCTTTCATATTTGACACGTAACATCATGTTCAGGTACTCTACAAGAGTTATATAAATTATGCCCCTGGGGTCAAAATTGGCCCCGCCCCAGGGGTAGCCAGTTTGCAATAGAAACATATAGTGTCAAATATTTTCCTCAGAAACTGGAAGGTTCTCAGCTTTCATATTTAGCACATAGCATCATGTTCAGGTCCTCTACAAAAGCTGTATAAATTATGCCCCTTGGATCAAAATTGGCCCGCCCCAGGGGTGGCTAGTTTTCTCTAGAAACATATAGTGAAAACTTTGAACATCTTCACCTCTGATTGCCTGGTGAGCGATGTCAGGGCCATTCTGGCCCTCTTGTTCATATTTGGCACATAGCATCATGTTCAGGTCCTCTACAATAGTTATATATAAATTACGCCCCTGGGGTCAAAATTGGCCCACCCCAGGGGTGCAGTTTTCAATAGAAACATATAGTGAAAATCTTCTCCTCTGAATCTATAGTGTTCTTAGCTTTCATATTTGGCACATAGCATCATGTTCAGGTCCTCTACAAAAGTTATATAAATTGTGCCCTTTGGGACAAAATTGGCCCCGCCCCAGGGCCGGCTAGTTTTCTATAGAAGGATATAGTGAAAACTTTGAAAATCTTCTCCTCTGATTGCCTGGTAAGCGCTTCAGGGCCATTCTGGCCCTCTTGTTTTTCCCTTGTACTGGTACCTATAATATTGCTTTAACCCTAATGTCTTCATATAATCACCTTTTTGCACCTTTGCAAATGGAAAAGACCCTGATCAAACGACACCAGAACCAGTCTGGTCAGGATCTACTCTGTTAGCTTATGGTATGATATAATAATATAGATCTGTTGAAGTATAATAGTTTATAACTCTGAAGAAAAAGCTACAGTCGAAAATTCCAAAGAAAGGAAGGTTATTCTTATGAACATATTATGACATATTATACTCAAATTGGTGATGCCAGAAGAAGAGAACAATCTTCATATTTTAATATAGATCTGATTCTACAGTTTCTGCCTGAGCCAAAGTGTCCTATACATGTACACAAGACATTATAATAACTACATGTAATCTATTAATATTTTTGAATAATGATGTCATTATTTCTTAAATTAAGCAGGTGCATGGTTAAGATTACTGAAGACTCAGAACTTCAAGTCTTTAGCTTAACTCTTTTACTTCATGAATATACATGTAAGAAATAATGACATTGTGAATATTTATTAAGATTATTTTTGGCACATGGACACGAGAATTGTTGGCCAAGGCAGAAACTGAATAATCATATCTACACATTTATATTATTTCAAAAGCAAGTAGAGCAAACCCTAATCAGATGGCTTCTGCAGCACTCATCTGATCTGGGTCTACCCTGTCTGCAAAGGCATAGAAAGGGGTATTTATAGAGTAAAGTTTTAAACATGATTATGCTGGCTTTGATGATATTTTCATTGATAGAAAGCATTATTCATTTTAAGGATATTTAATACACTGAATCACATTTCTTGCTACTTAAAGTCAGACTGAATGGATTCATAAACCCTTTGTTTTGAACATAGGACCTGAAAGAAATCCCTTTAAAGTATATTGTGAAATGTGTCATACTGTCAGCATTTATCACAATGATGTAGCATTATAATTGGCCCCAAATAATGGCCATTTTAGTCAGTATAATATTGTTTGTCTTTCATCATTCATAAGTCGAGAGATTGTTTTCAGACGAGGAAGCTAAGACTGAAGTACCCTTTTCCTTAACACACTTTGGGTGAATTACCGGTAACGACCTTTGAAAACAATTTGGATGCAGATGAGATACAGAGCATCTCAGTAGAATCCAAACTATTAGATACCTCAATTGTATATTGATAAAGAAATGGAGGAGGGAGGAGGGTGTATGTATAGAGCTGATGAAGAGGACAGTTTCTGATCATGAGAGTTAAATGCTTAAGTTTACTGGGGAAATGGGCATCATTGTCTAAGAGCCTTATCTCGAGTAGACCGGAGCTGGTCAGTAGGAAGGAGACACTTACTGTGACCACATTAAGTTGTTTATGGTGATCTAGTTCCGTCTTTCTGTAATTGTTCTGTATCACTGTATTTACTCTAAATTTGTGGCCATGCAGTCCCGTCTCTATCCCCTCGTTACATCATTTTATGTACCAGTGGCTAAATTGGGGCACAACACCAATCTGAAAACTTTACCTTATTCATACCTTATTCATGTAAGAAATAATGACATGAAGAATATTTATTAGCTAAGTTTTATAATGGCATTATGTACACTGGAGGTTTTAGTATTGGTAGAAACTGTAGTGTTAAATATGTCATAATTTCATAACCTTGGTCAGATGGCTCCTACAAGAACCATCTGATCTGGGTCTACTCTGTTTGTGAAATAGCATCTATATATAAAGGAAAGGGTTAAATGAAACAAATACAGCAGGAAATATTGTAGACTGTTATCAAACTCATTCATCAAGATCAGCTTTATCTGGGTCTATACTATTTGCCAAATTTACCTGGCAAAATATTTCATAATTACGATATACAAAAGGAAAGCACTGGTGATAAGTGGCACTTTCAATTCTCTCAAAAGGAAGCATTGATAATAGGATATATACTATTTATCTGTCCTGGTGATATCCTCTGTGAAGTAAGTCTCCCCTTCCCAGAAGGTAGACATGTTTTAGTGTTTAATTCTTTTTAGCTCACCTGAGCAAAGCTCAGGGTGAGCTTTTGGGATACTTGAATGTCCGTTTTGCGTCGTCCGTCGTCAACAATTTGCTTGTGAACACTCTAGTGGTCACAATTGTAGTCCAATCTCCATGAAACTTGGTCAGAATGAATGTCTTGATAAAGTCTCGGACAAGTTTGAAAGTGGGTCAAGTTGGGTTAAAAACTAGGTCACTAGGTCAAATAGTAGGAAAACCTTGTGAACCCTCTACAGGTCACATTTTTAGCCCAATTTTCATGAAACTTGGTCAGAATGATTGTCTTGATAAAATCTCGGAGGAGTTTGAAAAATGGGTCATGTGGGGTAAAAAACTAGGTCACTAGGTCAAACAGTAGAAAAGCCTTGTGAACACTCTAGTGGTCACAATTTTAGTCCAATCTTCATGAAACTTGGTCAGAATGAATGTCTTGATAAAATCTTGGACGAGTTTGAAAGTGGGTCAAGTGGAGTTAAAAACTAGGTCACTAGGTCAAACAGTAGAAAAACCTTGTGAACACTCTAGTGGTCACAATTTTAGTCCAATCTTCATGAAACTTGGTCAAACAGTAGAAAAGCCTTGTGAACACTCTAGTGGTCACAATTTTAGTCCAATCTTCATGAAACTTGGTCAGAATGAATGTCTTGCTAAATCTTGGACGAGTTTGAAAGTGGGTCAAGTGGAGTTAAAAACTAGGTCACTAGGTCAAACAGAAAAACCTTGTGAACACTATAGTGGTCACATTTTTGTCCAATCTTCATGAAACTTAGTCATAATGATTGTCTTGATAAAATCTTGGACGAGTTTGAAAGTGGGTTATGTGGGGTTAAAAACTAGGTCACTAGGTCAAATAGTAGGAAAACCTTGGGAACACTCTAGAGGTTACATTTATAGCCAAATCTTCATGAAAATTGGTCAGAATGATTGTCCTTATAAAATCTTGGACAAGTTTGAAAGTGGGTTATGTGAGGTCAAAAAGTAGGTCACTGGGTCATATCTTAGAGAAATCTAGTTTACACTCCAGTGGCCACATTTTTAGCCCAGTCTTCCTCAAACTTTCTCAGAGTGTTTGTCTTGGTGATATCAAGGTTGAGTGTGATCATGGGTTGGATGGGAATAAAAAGTAGGTCACTAGATTAAATCTTTGAAAGAATACTTTAGAGGGCACATTTTAGCCCAATCTTCATTGGTCAGAATCATTGTCTTGATCAAATCAATAGACTAAATTTTTGAAACTCTTGTTCTGAAGAACCACTGCTCACGATTCACTGCTCATGATCCACTATTAACATTGTTCATATATTGCCCCTGAGGTCAATATTGACCCTAACCATGGGCTACCCAACAAAAATCTTAAATCTATGGTAATCAGGTGAGCGATTAAGGGCAATCTTGGCCCTCTTGTCCTTCATGTTCTTCTCATTATGCCCCGTGTTTTTGCCAGAGTTGTCTCTGTGTCCATCCGTCTGCCTGTCACAAACTTGTAATTGTCTCCCCCTGATAATTGGGGGGACATTGTTTTTGCCAGAGTTGTCTGTCTGTCCATCCGTCCGCCTGTCACAAACTTGTAATTGTCTCCCCCTGATAATTGTTGAGTTATTGCCCGTCATATGTTATCTTAAAATTAGAGAAACTTTGTGTCGTGTGTTCTGGTATCTATGAAACTGCTAGTGCTACAGTCACCAAACTTCACAGGAATGTTGACCAGCATGAGATGTTGTGCACCTGGGTTTTTTTAATCGTCTTTTCCTGATAATTATTGAGTTATTGCCCCTGATATGATAACTTAAAATTAGAGAAACTTTGTGTTATGCGTATCTCTGAATCCAGTTGGGCGAGACTCGTCACCAAACTTCACAGGAATGTTCACCAGCATGAGTTGTTGTGCATCTGGTTTTTTAGCTCACCAGAGCACAAAGTGCTCAGGGTGAGCTTTTGTGATTGCCTGATGTCCGTCGTCCGTCAGCGTACGTCATGCGGTGTGCGTCGTGCATCGTCAGTCGTCAACAATTTGAATCTTTAAAAATCTTCTCCTCTGAATCTACAGGGTTCTCACCTTTCATCTTTGGCACATAGCATCATCTGTAGGTCCTCTACAAAAGTTATATAAAGTATACCCCTGGGGTCAAAATTGGCCCTACCCCAGGGGTTTTCAGTTTTCAATAGAAACATATAGTGAAAACTTTGAACATCATCTCCTCTAAAACTAGAAGGTCCTCAGCTTTCATATTTGGCACATAGCTTCAACTTCAGGGCTTCTACAAAGGTTTATAAATTATGCCCCTAGGGTCAAAATTGGTCCCACCCCAGGGATTGCCAGTTTTTTGTAGCTGACAGCTTAAACAGCCCATGGGATCACTGGTTGTGCCTAGGTAAAACTTTGAAAATATTCTTGTCAGAAACTGCATGTCTCAGAGCTTAGATATTTGGTGTATAGATTTTCTTAGCATAACTTTATGAGTTTTATAAGTATCATAGTTCTGGGGTTAAAATTGGCCCTGCCCTGTGTGTATATACTTCTTCATATCAGAAACGACAGTCTAAAGGTTTCTCCTTAATATATCAGCCTGCAGAGCTGAGACCAGTCAGTGTGAGTTCTTTTATAATCACCCTTAGCCTGATCAGTAGAGTAGAAATTGTGTTTTGACAAATAACACACACTCATTTAAGATTGAGAAAACTGTGGATAGTTCTCAATATGCAGAACACTCTTAAAGCTTTTTTTCATACCTATGCCCTGCATTAAGCTACCAGATATCAATATAGAGCATATCTGTTATGATTTTCAGCTTAACTCTTTGCATGCTGGGTAATTTTGTCATCTGCTAAATTGTTGTCTGCAGCATATTCATAAGTTATCCTAACTACACACTTTCTTTCTAAGTTTTTCAGAAGTTCAGTCTCATTGACCAACAGTTTGGATATCAGAT
Organism: Azorinus chamasolen; assembly: GCA_963576725.1. NCBI lineage: Eukaryota > Metazoa > Mollusca > Bivalvia > Cardiida > Solecurtidae > Azorinus > Azorinus chamasolen. The sequence goes on from OY755248.1 coordinate 50,099,682, forward strand.
CAGGCCCCACATTATATTGGCCCTGATCTGGATCCAAACTGATTGCATAGGTCATTAGTGGTGGGAGAATCCCACTACACACTTTCTTTCTAAGAGAATCCGCCTGTAGCATCCAAAGAATTAATACAAGTTCCAGTGGTCTATGCTCTATCCATTCTTTCACTACATTCTTTCAGCATCATGTTCAGGTCCTCTACAAAAGTTATATAAATTGTGTCCCTGGTGTCAAAATTGGCACCGCCCCTGAAAATCTTCTCCTCTCATTGTCTGGTGAGCGATGTCAGGGCCATTCTGACCCTCTTGTTTTAATTGTTTCCCCCTGATAATTGTTGAGTTATTGCCCCTGATATGATAACTTAAAATTAGAGAAACTTGTGTTGCGTGTAGCTCTGAAACCAGTAGGGCTAGAGTCACCAAACTTCACAGGAATGTTGACCAGCATGATTTAAAGTGCACCTGGTTTTTAGCTCACCAGAGCACAAAGTGCTCAAGGTGAGCTTTTGTGATACCCCTGTGTCCGGCGTCCGGCGTCCGTCTGTCCGTCTGTCCGTCAACAATTTCAAACCACTTCTTCTTTGAAACCGACTGCCCAATTGTAACCAAACTTGGTCAGATACATACTGTTGGTGGGTGCTTCAAAAGTTGTTAAAAGATAGTGGGTGGGGCCATAGGTCTTGTTGCCATGGCAACCGTACACAATATCTAGAAAAATCAGTTGATAGACTTCAAAAGTTGTTAAAAGAATTTTGATCCGGCAAAAAACATGGCCGCCAGAGGGCATGGTCATTTTTTCCGTATATGGTAATATGGAATTTTCATAGGAAAATCTTTAAAAATCTTCTTCTCTGAAACTATAAAGCCTAGACCTTTGATATTTGGTATGTAGCATGATCTTATGGTCCTCTACAAGGATTATTCAAATTATGGCCCCCGGGCCAAAAATGACCCCGCCCAAGGGCTTATCAGTTTTTCATAGGAAAATCTTTAAAAATCTTCTTCTCTGAAACTGTAAGGCCTAGACCTTTGATATTTGGTATGTAGCATGATCTTATGGTCCTCTACAAATATTGTTCAAATTATGACCCCCGGGCCAAAAATGGCCCCGCCCAAGGGCTTGTCAGTTTTTCATAGGAAAATCTTTAAAAATCTTCTTCTCTGAAACTGTAAGGCCTAGACCTTTGATATTTGGTATATAGCATGATCTTATGGTCCTCTACAAATATTGTTCAAATTATGACCCCGGGCCAAAAATGGCACCGCCCAAGGGCTTATCAGTTTTTCATAGGAAAATCTTTAAAAATCTTCTGTTCTCTAACTGTAAGGCCTACACCTTTGATATTTGGTATGTAGCATGATCTTATAGTCCTCAACAAAAGTGGTTCAAATTATGACCCCCGGGCCTCAAATGGCCCCGCCCAAGTGCTTATCAGTTTTTCATAGGAAAATCTTTAAAAATCTTCTGTTCTCAAACTGTAAAGCCTAGACCTTTGATATTTGGCATGTAGCATGATCTTATGATCCTATATAAATATTGTTCAAATTATGACCCCAGGGCCAAAAATGGCCCCGCCCAAGGGCTTATCAGTTTTTCATAGGAAAATCTTTAAAAATCTTCTTCTCTGAAGCTGTAAGGCCTAGATTTTTGATATTTAATATGTAGCATGATCTTATGGTCCTCTACAATTGTTTTTCAAATTATGACCCCCGGGCCAAAAATGGCCCGCCCAAGGGCTTATCAGTTTTCTATAGGAAAATCTTTAAAAATCTTCTGAAACTGTAAGGCCTAGACCTTTGATATTTGGTATATGTAGCATGATCTTATGGTCCTCTACAAGTATTGTTCAAATTATGACCCCCGGGCCAAAAATGCCCCGCCCAAGGGCTTATCAATTTTTCATTGGAAAATCTTTAAAAATCTACTGAAATGGTAAGGCCCAGACCATTGATATTTGGTATGACTAACATGATCTAATGGTCCTCTATAAATAAGTAGCTGTGGCTTGTGGTCCTCTGCCAAGAATGTTTAACTTACGACCCTGACCACTGGGCGAAACTTGGCCCTGCCTCAGGGCTTATCAGTTTTTTATTGGAAAAATATGAAATATTACTTTTCTCTGAAACCATAAGGCATAGACCATTAATGAACCCCCCTGGAGTTATCTCAGGTGAGCGCTTCAGGGCCTCATGGCCCTCTTGTTTATTGGAAAAATATGAAATATTACTTTTCTCTGAAACCATAAGGCTTAGACCATTAATGAACCCCCCCTGGAGTTATCTCAGGTGAGCGCTTCAGGGCCTCATGGCCCTCTTGTTTGAATTTTGTCCCCTGATAACTGTTATTACCCCTGATGAATTAAATTTAGACAAACTTTGTGCTGCACGATCTCTGAAAACGCTAGGGCTAGGGTCACCAAACTTCAAAGGTTCAAAATGTTCACCAGCATGAGAGTTGTTGTGCACCTGGGTTTTTAGCTCACCAGAGCACTTTTGTGCTCAGGGTGAGCTTTTGTGATCGCCTGATGTCCGTCGTCGTCCGTTGTCGGGCGTCAACAATTTCAACCTTTAAAAAAAATCTTCTCCTCTGAATCTACAGGGTTCTCACCTTTCATCTTTGGTACATATCATCATCTGTAGGTGCTCTATAAAAGTTATATAAATTATGCCCCTGGGGTCAAAATTGGCCCTACCCCAGGGGTTTTCAGTTTTCAATAGAAACATACAGTGAAAACTTTGAAATTCTTCTCCTCTCAAACTATAAGGTTCTCAGCTTTCATATTTGGCACATAGCTTCAACTTCGGGTCTTCTACAAAAGTTATATAAATTATGCCCCTAGGGTCAAAATTGGCCTCACCCCAGGGATTGACAGTTTTTTGTAGCTGACTGCTTAAATAGCCCATGGGATCACTACATATGCATAGGAAAAACTTTGAAACTATTCTTGTCAAAACTACGTGCTCCAGAGCTTAGATATTTGTTGTATAGATTAACTTAGCATACCTTTATGAGTTTTGTTAATATCATAGTTCTGAGGTTAAAATTGGTCCTGCCCTGTGTATATAGACTTTTTCACATCTACAGTCTAAAGGTTCTACAGGTTAAAGTTTTCCCCATCCAGTGCTCTGATAGGACTAGCTGGCCAGTGGAAGTGTATTGGTTATCACCCTTAGCCTGATCAGTAGAGTAGAAATTGTGTTTAGACAAATTACACACACTCATTTTAGATTGAGAAAACTTTGTGGATAATACTCAAAATGCAGAAAGCTCTTAAAGCTTTTTTTCCCATATCTATGCCCTGCATTAAGCTGCCTGCTATCAATATATATCCTATATCTGTATCTGCTGTGAAGTTCAGCTTAATACAAATTCAAGTGTTCCATTGCATCTTGGAGAGCAGTGTCTATTTTTGGCTGGCTATTTTAAGAATACATCTCCCTTTCACACTTTTTCATTACAACTGGATTGCCTCCCTTCTGGATAATGGCAGTTGCAAATTAGATCTGACCTGTAAATAGAACAATTAACCCTTTACTCCATAAACATGCATTTCTATACCTTTGCAAACAGAGTAGACCCAGGTCAGATGGCTCGTGTAGTAGCCATCTGATCAATCTGTTGTATTTGCTTATGATATAATATAGTGCAAATTGCATTAAATTATTTTTATTTTGTGTACAATATACATGCACTTATAATATGTTTACTTAAGCCTTTCCCTCATATAAATGACTTTTCATGCATTTGCAAACAGAACAGACCCAAATCAGATGGCTCCTATAGCAGCTGTCTGATCAGGGTCTGATCTGTTTGTCAATGGAATTTGAAATATGTTTCTTTACTTTCTAACATGGCTATACTGTCCCACTTCCCATATTTCATTACAACTATTTTGTCCATGAATATTCACTAGGTATTGAAATTTTGTATAAACATAGAACAGGGGAAGGGTTAAAAGTACATAAATCTTAAGATAAGATATATGAATAATAATATGAACTCATGAAGATGTAATGAAAATATCTGATATTTTGAACATAAGTATAGATTAATTTATTCTTTCTGAATTAAAATTTGCCCCACCCCAGGTCTTGCTAGTTTTCTATAGAAACATATAGTGAAATCTTTGAAAATCTTCTCTCCTGATTGTCTGGTGAGCGATGTCAGGGCCATTCTGGCCCTCTTGTTGGAGTTCTTCCCCTTTTTAGCTCACCTGAGCCAAAGGCTCAAGGTGAGCTATTGTGACCGCCTGTCGTCCGTCGTCCGTCTGTCCGTCTGTCCGTCTGTCCGTCTGTCCGTCCGTCTGTCCGTTCACTTTTATTTCAAATGACTTCTTCTCCTAAACCACTGGGAGGATTTCAACCAAATTTCACAGAAATGTACCTTAGGATGTCCTCTATCAGTTTTGTTAAAATCATGACCCCCGGGCAAAAAATGGCTCCGCCCCACTACTTTTACAGGTTTTTTTTTTAAATCTTTAAAAATCTTCTTCTCTGAAACCACAATTTCTAGAGCTTTGATATTTGGTATATAGCATCATCTAATGGTCCTTTACCAAGTTTGTTAAAATGATGACCCCCGGGCCAAAAATGGCCTTGCCCTGGGGCTTGTAGTTTTTACATAGACTTATATAGGGAAACCTTTAAAAATCTTTTTGTCTGAAACCACATAATCTAGAGCTAAGATATTTGGTATGAAGCATCACCTAATATACCACTACCAGGTGTGTTCAAATAATGACCCCTGGGCCATAAATGGTCTCACCCTGGGGTTTTATGCTACTTAACATCAGAATCTGTAACACTTAAAAGGTAATTTCCTCACAGTTATTTCCCTTGTCCCATCAGCATAGCCATAAGGGACAAAGGGAGATAACTGCATTGGAGTGCTAGTATCATTCTATTTATAACTATTTATAATAAAATGTTGAAGGTGAATCAGTGTAGCTGTTTTAGAAGGCATAGAAACATCTATCAAATTCCATTAGCAAATAACAGACCTTGATCCTATAGGAGCCACCTTATCTGGGTCTACTCTGTTTGCAGATGCATGAAAACAAGTTTATATGAGAGAAATTAAGGGTTAAATAAACAACTCCAGATCTGCAGACCAGCAGCAGTTCAAAGGTTACAGCTGCTGGGCAGTAAAATCTCTCCAGGTCAATGCATGACTCTTAACTCTTTGCATGCTAGTGGTGAAACTGTGATTACCTATGCAAACAGTTTGGATCCAGATGAGAGGCCGCATACTGCGGCGTCTCATCAGGATCCAAACTGTTTGTCATCTTAACCATATTTTTGCAAAAAAATGAAAGTAAGTTTATTTTAAGAATTGAAGCAGATGACAATAACCTTTTGTTGCAGAGGAAACATTAAAGGCATTTTGACCTATTAACCCCAGTGTGTAGTGTGAGTGATGTTACATGGTGTCTTCCAATGTCTCTCAAATTAGATGTGAGAGATATAGGAAAGTAACAATTCAGGCAATCAAGGAAATGATCACTATCTAGACTTTTGATCTGGGTCCAAACCCAACTGATGTAAGTCATGGTAATGTTTAAGAAAACTGTGAAAACATGATTATGCAATGGCCCAACTGATATAAGTCATGGTACATGTAATTCTTAAGAAAACATGATAACCCCCCCCCAACAATGATAGGTGTTAAACTTACTACTGTTGATTAAGTCTGCTGCCCCATAAAGCATCTTAAATATAACTTTTTTTTTATCAAATTTGATGACAACACATTAAAAAGTTCTAAAATGTCTGAATCTTGTATGATATTAATGAAATAACTGAGTAAATATAACTTCATTATAATAGTAGACGTAACTCTTCTCAATTTCAATTGTTAAAAATACTAATGACCCGTTTAATTGAATTATCATCAGATATTCACACCTAGAGCTAGAATTATTTCTAAACACCTATTAACCCTTAACCTGTTTGCTGTGACAAAAATTGATCTGGGACTACTCTTGTTTGCTAATGCTTAAAATGCTTCTTGTTATTGCCATAAATAGTAGTTTTAGCTTTGAAAAAAAACTGTAAAATCAAATCTATATCTTGTCAAATGTAAAAAGAGCAGACCCTGATCAGACAGCTTCTATAGCAGCCGTCTGATTAAGTCTACTCTTATTTTTAATGTGTAAAACACATTATTTCTCTGAAGAGAAGTTTTTGCTTTGACAAAAACTGTAGAATCCGATCTATATTGTGTCAAAAGAAACAGAGAAGATCCAGATCAGACAGCTTCCGTAGGAGTCGTCTGATCTGAGTCTACTCTGTTTGCTAATGCATAAAAACAGCTTTATATGAGGGAAAGGGTTAAACGATTTTTAAAGATATTCTTATTGGTCATTTCACACAAAAACTGGCATTATGTACTGCCTAGCACTCTATTTGCCTATATACCTGGGTCAAGGTATAATTGCATAGCTTTATTGAAGTCATTTGAATTTCTCAAAGACCAGTTTTAGGCATTTTGAGCTAAGGCAAAAATGGCACAAGTTGTAAACAGTTTAGATCTTGGTCAACCAGTCACTTGGTATTAGTTCTGAATTCAGTTCAAGTTTATTCAGCAGTTAAAGGGTGAAAGCAGTGCACTAAGCTTATTTCATCTGCTAGAAATGTTGTCCACTGAAAAATTAACATGTCAATATACATGTATTACTGTAACTCAGGTGAGCGATATAGGGCCAATGGCCCTCTTGTTTAACTCACCAGAGCACAAAGTGCTCAGGGTGAGCTTTTGTGATTGCCTGATGTCCGTCGTCGTGCGTCGTCCCGCGTCAACAATTTGAACCTTTAAACATCTTCTCCTCTGAATCTATAGGGTTCTCAGCTTTCATATTTGGCACATAGCATCATGTGTAGGTCCTCTACAAAAGTTATATAAATTATGCCCCTGGGGTCAAAATTGGCCCCGCCCCAGGGGTGCATTGTTTTCTATAGAAACATATAGTTAAATCTTCTTGTCTGAAACTGGAAATATTACAGCTTTCATATTTTGCACATAGCATCATGTTCAGGTCCTATACAAAAGTTATATAAATTATGCCTCTAGTGTCAAAATTGGCCCCACCCCAGAGGTAACCAGTTTCTTAGAGCAGGCTGCTGTTTCAGCTAATTCAAACTGACCATTATTTACTGGGAGACTACTAGTACACACTCCAATACCCTCTGCACTCTGAGCAATTACTGTCTGCAAATAATGTTATCTGCTGCAAAAGTTGTTTCCTTCCATATCTTTTCAAAAACAAATGTCAGAGTCGAAGACAGTTTGGACCCTAATGAGATGCCAAGTTACTTTGTATCTCATCTGGATCCAAACTTGATCCAGACTGTTTGAAAGATTATTATAAATGCAAAAAACCAAAGCAAGTAGCTGGTGTAATAATAGCAGGCTAAAGGTATAGGGCCTTTTAAAGTGTGAGTGACCAGCCATAAGCATATTGACTAGGGATAATTGTAGGTCACTTATGCATATGGATGGGTTTTCCTTGTTCTTTAAACTTGTATATAACCAGGGCTACATGCTAGCTAACCCAAACCGAAATCGCAAGCTCATTTTGGCTAGGATTAAGATTGCAACAAGCTTGCAGTTGCAAGCCAATTAAGGGAGACTGGCTTGAGTCTGGGTTTTGAAGTCTTAGTATGCACCAGATTCTCATATCTCTAGTATGTTTTCTTTGGCTAAAGTGTCAGTTTTAGTTTTGATGTGGTGATGAGTGACTCAGCATTTCATCTGGATTGAAACTGTTTAAAAGTTCATCATGTATTCACTAAAGCATGCTAAGACCCATTCAATTCACCGTTGCATGCTAGTGACAAATTTGTGATTACCTAAGGCTATACAGACAGCTGGGATCCAGATGAGATGCAATGTAACTTGGGAGCCAAACTAACACACTATGGTCTCCATTATTGTTAAAAGAGAAAAGTAGAAGAATAAAATTTACTTTAACAAAGAAGTGTAGCAGACAATATTTTTGCAGAGGGGTTGCCAGTTTTCAATAGAATCATTATTATAGTAGAAACTTTGAAATTCTTCTCCTCTTAAACTGGAAAATTTCTTAGCTTTCATATTTGACAGATAGCATCATGTTCAGGTCCTCTACAAAAGTTGTATAAATTGTGCCCCTGTGGTCAAAGTTGGCCCTGCCCCAGGGCCTGCTAGTTTTCTATAGAAACATATAGTGAAAACTTTGAAAATCTTCTCCTCTGATTGTCTGGTGAGCGATTTCAGGGCCATTCTGGCCCTCTTGTCATATTTTCTTGTCAGTCCGTCTGTCACTCTTCGTGTCCGGGCCATATCTCCTACAAAGATGGGCCAAATTCATTATAACTTCACACATTGAAGAAGCATGATGAGGAGTAGTGTCATGCACAAGGGCCATAACTCTAGCATTAATATTTTTGGAGTTATTCCCCTTTTTTAGCTCACCTGAGCCAAAGGCTCAAGGTGAGCTATTGTGACCGCCCGTCGTCCGTCTGTCTGTCCGTTCACTTTTATTTCAAATGACTTCTTCTCCTAAACCACTGGGAGGATTTCAACCAAATTTCACAGAAATGTACCTTAGGGTGTCCTCTATCAAGTTTGTTCAAATCATGACCCCCGGGCAAAAAATGGCCCTGCCCCACTACTTTTAAAGGTTTTGTTTTTTTTAAATCTTTAAAAATCTTCTTCTCTGAATCCACAATTTCTAGAGCTTTGATATTTGGTATATAGCATCATCTAATGGTCCTTTACCAAGTTTGTTCAAATGATGACCCCGGGCCAAAAATGGCCCTGCCCTGGGTCTTGTAGTTTTTACATAGACTTATATAGGGAAACCTTCAAAAAAAAATGTCTGAAACCACATAATCTAGAGCTAAGATATTTGGGATGAAGCATCACCTAATATACCACTACCAAGTATGTTCAAATAATGACCCCTGGGCCAAAAATGGTCTCACCCTGGGGTTTTATACTACTACACATCAGAAACTACAGTTAAAAAGTTTCCCCTTAGCAATTTCCTCACAGTTATTAGTCCCCCATCGGTTACCGGTTGGGGGACTATAGGTTTGCTCGATTCCGTCTGTCTGTCCGTCCGTCCGTCCGTCCGTCAACAATTTCAATCGACTTCTTCTCTGAAACTGACTGCCCGATTGTAACCAGACTTGGTCAGATACATACTGTGGGTGGGTGCTTCAAAAGTTGTTAAAAGATAGTGGGTGGGGCCATCGGTCTTGTTGCCATGGCAACTGTGCACAATATCTAGAAAAATCTTCTTCTCCAGAATGACTTGTCCGATTCTTATATAGTTTTCACCAAAATGTTTCTCAGTTGATAGACTTTAAAAGTTTTTTAAAGAATTTTGATCCGGCAAAAAACATGGCCGCCAGAGGGCGTGGTCATTTTTTCCATATATAGTAATATGGAATTTTTCATAGGAAAATCTTTAAAAATCTTCTTCTCTGGAACTGTAAAGCTTAGACCTTTTATATTTAGTATGTAGCATGATCTTATGGTCCTCTACAAAGATTGTTCAAATTATGACCCCCAGGCCAAAAATGGCCCCGCCCAAGGGCTTATCAGTTTTTCATAGGAAAATCTTTAAAAATCTTCTTCTCTCAAACTGTAAGGCCAAGACCTTTGATATTTAGTATGTAGCATGATCTTATGGTCCTCTACAGAGATTGTTCAAATTATGACCCCGGGCCAAAAATGGCCCTGCCCAAGGGCTTATCAGTTTTTCATAGGAAAATCTTTAACATTCTTTTTCTTTGAAACTGTAAGGCCTAGACCTTTGATATTTGGTATGTAGCATGATCTTATAGTCCTCTACAAATATTGTTCAAATTATGTCCCCGGGCCAAAAATGGCCCTGCCCAAGGGCTTATCGGTTTTTCATAGGAAAATCTTTAAAAAAAATTCTTCTCTCAAACTGTAAGGCCTATACCTTTGATATTTGGTATGTAATATGATCTAATGGTCCTCTGCAAAAGTTGTTCGAATTATGACCCCCGGGCCAAAAATGGCTCCGCCCAAGGGCTTATCAGTTTTTCATAGGAAAATCTTTAAAAATCTTCTGATGAAACTGTAAGGCCTAGACCTTTGATATTTGGTATGAAGCATGATCTTATGGTCCCCTACAAATATTGTTCAAATTATGACCCCGGGCCAAAAATGGCCCCGCCCAAGGTCTTATAAGTTTTTCATTGGAAAATCTTTAAAAATCTACTGAAACTGTAAGGCCTAGACCATTGATATTTGGTGTGTAACATGATCTAATGGTCCTCTACAAATATGTAGCTGTGGCTTGTGGTCCTCTGCCCTTACGACCCTGACCACTGGGCAAAACTTGGCCCTGCCTCAGGGATTATCAGTTTTTCATGGGAAAAATATAAAATATTATTTTTCCCTGAAACCATAAGGCTTAGACCTTTAATTAATGGCATAATCAGCTTTGCTTTGAGGTTCTCTACCAAGGTTGTACACATGATTTCTTGTGGTCAAAATGGCACCGCCCCTGGGGTTATCTCAGGTGAGCGCTTCAGGGCCTCATGGCCCTCTTGTCATAGGAAAATCTTTGAAAATCTTCTCCTCCTAAAATGTAAGGCATAGACCTTTGAAATTTGGTATGTATTATCATCTAATGGTTTTCTACCAAGATTGTTCAAATTATGACCCCTGGACCAGAATGGCTCCGCCCCTGGCTTATCAGTTTTTCATAGGAAGATCTTTAAAATCTCCATCTGTGAAATTGTAAGGCCCGGAACTTTGAAACTTATATGACGCATCATCTAATGTTCCTTTATTTAGATTGTTCAAATCTTAAACTCCAGGCCTAAAATGATGGCCCTTGGTTTCATATTGGCCCAAATCTGAAACTGACCTATTTTTACATAGAAATACAGTGTATGCATATGTCTATAGTAACCAGGTGAGCGATTTAGGGCCATCATGGCCCTCTTGTTTATATGGTTAAACCTTAATATGAATTTTCACATATATTGCGGGGTGTTTGGTAAGTCATTTTATTCTAAAGTTATGGTCCTTGAACTTTGTGTGTTCGTTGCTTTGTTTGACGGTCAGCTTTTAGTTTGTCCCTTGTTTTCTGGGAAACTATTCAAATGATATAAATGAAACTTAATAGAAATGTTTGAAGCAACAAAATCTGAAGCTGACTTTATTTTGAGGTTCATTTAGTTTGTCTTTACAGAGTTATGGCCGTTGCACTTTCCAAAAATCTGCAAATATGAGGATTAGCTGTAACTTTTTAGGTTTCGGACTACTTTCCGAAACCTAATAGTAATGCATCCCCATGGCATGCCTCAAGCAAATTTATAAAGAAATTCATATCCCATAGTGCGCAATCAGACCACTGTTATACTACGAAATATCAATTTATGCTTACAGTGCATACGTTCATTAGCCCAAATGCAGACATTTTGAATGGTTTAACGTTGACAGAATGTTTATCACGTAGCGCCAATTAAGCGATTTAGTTATCTACTGGTGTATTTCACCCGTATTTCTACTTTCATTTTGCCAAAAATGTGATTTTGTTAACACCCCTAGACAAAAATATAGTTCCAAGTGCAATGCGTTTGATAAACGATATCGATAATTCTTCATTTGGTATTTGTGTCAATTATTAAAATGCGGATGCAACTGTTTCAATTACCAATAATTTTGCCGTGTAAATTGCTACGTTATATGATAAATTTGGTCGCGTACGAATATATACCACATAGCGCCGATAAAAATGGCCCAGAAAATAATCGACTTCTGAAAGTCGGGCGTATATTTTGAAATCTACAAGCATTTCTTGAATTTGACGGATTGGTACAGACAACGTTACGGAGAAAACAGTAATGAATAATGGTCGGAACATCGTCAATCTCTACACATTACACACAAACTATGGGAATGAAGATAACGACTGGAAATTGCAGGATACAGTATAAACACCCGATATGACGGGTATGACTCATATCCGCGGATATGAATTTCGCAGCCTAAAATCGGCCACAATTTAAGCATTATTTTTCGTATTAGTAAAACCTTTTATCGAGCTTATTGGCTAATATTGTCAATATTTATCATTTGAAATACGTAAATTTTATATTCAGTGCATAATAAGTAGTAACAGCCTGGAAAATCTAATCGTCCGCTCGCCATGACGAGTAAAATAAAAAAATAATAAATATAAAATAAATGAATTATTATTTAATTTACTGTTTATTTAATTTAGTTTACTGTAGTTATAGTTGAAGTTGAAGAAAGCTAAAAAAAAATAATAATATTCGGCACCGACCCTTCTGCACGAAGGAGCACGGACCGTAGTGAAACGTTCCGGAGATATATGGATAACCTTGAGCCTCAAAAGCAATCTGTATTCTGAATGCATCAGAAGTATTTATATTGAGTTTGGAAGATCATAATTATATTTTTACATCATGTGTGACAAGCATCGTAAACATTGATCAGAGACTTTTCAGTTCTATAAGATCCATGTTTATAATGTGTGTAATGTCTTAGGAGACTTGGTACCAGGTTGTAAGCATTTAAGGATAATTACTCCAATTATAGAGAGTTAGTACTTATAAAAAAGATAAAGTGGACTTATTTTATTGTATGTGTTACATAATGTTAAGTATAACATATGCTGAACGTATATAATTCTTGACAATTTTTAGCTCACCTGAGCCAAAGGCTCAGGATGAGCTATTGTGACCGCTATTTGTCCGGCGTCCGGTGTCCGGCGTCCTTCGTCCGGCGTCCATCCACATTTTCAAACGATATCTCCTCTGAAACTGCTGACCCGATTTTAACCAAATTTTGTCAGAAGCATCAGTGGCTAGGGGGAACGAAACGTTGTTTACATTATGACCCCCGGGCCAAAAATGGCCCCGCCCAAGGGCTTATCAGTTTTTCATAGGAAAATCTTTAAAAATCTTCCTCTCTGAAAGTGTAAGGCCTAGGCCTTTGATATTTGGCATGTAGGATGATCTAATGGTCCTCTACAAAAATTGTTCAAATTATGACCGCCCAAGGGCTTGTCAGTTTTTCATAGGAAAATCTTTAACATTCTTCTTCTCTGAAACTGTAAGGCCTAGATCTTTGATATTTGGCATGTAGCATGATCTAATAGTCCTCTACAAAGATTGTTCAAATTATGACCCCAGGGCCAAAAATGGCGCCGCCCAAGGGCTTATCAGTTTTTCATAGGAAAATCTTTAAAAATCTTCTTCTCTGAAAGTGTAAGGCCTAGACCTTTGATATTTGGCATGTAGCATGATCTTATGGTTCTCTACAAAGACTGTTCAAATTATGACCCCCGGGCCAAAAATGGCCCCGCCCAAGGGCTTATCAGTTTTTCATAGGAAAATCTTTAACATTCTTCTTCTCTGAAACTGTAAGGCCTAGACCTTTGTTATTTGGCATGTAGCATGATCTAATGGTCCTCTACAAAGATTGTTCAAATTTATAATGACCTCAGGCCAAAAATGGCCCCCCCACAAGGGCTTATCAGTTTTTCATAGGAAAATCTTTAACATTCTTTTTCTTTGAAACTGTAAGGCCTAGACCTTTGATATTTGGCATGTAGCATGATCTAATGGTCCTCTACAAAGATTGTTCAAATTATGACCCCCGGGCCAAAAATGGCCCTGCCCAAGGGCTTATCAGTTTTTCATAGGAAAATCTTTAAAAATCTTCTTCTCTGAAACTGTAAGGCCTAGATCTTTGATATTTGGCATGTAGCATGATCTAATGGTCCTCTACAAAGATTGTTCAAATTATGACTCCCTGGACAAAAATGGCCCCGCCCAAGGGCTTATCAGTTTTTCATAGGAAAATCTTTAAAAATCTCCTTCTCTGAAAGTGTAAGGCCTAGACCTTTGATATTTGGCATGTAGCATGATCTTATGGTCCTCTACAAAGATTGTTCAAATTATGACCCCCGGGCCAAAAATGGCCCCGCCCAAGGGCTTATCAGTTTTTCATAGGAAAATCTTTAACATTCTTCTTCTCTGAAACTGTAAGGCCTAGACCTTTGATAGTTGGCATGTAGCATGATCTAATGGTCTTCTACAAAGATTGTTCAACTTACGACCATGACCTCTGGGCGAAACTTGGCCCTGGCTTATCAGTTTTTCATGGGAAAAATATATTATTTTTCTCTGAAGCCATAAGGCTTAGACCTTTAATTAATGGCATACTGCTTTGCCTTGTGGTTCTCTACCAAGGTTGTACAAACGATGGCCCGGCCCCTGGGGTATCTCAGGTGAGCGCTTCAGGGCCTCAAGACCCTCTTGTTTGTTTGTAGTGTGTGTTTAAGCTTTTTCCCCAGCATTAATCTGTGTTAACATACAAGCATGCTGTTATTTTCACCCCTGGTATATAATAATGTCCCAAAATGAAGTAGAGGAACATATTGTGTTTGCTCCGTTTCTTATTCTTATTATTCTTTCTTCCGATTCTGAATCTTCAAATTGTTCTTCTTCAGTCATGAACTTGTCCAACGCATTTCTCAGTAAGGCTAAATAATTGTCCGATCCTAATGAAACTTCATATGAATATTGCTTGATACATGCAGATGTACATCCCACTTTTTATTTTTTGAAAATCACCATAACTAAATGGTTGGCTATAGTTGGTCGAAATTTAGATATTGTTTGGCGAAGTTATATATCATTCGATTTTTTGCTGAAAATTGGTATCATGGGATATTTTAGTACTCCAAATTAATTGGTTTGTGTTTTGAAAGTACATATATTGGTTGATTTTGCTAAATATTGGTATTACGGTATATTTTGGCACTCGGGACTTATTTTTAGGTCTTTTTAAAGAATTGGTTGCCATAGTAACTGAGTGGTGGCTCTGATTGGTCAAAAATTTAGATATTTTTCGACAAATTCAGATATTGTTCGATTTTGCCGCAAATTGGTATGTCGGGATATTTTGACACTCAGAAATGATTGGTATGTCTTTCGAAATGATTTGTTGGTATGGAAACTGAATGGTGAGATCTGATTGGTCAAAATTTTAGATATTCAAATTTGCTGAAAATTGGCATTTAGGGGTATTTGGGTATCCCAAACTCAGTGAAGTTGTTTTGAAATACTTGGTTGCCATGGTAATGGAGTAGTGTCCTCTGAATGGGTCACAATTTACATATTAGATTTTTCGGAAAATTTGGTCAGTAGGGATATATATGCAGTTGTTTCAAAAGTGCTGGTTGCCATGTAACCAAGTGCTCACCAATGGCCTGTTATTGGTTGAAATTTAGATATTTTGCTCACCAATAATAGTTGTAAGTTTCGTTAAGGGGACATTCTGAAATATATTCTGTTACAATTAGATCTTGTTAACTGTATGATATTTAGATTCACATAGCATATATAATTTATCCAAACTTGGTTGTAGTGTATAGATGATTGATGCACGCCAAATACTGTTATAATCCACCAGTTAGTAGCAGAAATATGACCCTTTGTTGCTTTCAGATAGCCATATAGGAAATGTGACTGTTAGAAGTCATATCTTGGAACAGCTTGCTCAGATTTCATTTAAATTTGACAGGGTATTTACATGGATAGGTGCATGAGGCACAATATATGACGCCAACTTCTGCCAAATAATAATAGAGTAATGGCCCTTTACTAAATTCAAATATCAATTTAAGTAAACTTCAGGCAAATTGAACTATTGGAACTGCACTGTGTGCTACTAGTCATCAATTAATTTCTTTAAACAATATCTTACACACTGACAACATCAGAAAAGTTCACAGCAATTATGTTCAGATGACCTGTCAATTTTAACAAACAGTTCCATTAAACACCACTTTAGTTCAGGAAATAATGCTTTAGAGGTCATCTTACTATGTATCAATGTTACCAGTCCTTCCCTACCAAGCTTTTTCGTATTGTATAGTCACAATCGACATATATATGATCCGAAACCTTCAGTACTGTCAGTACTTTGATTTATTAGCTCACCAGAGCACAAAGTGCTCAGGGTGAGCTTTTGTGATTGCCTGATGTCTTTCGTGCGTTGTCAGTCGTCAACAATTTGAACCTTTAAAAATCTTCTCCTCTGAATCTACAGGGTTCCCAGCTTTCATCTTTCGCACATAGTATCATCTTTAAGTCCTCTACAAAAGTTTTATAAATTATGGCCCTGGGGTCAAAATTGGCCCCGCCCCAGGGGTGCCTTTATTTTCAAAAGAAACATATAGTAAAACTTTGAGAATCTTTTTCTCTGAAATTGGAAGTCTCTCAGCTTTCATATTTGGCACAGAGCATCATATTCAGGTCCTCTACAAAAGTTATATAAATTGTGGCCCTGGGGTCAAAATTGGCCCCACCCCAGGTGTGTGCCATTTTCAATAGAAACAAATAGTGAAATCTTTGAAAATCTTCTTCTCTGAAACTGGGAGGCTCTCAGCTTTCATATTTGGCACAGAGCATCATGTTCAGGTCCTGTACAAAAGCTATATAAATTATGGCCCTGGGGTCAAAATTGGCTCCGCCCCAGGAGTGGGCAGTCTTCAATAGAAACAAATAGTGAAATCTTTGCAAATCTTCTTCACTGAAACTGGAAGGCTCTCAGCTTTCATATTTGGCACAGAGCATGATGTTCAGATCCTGTACAAAAGTTATATAAATTATGGCCCCGGGGTCAAAATTGGCCCCGCCCCAGGGGTGGGCAATTTTCAATAGAAACAAATTGTGAAATCTTTGAAAACCTTCTCCTCTGAAACTGGAAGGCTATTAGCTTTGATATTTTGCACAGAGCATCATGTTTAGGTCCTCTACAAAAGTTATATAAATTATGGCCCTGGGGTCAAAATTGGCCCCGCCCCAGGGGTGGACAGTTTTCAATAGAAACAAATAGTGAAAACTTTCTTCTCTGAAACGGGAAGGCTCTCAGCTTTCATATTTGGCGCATAGCATCATGTTCTGGTCCTCTACAAATTTGATATAAATTATGGCCCCTGGGCTCAAAATTGGCCCCGCCCCTGGGGTGGGCAGTTTTCAATAGAAAGAAATGGTGAAATCTTTGAATATCTTCTTCTCTGAAGCTGAAAGATTCTCAGCTTTCATATTTTCCACAGCATCATGTTCAGGTCCTCTACAAAAAAAATTCAATAGAAACATATAGTGAAAACTTTGAAGATCTTCCCCTCTGATTGTCTGGTGAGCGCTTCAGGGCCATTCTGGCCCTCTTGTTTAATAAGATATTCACTTCAATTTTTTTAAAAATAGTATCACCTTAATATTGAAATCAAGATCTGAAGCACAGATTAGAAAATGTCAACACTTATAAGGCATGTTGAATCAGAAAGTTTGCAAGTGGGCGTATTGTGTACCGTATGTGGTACTCTTGTTCATATTTTCTTGTCGGGACAATAACTTTTTATGCCCCCCAGATCAGATCTGGGGGGCATATTGTTTTTGCCCTGTCTGTCTGTCTGTTTGTCTGTTTGTCTGTTTGTTTGTCAGCAACTTTAACATTGGTCATAACTTTTGAGCCAGTACAGATAGAGACTTGATATTTGGTATTCATATGTATCTCATAAAGCGGCACATTATGAGGGGTGACATGTCAAGGTCAAGGTCATCCTTCAAGGTCAGAGGTCAAATATATGGGTCAAATCACCGACTTTAACATTGGCCATAACTTTTGGACCAGTAGAGATAGAGATTTGATATTTGGCATGCTTGTGTATCTCATGAAGCCGCACATTTTGATGGGTGAAATGTCAAGGTCAATGTCATCCTTCAGGGTCAAAGGTCAAATTGTCTGTTTATTGTCTGTAACTTTAACGCAACTTTACCATTGGTCATAACATTGGAGCCAGTACAGATAGAGATATGATATTTGGTATGCATATGTATCTCATAAAGCCGCACATTTTGAGGGGTGACATGTCAAGGTCAAGGTCATCCTTCAAGGTCAGAGGTCAAATATATGGGTCAAATCACCGACTTTAACATTGGCCATAACTTTTGGACCAGTAGAGATACAGACTTGATATTTGGCATGCATGTGTATCTCATGAAGCTGCACATTTTGAGGGGTGAAATGTCAAGGTCAAGGTCATCTTTCAGGGTCAAAGGTCAAATTGTCTGTTTCTTTGTCTGTAACTTTAACATTGGTCATAACTTTTGAGCCAGTATAGCTAGTGACTTGATATTTGGCGTGCATATGTATCTCATAAAGCCGCACATTTAGAGTGGTGACATGTCAAGGTCAAGGTCATCTTTAAAGGTCAGAGGTCAAACACATGGGTCAAATCACTGACTTTAACGTTGGTCAAAATTTTGAGCAAGTACAGATAGAGACGTGATATTTGGCATGCATATGTATCTCATAAAGCCACACCTTTTGAGGGGTGATATGTCAAGGTCAAGGTCATCCTTAAAGGGCAGAGGTCAAACATATGGGTCAAATCACTGACTTTAACATTGGCCATAACTTTTGAACCAGTACAGATAGAGACTTGATATGTGGCATGCTTGTGTATCTCATGAAGCTGCACAGTGTGAGGGGTGAAATGTCAAGGTCATCCTTCAGGGTCAAAGGTCACCAACTTCAAATTGGCCATAACTTTTGATCCATTAGAGATAAAGTCTTGATATTTGGTATGCATGTGTATCTCATGAAGCTGCACATTTTGGGGGTGACATTTTAAGGTCAAGGTCATCTTTCAGGGTCAAAGGTCACCGACTTTAACATTTGCCATAACTTTTGAACCAGTAGAGATACAGACTTGATAGTTGGTATATGTGTGTTTCTCATTTGGCTGCACAGTTTGAGGGGTAACATGTCAAGGTCAAGGTCATCCTTCATGGTCAAAGGTCACCAACTTTAACATTGGTAATAACATTTGAACCAATAGAGATACAGACTTGATATGTGGTATGCATATGCACCCCATGAAGCTGCACAGTTTGAGGGGTGACATGTCAAGATCAAGGTAATCCTTTAGGGTCAAATATCATATCGAGGGGGCATAGTGTTTCACAAACACATCTTGTTATTTACTGATTCAATTGATTTGACACTTCACATATGGGAAGGTGTGTCATACACAATACCTGGCCTTTTATACCCAAGGTCAAGGTCACTTTTTGGTATGAAAATAGGTACTTATACCATTCAGGTGGTCATGTATATACCATGGTCAACAACACCATGGATGGGTGGGGTGGGGAGAGTGGAGTTTTTTTTCAGCCCAGTGGGGGACTCGTGTTTTGCATAGCAATACAACATGCCCTTGTTTATATTGTCTACTTAATTATACCCCCACAAACAGAGTTTGAGGGGGGTATACTGGAATCAGCCTGTCGGTCGGTCGGGCGGTCTGTCTGCAAAATCTTGTACGGCGAACTCCTCCTTCAGTTTCAACCCGATTCACTTGACACTTGGCATAATTGTTAATCAGGAGTAGTAGATGTGCAAGACACAAATTTCAGGTCTGTGTGACCTTGACCTTGACCTTGACCTTTGGCCTTGAAATTGGCAGGCAAAATCTTGTACTTTGAACTCCTCCTTCACTTTCAACCTGATTCACTTGATACTTGGCATAAATGTTACTCAGGAGTAGTAGATGTGCAAGACACAAATTTCAGGTCTCTGTGACCTTGACCTGGGGTTTGGCCTTGAAATTGGTCTTGAAATTGGCAGGCAAAATCTTATACGGCGAACTCCTCCTTCAATTTCAACCTGATTCACTTGATACTTGGCATAAATGTTACTCAGGAGTAGTAGATGTGCATGACACAAATTTCAAATCTCTGTGACCTTGACCTTTGGCTTTGAAATTGGTCATAAAATTGGCAGGCAAAATCTTGTACGGCGAACTCCTCCTTCACTTTCAACCTGATTCACTTGATACTTGGCATAAATGTTACTCAGGAGTAGTAGATGTGCAAGACACAAATTTCAGGTCTCTGTGACCTTTACCTTGGCCTTTGGCCTTGAAATTAGCAGGCAAAATCTTGTACTTTGAACTCCTCCTTCAATGTCAACCTGATTCACTTGATACTTGGCATAAATATTACTCAGGAGTAGTATATGTGCAAGACAAAAATTTCAGGTCTCTGTGACCTTGACTTTGACCTTTGTCCTAGAAATTGGCAGGCAAAATCCTGTACTTTGAACTCCATCACTTTCAACCTGATTCACTTGATACTTGTTTTGACTTGTAATATGGGGAGTTGGTGTCGCAAACTCCTCCTTCAGTTTTAAAGTTACTGAATTTATATTTGGGATACGTAATAGTCACAAATAGCAGATGCGCAAGACACAATTTTCATGTGTTTACGGTTGGCCATTGTAGAATTATCCCCCCCCCCCCCTGAACCTTGAATATTTTTTAAGTCATTTTTGCATGAAACATGGGGAGTTGATGTCACAAACACCTCCTTCATTTTCAAACTTATTAAACTTATTAAATTGATACTTGCCATACATACTAAACACGAATAGTATATGTGCAAGACACAATTTTCCTGTGTTTGGTGTTAGCCATTACAGAATTTTCTCTATTTGAACTTTGGGTATTTTTGTTATTTGGTCCTGTTACATGTTCAAAACTTGTATTTGCAATCAAGGCTGCTGTGTGGGGATATTCATCACCTTTAGTGATAGTTCTAGTTGTATCTACTCTTAAGATTACATGCAAAATTATTTTCTCTTTAGGTAATATGCATGTATTATACTGACATTGGAGAAGGTGAAAAGGCTACCATGAAAGACAACCCTTTCAATTAGTTGTTGATAACTTACCATGAACCATGCAGTTATTATCCAAAGCCTGTACTAAAATAGCATTTAATAAGGAATGTTTTATTGCAGGAACAACATACAACAACTGATAAAAACAGAGAAATTATTGACAACATTCAACGGAAAGACACTGAGGTATATCGAAAATTTAAAGTTGCTCTTAGAACAGCTGAGAGGGTTGACATCATTGAAAGAATAGAACAAGAGGAGAAAGTTGTACATCGAAAGTTGAAAGGTAAGTAACCTCTGTTCTGATTTCAAAATCTTTCTAAAATGAAAATAAAACAAGATGTGTTTATTAAACACTCTGCCACAATATGACCTTTGACCTTGATGTATGACCTTGACCTTGATAAGTCACCCCTAAAATGTTTGCCTCCATATGTTGCACATGCATGCCGTCAATGGACTTGACATTTCCGCATGCATTGACTCATATTTGATTGAAATCAAGCTTAAAATGACATCGTAACAAGACGTGGAATGTAGTTGATGCAATTTTTCTGCCTTTTGGACCATTTAGTTACATACCTTTACATAGTATTATACTATACGGAAAAAAATGTCAAAACTTTTTTTCTGCTGTCAAAGTATGGTGTCAAAACGTATTTGAAGATGTTTATCAGTAGTATTTCTGAAATGGAAAAGTAGTAAAGTCAAGCAGGCAAAGCCACATGCAAGACGCAACCACCACCAAAACACCGATAGACAGCATGACACACACACACACAACCACACACCCAAACGCACACAAACACGAAATGAAAACACCAAAAGACACACAAGAAACAGGGACAAACGTTCCACAACATGAACAAACCACAAGCACAAAGACGCAAGGCAAACAAAAGGAAGGGTGACAAAGAGAGTACCGCCTTGGCACGGTCAGCAGCAAAAACACCACTGGGGGTTTAAACCGGTTTACGGACGTCCTAACCTCACACTTCTCTCAAAGTCACCCTAGCTTTACAAATATTGTAAATAAAGGTATCCCCGCTGGACTTACCCACAACATAGACGACGGTGAACACAGGACAACATGTAAAACATAGCATAATAACTGTGACAATCCGTCAAATATGTACGTTTCATGCGCCTGGCACCTGTGCCTGAAATGACTTGAACCGCTGTTTTGGTCCCAGCAGAAGTCTTATATGTTCTATATTGTTCTACTATTGTTAGCTACAACACCAAATTGTAAGCTCGAACACCAATGACTGGAACTGACAAAATGACTAAATTTCAACCCAAAGAACCTATTTATTTGTATTCTACACTCTAATTACTTGAACACAAATGGAAGGTAAGCACAGCTGTACCCTACCTGTTTTGATTGTCGGTCTCCCGGTGCCGCGTGTTTTTCACTCTTTGTAAGGGACCATATTAAGGGTGTATGATTCAATAGAGTTAATTATTTAATAAGATGAATTGCGTTAACACAGGCAGGCATATTACATGTATTAGTGCAATTAACTTAATGAGCTGATAAAGAATTTTATGAAATGAATTAAGCTGAACAGTTTGGCCACAATATTGTCAAACTGTTTGCAATAATTTGCTGAGCATTGGATGTCAAGATAGAAATAGGCTATAAAGCGCAGGGACCATTTATCTATCGGCATTCTTGATTCACAATGTCAGAAATACATCAAATACAACAAGCTGAGCAACTTAGTGAAGGATTGGCTTACAGGGGGATTAGCTTGGGATAAAGAGAAAATTAGACCAAAAGACACTTTAGACTAAATACAACTAAATACAATGATCATTGAGGTTGAAATGGGAGAAAGAAGCAAGACAGAAATTGCAGAGTAACAAAATGCCGAAAAATACACTTTCAGGCAGGCTGAAAAAAGCGATAGAGACACAGTTTCCATGGTAACCGATCCTTTAACAAATTTTGGAAATTTGACATCCACCTGTAATACTCCGCTAGATCTCAGTTATTTTTGATAAATCAAGAAATCAATTGTTTAAAACGTAGATATGAGGCATTGCTTTATAGTAAATATTACTTTTCTGATACATGTATAAACTAAATTGTATGAATATTTATGAGAACAGTAAGAGATGTTGAAATTTTCGACAGACACCAGTCTTTCTTATAAAGCAAACAAAAATGCAAAATGGTTAGCTAAAGTTTACTATGATCACTGAATATCACCAAGATTGTTAGATAAATAAATTTGGGACACTTCTTATATAGCACTGATGGTAATATATCTGTTTCCTAGGCAACCATTCTAACCTCATTGTTCATATTACAGAGTGTTTAAATACTTGCAACATACAAAGATATTGCGGCCTACTTTGGCGATAATTATAAATGATATAAACATATACCCGAAAGTTGATGTATGAATCTTAATGTTTGGTTCACTTTATGCAAATTAACCTATTTGCGTCCTCATGAATATTAATTAGTGATAAGAAAACAAAGAGAAACAATATTGAAAATAACATGTTTGGCAGTATGCCAAGCACAACATTACACTATGCTCCAAATATAGCTTGCAATAATAAATGTACCTTTTGGTGATGTATAAATAAATTTTAGGTCTAAAACTGTTACCAAAATGACCATGCACTGCTTCCATGGTAACTGTTGAAAACCAAATTTACATAGAACTATATAGGAAAACCTTTAAAAATCTTCTTCTCTGAAATCACATTAGATATTTGGTATGAAGCATCACCTAATAGGCCTCTACCAAGTTTGTTCAAATCATGACCCCCGGGTCAAAAATGGCCCCCGTTCCTAGGCTTATCAGTTGTTTTTGTAAAAATCTTCAAAAATCTTCTTCTCTGAAATTGTAAGTCCTTGACCTTTGATATTTGGTATGTATCATCATCTAATGGTCCTCTATAAAGATTGTTCAAATTATGACCCCTGGATCAAAAATGGCCTAAAAATGGCTTATCAGTTTTTCATGGGAAAATCTTTAAAAATCTTCTTCTCTGAAACCGTGAGGGCTAGACCTTTGGTATTTGGTATGTAGCATCATTTATGGCCCTTTACAACAAGAGTACCGCATACGGTACATAATACGCCCACTTGCAAACTTTCTCTGATTCAACTTGCCTTATAAGTGTTGACATTTTCTAATCTGTGCTTCAGATCTTGATTTCCATATTAAGGTGATACTATTCTTTAAAAAAATGAAGTGAATATCTTATCAAATAAAAAAGTTACAGCTAATCCTCATTTTTGCAGATTTTTGTAAAGTGCAACAGCCATAACTCTGTAAAGACAAACTGAATGAACCTCAAAATATACTCCGCTTCGAATTTTGTTGCTTAAAACATTTGTGTTAAGTTTCATTTATATCATTTTAATAGTTTTCCCAGAAAACAACAGACAAATTAAAAGTTGACTGACTAACAAAGCAACAAACACATGAAGTTCAAGGACCATAACTTTAGAATAAAACGACATACCAAAATCCCCTCAATATATGTGAAAATTCACATTAAGGTTTAACCATATAAAAAAATTGAAGTACATATCATTTCAAATGAAAAGGTTATGGCCATCCTTATATTTGCATAGATTTGCATTATTTTTTTAAGTGCAAGGGCCATTACTCCGAAACAACAAATCAAATGATCCTCAGAATTGACTTAGCTTCAGGTCTTGATGCATTTAACATGTGTATGAAGTTTCATCAATATCAGTCGAACAGTTTTGTCAAAAAACAGCGGACAAACTATTTGCATATATTTGCATTTTTTTAATTAAAAGGGCAATAACTCCGAAACGAAAAATCAAATAAACCTCAAAATCGAATCAGCATCAGATCTTGATGCATTAAACATTTTTGTGATGTTTCATTAATATCTTTCAAATAGTTTTCCCAGCAAACAACGGACAAACAAAATGTTGACGGACGAACGAACGGACGGACAGACAGGGCTACGACAATATACGACCACCTTTATTAGGTGGGCGTATAAAAATTGTTCAAAATATGAACCCCGGACCAAAAATGGCCTGGAGCCTATCAGTTTTTCATAAGAAAATCTTTAAAAATCTGCTTCTCTGAAACCATTAGGCCTAGACCTTTGAAATGTGGTATGTAGCATTATCTAATGATTTTCTACCAAGATTGTTCAAATTGTGACCCCAGGGCCAGAAATGGCCCCGCACTATGGCTTATCAGTTTTTAGCTCACCTGAGCCAAAATCTTCTTCTCTGAAACTGTATGGCCTAGACCTTTGATATTTGGCATGTAGCATGGTCTAATGGTCCTCTACAAAGATTGTTTAAATTATGACCATGGACCTAAAATGGCCCCGCCCAAGGGCTTATCTGTTTTTCATAGGAAAATCTTTAAAAATCTTCTTGTCTGAAACTGTTAGGCGTAGACCTTTGATATTTGGTATGTAGCATGATGTAGTGGTTCTCTACAAAGATTGTTCAAATTATGACCTTGGCCAAAAGCAGCCCCGCCCAAGGGCTTATCAGTTTTCAGCTCACCAGAGCACAAAGTGCTCAAGGTGAGCTATTGTGATACCCCTGTGTCCGGCGTCCGTCTGTCAGTCTGTCCGTCTGTCTGTCCATCAACAATTTCAAACCACTTCTTCTCTGAAACCGACTGCCCAATTGTAACCAAACTTGGTCAGATACATACTGTGGGTGGGTGCTTCAAAAGTTGTTAAAAGATAGTGGTTGGGGCCATCGGTCTTGTTGCCATGGCAACTGTGCACAATATCTAGAAAAATCTTCTTCTCCAGAATGACTTGTCCGATTTGAATATAGTTTTCACCAAAATGTTTCTCAGTTGATAGACTTTAAAAGTTGTTAAAAGAATTTTGATCCGGCAAAAACATGGCCACCAGAGGGCGTGGTCATTTTTATGCCCCCAAAGCTAGGCTTTGGCGGCATATAGTGAACGCACCTTGCGTGGGTGGGTGTGTGGGTGGGTGTGTGGGTGTGTGTGTGGGTGTGTGTACCTTTTGTCGAGTATTCCTTTGTCACATCAGCTACGGATACCAAATTTGGTGTGTGAGTTCATCGTGGGATGGCGGAGTGTCACGTACCATTTTCAGGTCACTGACCTTGACTTTGACCTTGATTTTACAAAAAGCTTAAAAAAGCTTGTCAGGGGCATATTTCCTCTACCTTACCAGCTACAGATTCCAAATTTGGTGTGTGAGTTCATCTTGAGATGGCGGAGTGTCGCGTACCGTTTCCAGGTCACTGTGACCTTGACCTTTGATCTCGATTTTTAAAAAAAGCTTATACCTTACCAGCTACAAAAAGCTTGTCCGGAGTATATCTCCTATACCTTACCAGCTAAGGATTCCAAATTTGGTGTGTGAGTTCATATTGGTATGGAGGAGTGTCGAGTACCATTTTCAGATCACTGTGACATTGACCATTGACCGATTTTACAAAAAGCTTGTCCAGAGCATATCTCCTATACCTTACCAGATACGGATTCCATATTTGGTGTGTGATATCACCTTGAGATGGCTGAGTGTCGCGTACCATTTTCAGCTCACTGTGACCTTGACCTTGACCGTTGACCTCGATTTTACAAAAAGCTTGTCAGGAGCATATCTCCTATACCTTGCCAGCTACTGGTCCAAAATTTGGTATGTGAGTTCATCTTGGGATGACGGAGTGTAGCGTACCATTTTCAGGTCACTGTGATCTTGACCTTTGACCTCGATTTTACAAAAAGCTCATACCTTACCAGCTGCAAAAAGCTTGTCCCGAGTATATATCCTATACTTTACCAGCTACGGATTCCAAATTTGGTGTGTGAGTTCATCTTGGGATGGAGGAGTGTTGTATACCATTTTCAGGTCATTGTGACCTTGACCTTGAACCTCGATTTTACAAAAAAGGTTGTCCAGAGAATAACTCCTATACCTTACCAGCTACCGATTCCAAATTTGGTGTGTGAGTTTATCTTGGGATGGCGGAGTGTCGCGTACCATTTTCAAGTCACTGTGACCTTGACCTTTGACCTCGATTTTACACAAAGCTTGTCTGGAGCATTTCTCCTATACCTTACCAGCTACGGATTCCAAATTTGGTTTGTGAGTTCATCTTGGGGTGGCGGAGAGTCGTGTACCATTTTCAGATCACTGAACTTGACCTTGACCTTTTACCTCAATTTTACAGTCCGGAGCTTATCCCCTATACCTTTCCAGATACAAAAAGCTTGTCCAGAGCATATCTCCTATAGCTTACCAGCTACGGATTCCAAATTTGGTGTGTGAGTTCATCTTGGGATGGCGGAGTGTCGCGTACCATTTTCAGGTCAATGTGCCCTTGACCTTTGACCTTGATTTTACTAAAAGCTTGTCCGGTGCATATCTCCTATACCTTATCAGTTACAGATTCCGAATTTGTAAGTATTGGACAGGTATGCTTAGGCAAACAGTGTAGACCAAAATCAAACTACAGGGTCTACACTGTTTGCTACTACATTAGCATGAATCAGACATTATAAAGAGCTCTAAATACTATTCATACATGGGTAGGCCATGCTGTTCAAATACTTGCAGTGTCAGAACTTTCAGATGAATTACTTCATTATAACAATATAGACCCATATCAGACAGCTCCTGTAGGAGCTACTGGGTCTTCATTGCTTGCTTACAACACTACCTAAATCAGATGATATACATGCTTATGCAAAGAATGTAGATCCATATTAGGTAACTTCTGTTGCAGCTGTCTAAGAGCCAGTGTTACATGAAACTTTGACCATGCGTTTAGAATTGACTGAGGGTATGTTTTTAGCTCACCTGAGCCAAAGGCTCAGGATGAGCTATTGTGACCGCTATTTGTCCGGCGTCCGTCCGGCGTCCGTCGTCCGTCCACATTTTCAAACGACATCTCCTCTGAAACTGCTGACCCGATTTTAACCAAATTTTGTCAGAAGCATCAGTGGCTAGGGGGAACGAAACGTTATTTACATTATGACCCCCGGGCCAAAAATGGCCCCGCCCAAGGGCTTATCAGTTTTTCATAGGAAAATCTTTAAAAATCTTCTTCTCTGAAACTGTAAGGCCTAGACCTTTGATATTTGGCATGTAGCATGATCTAATGGTCCTCTACGAAAATTGTTCAAATTATTACCCCCGGGCCAAAAATGGCCCCGCCCAAGGGCTTATCAGTTTTTCATAGGAAAATCTTTAAAAATCTTCTTCTCTGAAACTGTAAGGCCTAGATCTTTGATATTTGGCATGTAGCATGATCTTATGGTTCTCTACAAATATTGTTCAAATTATGACCCCCGGGCCAAAAATGGCCCCGCCCAAGGGCTTATCATTTTTTCTTTGGAAAATCTTTAAAAATCTTTTTCTCTGGAACTGTAAGGCCTAGACCTTTGATATTTGGCATGTAGCATGATCTAATGGTCCTCTACAAAGATTGTTCAAATTATTACCCCCGGGCCAAAAATGGCCCCGCCCAAGGGCTTATCAGTTTTTCATAGGAAAATATTTAAAAATCTTCTTCTCTGAAACTGTAAGGCCTAGATCTTTGATATTTGGCATGTAGCATGATCTTATGGTTCTCTACAAATATTGTTCAAATTATGACCCCCGGGCCAAAAATGGCCCCGCCCAAGGGCTTGTCAGTTTTTCATAGGAAAATCTTTAAAAATCTTCTTCTCTGAAACTGTAAGGCCTAGACCTTTGATATTTTGTATATAGCATGATCTTATCGTCCTCTACAAAAGTTGTTCAAATTATGACCCCCGGGCCAAAAATGGCCCCGCCCAAGGGCTTATCAGTTTTTCATAGGAAAATCTTTAAAAATCTTCTTCTCTGAAACTGTAAGGCCTAGATCTTTGATA
This sequence comes from Azorinus chamasolen, assembly GCA_963576725.1. NCBI lineage: Eukaryota > Metazoa > Mollusca > Bivalvia > Cardiida > Solecurtidae > Azorinus > Azorinus chamasolen. The sequence goes on from OY755248.1 coordinate 50,128,290, forward strand.
TTTGGCATGTAGCATGATCTTATGGTTCTCTACAAATATTGTTCAAATTATGACCCCCGGGCCAAAAATGGCCCCGCCCAAGGGCTTATCATTTTTTCATTGGAAAATCTTTAAAAATCTTCTTCTCTGGAACTGTAAGGCCTAGACCTTTGATATTTGGCATGTAGCATGATCTAATGGTCCTCTACAAAGATTGTTCAAATTATTACCCCCGGGCCAAAAATGGCCCCGCCCAAGGGCTTATCAGTTTTTCATTGGAAAATCTTTAAAAATCTTCTTCTCTGAAACTGTAAGGCCTAGACCTTTGATATTTGGCATGTGGCATGATCCGGTGGTCCTCTACAAAGACTGTTCAAATTATGACCCCCGGGCCAAAAATGGCCACGCCCAAGGGCTTATCAGTTTTTCATAGGAACATCTTTAAAAATCTTCTTCTCTGAAACTGTAACGCCTAGACCTTTGATATTTGGCATGTAGCATGATCTAATTGTCCACTACAAATTTTGTTCAAATTAAGACTCCCCGGGCCAAAAATGGCCCCGCCCAAGGGCTTATCAGTTTTTCATAGGAAACTCTTTTACATTCTTCTTCTCTGAAACTGTAAGGCCTAGACCTTATAGTTGGTATGTAGCATGATCTAATGGTCCTCTACAAAGACTGTTCATATTATGACCACGTGCCAAAAATGGCCCCGCCCAAGGGCTTGTCAGTTTTCATAGGAAAATCTTTAAAAATCTTCTTCTCTGAAACTGTAAGGCCTAGACCTTTGATATTTGGCATGTAGCTTTGGCTTGTGGTCCTCTGCCAAGATTGTTCAACTTACGACCATGACCTCTGGGCGAAACTTGGCCCTGGCTTATCAGTTTTCAGGGGAAAACTATATCATTTTTCTCTGAAACCATAAGGCTTAGACCTTTAATTAATGGCATACTGCTTTGCCTTGTGGTTCTCTACCAAGGTTGTACAAATGATGGCCCCGTCCCTGGTGAGCGCTTCAGGGCCTCATGGCCCTCTTGTTAACATTAAGGATCGACATAGGGTCTTTCTTAAACGTTAAGAATCAACTTAACAGTAACAATCAACACAGCATGTTTTTTTAATATTGAAATTTGACCCCATGTCTTTTTTTTTTAAACGTTAAGAATTTACCCAGGATCTGTTTTTAACATTGACAATCAACTCAGGGTCCTTTTTAACGTTGAAAATGACCTAGGGTCCTTTTTAACTAAGTTTTGACCCTTGGCTCTTTTCTTAGCTATCATAATCGTCAAAGGTTCTGTTTCTAATGTTAAGAACTGACTCCTGTGTCATTTTTAACAGCATCAAAATTTCATGTTACACCTGCATTACATTGTATTGTTTTTTCGCCAAAATGCATTTTGGTGTCAAACACTTTGGGGGCATTTGTCACCCGTGACGACTCTCTTGTTTCCATATATGTTAATATGGAATTTTTCATAGGAAAATCTTTAAAAATCTTCTTCTCTGAAACTGTAAGGCCTAGACCTTTGATATTTGGTATGTAGCGTGATCTTATAGTCCTCTACAGATATTATTAAAATTATGTTCCCCAAGCCAAAAATGGCCCCGCCCAAGGGCTTATCGGTTTTTCATAGGAAAATCTTTAAAAATCTTCTTCTCAGAAACTGTAAGGCCTAGACCTTTGATATTTAGTATGTAGTATGATCTAATGGTCCTCTACAAAAGTTGTTTGAATAATGTCCCCCGGGCCAAAAATGGCCCCGCCCAAGGGCTTATCAGTTTTTCATAGGAAAATCTTTAAAAATCTTCTTCTCTGAAACTGTAAGGCCTAGACCTTTGATATTTGGTATTTAGCAGGATCTTATGGTCCTCTACACAGATTTTTAAATTATGAACCCCGGGCCAAAAATGGCCCCACCCAAGGGCTTATCAGTTTTTCATAGGAAAGTTTTTAAAAATCTTCTGAAACTGTAAGGCCTAGACCTTTGATATTTGGTATGAAGCATGATCTTATGGTCCCCTACAAATATTGTTCAAATTATGACCCCTGGGCCAAAAATGGCCCCGCCCAAGGTCTTATCAGTTTTTCATTTGAAAATCTTAAAAAATCTACTGAAACTGTAAGGCCTAGACCATTGATATTTGGTATGTAACATGATCTAATGGTCCTCTACAAATATGTAGCTGTGGCTTGTGGTCCTCTGCCAAAAATGTTTAACTTACGACCCTGACTACTGGGCGAAACTTGGCCCTGCCTCAGGGCTTATCAGTTTTTCATGGAAAAATATAAAATATTATTTTTCTCTGAAACCATAAGGCTTAGACCTTTAATTAATGGCATACTCAGCTTTGCTTTGTGGTTATCTACCAAGGTTGTACACATGATTTCTTGTGGTCAAAATGGCCCCGCCCCTGGGGTTATCTCAGGTGAGCGCTTCAGGGCCTCATGGCCCTCTTGTTTCCATATATGATAATATGGAATTTTTCATAGGAAAATCTTTAAAAATCTTCTTCTCTGAAGCTGTAAAGCCTAGACCTTTGATATTTTGTATGTAGCATAATCTTATGGTCCTCTACAAATATTGTTCAAATTATGACCCTCGGGCAAAAAATGACCCCGCCCAAGGGCTTATCAGTTTTTCATAGGAAAATCTTTAAAAATCTTCTTCACTGAAACTGTAAGGCCTAGACCTTTGATATTTGGTATGTAGCATGATCTAATGGTCCTCTACAAATATTGTTCAAATTATGACCCCCGGGCCATAAATGGCACTGCCCAAGTGCTTATCAGTTTTTCATAGGAAAATCTTTAAAAATCTTCTTCTTTGAAACTGTAAGGCCTAGACCTTTGATATTTGGTATGTAGCATGATCTTATGGTCCTCTACAAATATGTAGCTGTGGCTTGTGGTCCTCTGCCAAAAATGTTTAACTTACGACCCTGACTACTGGGCGAAACTTGGCCCTGCCTCAGGGCTTATCAGTTTTTCATGGAAAAATATAAAATATTATTTTTCTCTGAAACCATAAGGCTTAGACCTTTAATTAATGGCATACTCAGCTTTGCTTTGTGGTTATCTACCAAGGTTGTACACATGATTTCTTGTGGTTAAAATGGCCCCGCCCCTGGGGTTATCTCAGGTGAGCGCTTCAGGGCCTCATGGCCCTCTTGTTTCCATATATGATAATACGGAATTTTTCATAGGAAAATCTTTAAAAATCTTCTTCTCTGAAACTGTAAAGCCTAGACCTTTGATATTTTGTATGTAGCATAATCTTATGGTCCTCTACAAATATTGTTCAAATTATGACCCACAGGCAAAAAATGACCCCGCCCAAGGGCTTATCAGTTTTTCATAGGAAAATCTTTAAAAATCTTCTTCACTGAAACTGTAAGGCCTAGACCTTTGATATTTGGTATGTAGCATGATCTAATGGTCCTCTACAGATATTGTTCAAATTATGACCCCTGGGCCATAAATGGCACCGCCCAAGTGCTTATCAGTTTTTCATAGGAAAATCTTTAAAAATCTTCTTCTCTGAAACTGTAAGGCCTAGACCTTTGATATTTGGTATGTAGCATGATCTTATGGTCCTCTACAAATTTTGTTCAAATTATGACCCCCGGCCCAAAAATGGCCCCGCCCAAGGGCTTATCAGTTTTTCATAGTAAAATTTAATGTAGTATGATCTTATGGTCCTCTACAAATATTGTTCAACCCCTGGGCCAAAAATGGCCCCACCCAAGGGCTTTTCAGTTTTTCATAGGAAAATCTTTAAAAATCTTCTTCTCCAGACCCCCCTGGACCAAAAATGGCCCCGCCCAAGGGCTTATCAGTTTTTCATAGGAAAATCTTCTTCTCTGAAACTGAGGCCTAGACCTTTTATATTTGGTATGTAGCATGATCTAATGGTCCTCTATCAATTTTTCATAGGAAAATCTTTAAAAAATCTTCTTCTTTGAAACTGTAAGGCCTAGACGTTTGGTATTTGGTATGTAGCATGATCTAATGGTCCTCTACAAAGATTGTTCAAATTATAACCCCCCCAGACCAACTATGGCCCCGCCCAAGGGCTTATCAGTTTTTCATAGCAAAATCTTTAAAAATCTTCTTCTCTGAAACTGTAAGGCCTAGACCTTTGATATTTGGTATGTAGTATGATCTTATGGTCCTCTACAAATATTGTTCAAATTATGACCCCGGGCCAAAAATGGCCCGCCCAAGGGCTTATCAGTTTTTGGCCGGATTGCTCGCAATCCAGGCTTAAAGATTGGCGGATGCAGTCTGTCCGTCCGTCCGGCTGGTTGACCTTTTTGTTTGAGTTAGTTATAGCCAAAGTATAATACCTACAGTAACCAAACTTGGCATGTGGGTTCAAAATGATAGTCCCATTACATGTCATAGGTTAGCAGGTTACTATGACCCCTTTTTGACCTAGTTTTTACGTTTCATTGACTTAGAGAATTTTCAGGTTTACCTTTTTGTTTGTGTTAGTTATAGCCAAAGTATAACACCTACAGTAACCAAACTTGGCATGTGGGTTCATAATGAGGGTCACATTACATGTCATAGGTTAGTAGGTTACTATGACCCTTTTTTGACCTAGTTTTTACGCTTCATCGACTTACAGAATTTCCAGGTTGACCTTTTTGTTTTCGATCGATAACTAATAAATGAATTGGCCTAGAATCTTCAAACTTGATGTGGTGGTTGGTCATGACAATTGGATGACCCCTATTGTTTTTTAGGTCACTAGGTCAAAGGTCAAGGTCACAATGACCTTAACTGGTGAAATAGTTTCCGTTCAATAACTGCTCAAGGGTTTGGCTTGGGATCTTCAAACTTGCTGTGATGGTTCGTCATGACCACTAGATGACCCCTATAGTTTTTTAGGTCAAAGGTCAAGGTCACCATGACCTTAACTTATATAAAATGGTTTTTGATCAATAACTGCTCAAGGGTTTGGCTTAGTATCTTCAAATTTGCTGTGGTCAAAGGTCAAGGTCACCATGACCTTAAATAGTGAAATGGTTTCCAATCAATAACTGCTCAAGGGTTTGGCTTAGGACCTTCAAACTTGCTGTGGTGGTTGGTTATGACCACTAGATGACCCGTAAATTTTTTGAGGTCACTAGGTCAAAGGCCAAGGTCAGCATGACCTTAACTGTTGTAATGGTTTCCGATCAATAACTACTCAAGGGTTTGGCTTAGAATCCTCAAACTTGCTGTGGTAGTTCTTTATGACTACCGGATGACTCCTGTTCTTTTTGAGGTCATTAGGTCAAAGGTCAAGGTCACCATGACCGTAACTGTAAAATTGTTTCTGATCAATAGCTGCTCAAGGGTTTGGCTTAGGATCTTCAAATTTGCTGTGGTAGTTGGTCATGACAACTAGATGAGCCCTCTTGTTTTTGAGGTCACTAGGTCTAAGGTCAAGGTCACCATGACCTTAACCGGTTTAATGGTTTCCAGTTAATAACTGCTCAAGGGTTTGGCTTAGGATCTTCAAACTTGCTGTGGTGGTTTGTCATGACCCCTAATGTTTTTTAGGTCACTAGGTCAAAGGTTAAGGTTATCATGACATTAACAGGTGAAATGGTTTCCAATCAATAACTGCTCAAGGGTTTGGCTTAGGATCTTCAAACTTACTGTGGTGGTTGGTGATGACAACTAGATGACCCCTATAGGTTTTGAGGTCACTAGGTCAAAGATTAAGGTCACCATGACCTTAACTGATGAAATGGTTTCCGATTAATAACTGCTCAATGGTTTGGTTGGGGATCTTCAAACTTGCTGTGGTGGTTGGCCGTAACCACTAGATGACCCCTATAGTTGTTGAGGTCACTAGGTCAAAGGTCAAGGTCACTATTACCTTAACTTGTGAAATGTTTTCAGATCAATAAATGATTTGTGATTTGGCTTAGGATCGTCAAAGTTGCTTAGGTGATTAGTCATGACCAGTAGATGACCTCTATAGTTGAGGTCACTAGATCAAAGGTCAGGGGGTCTGCGGGTATACAAAAATCTCTTGTTTTTTATGCTTCAATGAATTTCTAGATTGACCGTTTGAACATGTGGAGTCATGATGAGGACCTCATTACATGCAATTGGAATATGTTTAACTATTTATTATGCCTTTAGCATCTGCTGATGCAGAAATGTATAATGATTGACTGTTCATCTATATCACTTTGATCGGCAATCCGGCCACACCGACATTGGCGGTTTCTTGTTCATAGGAACATCTTTAAAAATCTTCTTCTTTGAAACTGTAAGGCCTAGACATTTGATGTTTGGTATGTAGCATGATTTTATGGTCCTCTACAGATATTGTTCAAATTATGACCCCAGGGCCAAAAATGGTCCCGCCCAAAGGCTTATCAGTTTTTCATAGGAAAATCTTTAAAAATCTTCTTCTCTGAAACTGTAAGGCCTAGACGTTTGATATTTGGTATGTAGCATGATCTTATGGTCCTCTACAAAAGTTGTTCAAATTATGACCCCCGGGCCAAAAATTGCCCCACCCAAGGGCTTATCAGTTTTTCATTGGAAAATCTTTTAAAAATCTTCTTCTCTGAAACTGTAAGGCCTAGACCTTTGATATTTGATATGTAGCATGACCTTATGGTCCACTCCAAATATTGTTCAAATTATGACCCCCGGGCCAAAAATGGCCCCGCCCAAGGGCTTATCAGTTTTTCATAGGAAAATCTTTAAAAATCTTCTTCTCAGAAACTGTAAAGCCTAGACCTTTGATATTTGGTATGTAGCATAATCTTATGGTCCTCTACAAATTTTGTTCAAATTATGACCCCAGGGCCAAAAATGGCCCCGCCCAAGGGCTTATCAGTTTTTCATTGGAAAATCTTTAAAAATCTACTGAAACTGTGCCTAGACCATTGATATTTGGTATGTAACATGATCTAATGGTCTTCTACAAATATGTAGCTGTGGCTTGTGGTCCTCTGCCAAAAATGTTTAACTTACGACCCTGACCACTGGGTGAAACTTGGCCATGCCTCAGGGCTTATCAGTTTTTATGCCCCAAGGCGGGCATATAGTAATCGCATTGTCCGTCCTTCCGTCTGTCCGTCTGTCTGTCTCTCCGTCCGTCTGTCCATCCGTCCGTCTGTCCGTCTGTCCTTCCGTAAGGTCTGTAACTTCTTCATCTATCAATGGATTTCAATATAACTTGCCACAAATGTTCACCAGACAGAGACGATGTGTCGCGTTCAACTCCCAGGTCCATGGGTCAAAGGTCAAGGTCACAGGGTACAATTACTTTGTCACAAATTTCGTGTCCAGTCTGTAACTTCTTCATCTATCAATGGATTTCAATATAACTTGCCACAAATGTTCACCACACAAAGACAATGTGTCGCGTTCAACTCCCAGGTCCATGGGTCAAAGGTCAAGGTCACAGGGTACAATTACTTTGTCACAAATTTCGTGTACGGTCTGTAACTTCTTCATCTATCAATGGATTTCAATATGATTTGGCACAAATGTTCAACAGGCAAAGATGATGTGTCGCTTTCAACTCCCTGGTCCATGGGTCAAAGGTCAAGGTCACAGGGTACAATTACTTTGTCACAAATTTCGTGTCCGGTCTGTAACATCTTTATCTATCAATGGATTTCAATATAACTTGGCACAGATGTTCACCAGACAAAGACGATGTGTCGCGTTCAGCTCCCTGGTCCATATGTCAAAGGTCAAGGTCACAGGGTACAATTACTTGTTTATCTGTGAATGGATTTCAAAGGAACCTGGCACAAATGTTCACCACACAAAGACGATGTGTCAACTCCCATGGGTCAAAGTTCAAGGTCACAGGGTACAATTTTTGGGGGCATTTGTCACGTGACTGTGACATCTCTTGTTCATGGGAAAAATATAATTGATTATTATACCCCCACAAACAGAGTTTGAGGGGGGTATACTGGAATCAGCCTGTCGGTCAGTCGGGCGGGCGGTCGGTCGGTCTGCAAAATCTTGTACGGCGAACTCCTCCTTCAGTTTCAACCCGATTCACTTGACACTTGCCATAATTGTTAATCAGGAGTAGTAGATGTGCAAGACACAAATTTCAGGTCTCTGTGACCTTGACCTTGACCTTTGGCCTTGAAATTGGTCTTGAAATTGGCAGGCAAAATCTTGTACTTTGAACTCCTCCTTCACATTCAACCTGATTCACTTGATACTTGGCATAAATGTTACTCAGGAGTAGTAGATGTGTAAGACACAAATTTCAGGTCTCTGTGACCTTGACCTTGACCTTTGGCCTTGAAATTGATCTTGAAATTGGCAGGCAAAATCTTGTACTTTGAACTCCTCCTTCACTTTCAACCTGATTCACTTGATACTTGGCATAAATGTTACTCAGGAGTAGTAGATGTGCAAGACACAAATTTCAGGTCTCTGTGACCTTGACCTTGACCTTTGGCCTTGAAATTGGTCTTGAAATTGGCAGGCAAAATCTTGTACTTTGAACTCCTCCTTCAATTTCAACCTGATTCACTTGATACTTGGCATAAATGTTACTCAGGAGTAGTAGATGTGCAAGACACAAATTTCAGGTCTCTGTGACCTTGACCTTGACCTTTGGTCTTGAAATTGGTCTTGAAATTGGCAGGCAAAATCTTGTACTTTGAACTCCTCCTTCAATTTCAACCTGATTCAATTGATACGTGGCATAAATGTTACTCAGGAGTAGTAGATGTGCAAGACACAAATTTAAAATCTCTGTGACCTTGACCTTTGGCCTTGAAATTGGTCTTAAAATTGGCAAGCAAAATCTTGTATGGCAAACTCCTCCTTCACTTCCAACCTGATTCATTTGATACTTGGCATAAATGTTACTCAGGAGTAGTAGATGTGCAAGACACAAATTTCAGGTCTCCTTGACCTTGACCTTTGGCCTTCAAATTGGTCATGAAATGCAGGCAAAATCTTGTACTTTGAACTCCTCCTTCAATTTCAACCTGATTCACTTGATACTTGGCATAAATGTTACTCAGGAGTAGTATATGTGCAAGACACAAATTTCAGGTCTCTGTGACCTTGACCTTGACTGTTGGCCTTGAAATTGGTCTTGAAATTGGCAGGCAAAATCTTGCAAAATCAGGAGTAGTAGATGTGCAAGACACAAATTTAAAATCTCTGTGACCTTGACCTTTGGCCTTGAAATTGGTCTTAAAATTGGCAAGCAAAATCTTGTATGGCAAACTCCTCCTTCACTTTCAACCTGATTCACTTGATACTTGGCATAAATGTTACTCAGGAGTAGTAGATGTGCAAGACACAAATTTAAAATCTCTGTGACCTTGACCTTTGGCCTTGAAATTGGTCTTAAAATTGGCAGGCAAAATCTTGTACGGCAAACTCCTCCTTCACTTTCAACCTGATTTACTTGATACTTGGCATAAATGTTACTCGGGAGTAGTAGATGTGCAAGACACAAATTTCAGGTCTCTGTGACCTTGACCTTGACCTTTGGCCTTGAAATTGGCAGGCAAAATCTTGTACTTTGAACTCCTCCTTCAATTTCAACCTGATTCACTTGATACTTGGCATAAATTACAGAATTTTCTCTATTTGAACTTTGGGTATTTTTGTTATTTGGTCCTGTTACATGTTAAAAACTTGGATTTGCAATCAAGGCTGCCGTGTGGGGGTATTCATCACCTTTAGTGATAGTTCTAGTTTTTATCTGAAACCATAAGGCTTAGACCTTCAATTAATGGCGTACTGCTTTGCCTTGTGGTTTTCTACCAAGGTTGTACACATGATTTCTTGTGGTCAAAAATGGCCCGCCCTTGGGGTTATCTCAGGTGAGCGCTTCAGAGCCTCATGGCCCCCTTGTATAGGAAAATCTTTAAAAATCTTCTTCTCTGAAACTGTAATGCTTAGACATTTGGTATGTAGCATGATCTAATGGTCCTCTACAAAGATTTTCAAATTATGACCCCCGGACCAAAAATGGCCCCGCCCAAGGGCTTATCAGTTTTTAGCTCACCAGAGCACAAAGTGCTCAGGGTGAGCTTTTGTGATCACCTGATGTCCGTCGTCCGTCGTCGTGCGTCGTGCGTCGTCCGTCGTTCGTCGTTCGTCGTTCGTCGTCCGTCGTCAACAATTTGAACCTTTAAAAATCTTCTCCTCTGAATCTATAGGGTGCTCAGCTTTCATCTTTGGCACATAGCTTCACCTATAGGTCCTTTACAAAAGTTATATAAATTATGTCCCTGGAGTCAAAATTGGCCCCACCCTGGGGGTGTCAAGTTTTCAATAGAAACATATAGTGAAACTTTGAAAATCTTCTTCTCTGAAACTGGAAGGTTCTCAGCTTTGATATTTGGCACATAGCATCATCTATAGGTCCTCTACAAAAGTTATATAAATCATGTCCCTGGGGTCAAAATTGGCCCCGCCCTAGTGGTGGCAAGTTTTCCGAAGCTGACTGCTGTTTAAACACTAGTATCTTCCTGGCAAAAACTACATGTCCCAGAGCTTAGATATTTGGTGTATGGATCTACTTAGTTTACCGTTAAGAATTTTGTTAATATCATAGTTCTGAGGTTAAAATTGGTCCTGCCCTTTGGGTTATACTTTAAAATAGGCTTTTTCACTTCACAAACTGCGGCTAAAGGTTTCTCCTCCAACCCAGTCCACTGAGACTGACCTAGTTCCAGTGGTTTTACCCTTAGTCTAATCAGTAGAGTAGAAATTGTGTTTAGCCAAATAAATAACAAACACTCATTTTAGATGGAGAAAACTAAGTGGATAATTCTCAAAATGCTCTTTGCATATCTATGTCCTGCATTAAGCTCTCAGATATCAATATAGAGTCTTATCAGTATATCTTTTGTGAAGTTTAGCTGAATACAAGTCAAGTGTTCTATGCTGTAGCATTCTTTATCAGTATTATAGTTGTTTCAGAATTGTTGTCTGCTTGTCTAAGATTGTTCACATTGTTTTTTAATACATGTCAATCTTACAATTAACTCTCTTGTACAAAACAATTATGAAGTACAATATTGGATTCTGATCTGACACATATGTAATTTGAAGTTACATATGCATCAGATCAGAATCCAAACTGTGCTAGGTCTCCCTTTGCACTTTTGATAACAACTGGGATGCCTCCCTTCTGGGTAGACAGCTGATATTTTTATGCCCCCAAAGGCGGGCATATAGTAATCGCATTGTCCGTCTTTCCGTCTGTCCGTCTGTCTGTCCGTCTGTCCGTCTGTCCGTCCGTCCGTCTGTCCGTCTGTCCGTCTGTCCGTCTGTCCTTCCATCCGTCCCAAATTCGTGTCCGGTCTGTAACTTCTTCATCTATCAATGGATTTCAATATAACTTGGCACAAATGTTCACCGCACAAAGACGATGTGTCGCGTTCAACTCCCAGGTCCATAGGTCAAAGGTCAAGGTCACAGGGTACAATTACTTTGTCACAAATTTCGTGTCCGGTCTGTAACTTCTTCATCTATCAATGGATTTCAATATAACTTGGCACAAATGTTCACCACACAAAGACAATGTGTCACGTTCAACTCCCAGGTCCATAGGTCAAAGGTCAAGGTCACAGAGTACAATTACTTTGTCACAAATTTCGTGTCCCGCCTGTAACTTCTTTATGTATCAATGGATTTTAATATAACTTGGCACAAATGTTCACCACACAAAGACGATGTGTCGCGTTCAACTCCCTGGTCCATAGGTCAAAGGTCAAGGTCACAGGGTAAAATAACTTCGTAACAAATTTCGTGTCCGGTCTGTAACCTCTTTATCTATCAATTGATTTCAATATAACTTGGCACAAATGTTCACCACACAAAGACGATGTGTCACTTTCAACTCCCTGGTCCATAGGTCAAAGGTCAAGGTCACAGGGTACAATTTTTCACAAATTTTGTGTCCCGTCTGTAACTTCTTAATATATAAATGGATTTCAATATGATTTGGCACAAATGTTCACCAGACAGAGACGGATGTGTCGCTTTCAACTCCCTGGTCCATGGGTCAAAGGTCAAGGTCACAGAATACAATTACTTTGTCACAAATTTCGTGTCCGGTCTGTAACATTTTTATCTATCAATGGATTTCAATATAACTTGGCACAGATGTTCACCAGACGAAGACGATGTGTCGTGTTCAGCTCCCTGGTCCATATGTCAAAGGTCACAGGGTACAATTACTTGTTTATCTGTGAATGGATTTCAAAGGAACCTGGCACAAATGTTCACCTTACAAAGACGATGTGTCAACTCCCTAGTCCATGGTTCAAATGTCAAGGTCACATGGTACAATTTTTGGGGGCATTTGTCACGTGACTGTGACATCTCTTGTTAGATCTGGCCTATTGCACAGACAACCCTTTACTCCAAAATTATGCATTTCTGCACCATTGCAAACAGAGTAGACCCAGATTAGATGGCTCATTTAGTAGCCATATGATCAATCTGCTCTGTTTACTTATGATATTATATAGTGCAAATTGCATTAAATTATTTCCATTTTTGTGTACAATATAAAATGTACTTATAATATGTTTACTTAACCCATTCCCTCATATAAATGCCTTTTCATGCATTTGCAAACAGAGCAGACCCAGATCAGGCGGCTCCTTTAGCAGCTGTCTAAATAGGGTCTACTCTGTTTGTTAATGGAATTTGAAAGATGTTTTTCATTACTTTCTTAAATGGCTACACTTTCTATTTTTCATTATAACTATTTTGTCCATGAACATTCAGTAGGTATTGAAATTTTGAATAAACATAGAACAGTGGAAGGGTTAAAAATAAGTTAAGATATGAATAATAATATGAACTCATGTATCATCATCTTCAGGTCCTTTACAAAAGTTATATTAATTATGGCCCTGGGGTCAAAATTGGCCCCACCCCAGGGGTGGGTAGTTTTCAGTAGAAACATATAGAGCAAACTTTGAAAATCTTATGAAACTGAAAGGTGCTCAGCTTTCATATTTGGCTCATAGCATCATGTCTAAGTCCTCTACAAAAGTTATATAAATTATGCCCCTGGGGTCAAAATTGGCCCGCCCTAGGGCCGGCTAGTTTTCTATAGAAACATATAGTGAAAACTTTGAAAATCTTCTCCTCTGATAGTCTGATGAGCGCTTCAGGGCCATTCTGGCCCTCTTGTTCATAGGAAGATCTTCTCTGAAACTAAGGCCTAGACCTTTGATATTTGGTATGTAGCATGATCTATTGGTCCTTTACAAAGATTGTTCAAATTATGACCACGGACCAAAAATGCCCCCCCCCCAAAGGGCTTATCAGTTTTTCATAGGAAAATCTTTAAAAATCTTCTTCTTTGAAACTGTAAGGCCTAGACGTTGCGTAATTGGTATGTAGCATGATCTAATGGTCCTCTACAAAGATTTTCAAATTATGACCCCCGGACCAAAAATGGCCCCGCCCAACGGCTTATCAGTTTTTCAAAGGAAAATCTTTAAAAATCTTCTTCTGAAACTGTAAGGCCTAGACCTTTGATATTTGGTATGTAGCATGATCTTATAGTCCTCTACATGATTTTTCAAAGCATAAACCCTTAGTCGAAAATGGCTCCGCCCGAGGGCTGATCAGTTTTTCATAGGAAAATCTTCTCTGAAGATGTAAAGCCGAGAGCCGGGGGTTATCTCAGGTGAGCGCTTCAGGGCCTCATGGCCCTCTTGTTTGTTAGATATATATGCATTCTAGACATTTCCATACCTGCTTTGAAATAATGTATATAATGTAACCGATGATATGACATAGGTGGAGGAATACAAGAGGAGTGAATACAACGTATCCTGGTTACAATATTCATCTTTTCATTGGCCCTTGCAAAACAGTGTAAGCAATTTTAATGAAGATTTAAAAAATTTTTAGGGCCCTGCCTTGAAAAGGAAGGAGCCCTATAGGAATCTTATTTTTGTCTGTCTGTCTGTCTGTCTGTCTGTCTGTCTGTCTGACTAACTGACTGACTGACTGACTGACTGACTTTCTGTCTGTCTGTCCATCCATCCATCTGTCTGTCAACAATTTTGATGTGAAGCTATAACTCAAATAGAACTTCACATATTGGTTTCATACTAAGGGCATATGCTTAGTATCGTCAGAGGAAGATGCCTATAGTTTTAGGGTTGAATCAGATCACTATGTCTAGAATTATTTGCCTTTGATTCATCCAAATTGCCATAAATGTTTGTCAACAATTTTGATGTGACGTGATAACTCAAACAGTACTTTACAATCATGTTTGGTTCATTTTAAGGGCATATTCTTAGTATTATAATAGGAAGACACTTATAGTTTTTTGGTTGAATGAGATCACCATGTCCAGAGTTATCTGCCCTTGATTTATCAAAAATGCCATATTCAACAAAAGATCATATGCAGGGTCCTCTCTGACTGAGTCAGTGTTCTAGTTTTCTAAGATAGGTTTTTACCTGCCAATCTTTAATATAAGAAACGTTAGGATCCGTAGAAAATTTTCCTCTGTAAGACATACAAATAACATTTTTGCTTTGGTAGTAACAAATCACCAAAGATCAGGACAGATAACTCATTATTTATGATAGGGTGGATTGGGTTAACAATATTATGTGCCGTTTCAGATGAAAACAGGTGCATTTGCAAGGATGAAGAACACTGTCGTGTGCTGCAAAACCTCTCCTGTCCTATCGGCTCTGAATCGCCCATTACAGGTAACTTGACATCATTTCGAAATACATTGTCTGATCAGTACATGTACCGTTACTGGCAGACAAAATATACATACATGTATGTCAAAAAGAGTTGTAAACATTGTAAATAATATCTGCATCGAAAGGCATTTTGTAATCACTGTTTGCAAAGCATGACAAAAGTATAATTTAAATATAGCTACATTGTTATATAACACAATGAAATATGGCCACCGTAGACGTAATTTCCATGTATTACATGTTTAGTGAAAACTTTACAAATCTTCTTCTCCAAAACTGTTAGTCCAATTTGAGTGGTAATTGGTAGGAATAGTCCTCTGGTGACCATATTGAAGATTAATTATCACTACAATGCCTTTTGAATAAATTCAATAATCTTCAATTGAAACTTCTATGGCCCTCTTATCTTCATTTTCTGGAGATGGTTGTGACTAGTTCATCTCTATCTAATGCTATAATATAAAGCTGAGCGATATAGTGCCATAATGGCCCTCTTGTTTTGATTTGGGAGGTGGTGGAGGGAACATAATTAGTCCCCCACCGGTTACCGGTTGGGGACTATAGGTTTGCTCGATTCCGTCCGTCCGTCTGTCCGTCTGTCACGCTTCGTGTCCGGGCAATATTTCCTACAAAGTTATTCCAAATTCATTATAACTTCACACATTGAAGAAGCATGATGAGGGCTAGTGTCATGCACAAGGGCCATAACTCTAGCATCAATATTTTTAGAGTTATTCCCTTTTTACAAATTTTTTTGTCCAGACAATAACTCTTTATCTACTGGTTCAATTGATTTGAAACTTCACATATGGAACAATCATGATGAGGGGTAGTGTCATACAGAGGGGCCATAACTCTAGCATCTGTATTTATGGAGTTCTTTCCCTTTTTCATATTTTCTTGTCAATCCGTCTGTCACGCTTCGTGTCCGGGCAATATCTCCTTCAAAGTTAGGCCAAATTCATTATAACTTCACACATTGAAGAAGCATGATCAGGAGTAGTGTCATGCACAAGGGCCATAACTCTAGCATCAATATTTTTGGAGTTATTCCCCTTTTTCATATTTTTTGTCCGGACAATAACTCTTTATCGACTGGTTCAATTGATTTGAAACTTCACATATGGAACGAGCATGAAGAGGGGTAGTGTCATGCACAAGGGCCATAACTCTAGCATCTATATTTATGGAGTTATTCCCCTTTTCATATTTTCTTGTCCAGTTAATAACTCTTTATGTACTGGTTCCATTGATTTGAAACTTCTCATATGGAACAAGCATGATGAGGTGTAGTGTCATGCACAAGGGCAATAACTCTAGCATCAATATTTTTGGAGTTACTCCCCTTTTTCATATTTTCTTGTCGGGACAATAACTTTTTATTTACTGATTCAATGTATGAAAGTAGGTACTAATACCATTCAGGTGGTCATGTATATACCATGGTCAACCACACCATGGGTGGGGAGAGTGGAGGTTTTTTTTAGTCCGGTGGGGGACTCATGTCTTGCATCGCAATACAACATGCCCTTGTTTTTAGTCCCCTACTGGCAACACTGAATGAGACTATAGGTTTGCACATTCCACCCTCTGTTAGTCTGTCAGTCAGTCAGTCACACTTCGGTTTCCTAAACATTTACAGATATCTAAGTGACATTTAGCATTTAGCTTTGTTATAATGAGTTAAAGATCAAATTGGTGAATTTGGTTGCACTACATTTATTATTCACGGAATTATAACAGTTGGAAAGTTTAGGTTCTCCGTACGTTTTTCTAAACCCTAGCAGATATTGAAATGATATTTGGCATGTAGCTTTATTATTATGAGTTACAGATCAGGGCTCTAGAAATTTTCAAATCCCAACCGGTCCAGCCGAGAAACGGACAATAGCCACCCGGACATTTGCCCCACCATTTTTCGATGAGCGGACATTAGCCCCTCATTATATGTCCACTGGTAGTATGTTTGAATATGTGCCATTTGTCCCCTTATAGTTTGTTTGTAATAAAATGACAGCATTAAATCTCGAAATTTGTGAAAACTAATGACAGTTGACATTCGCGAAAACTAATGACATTTCAAGTCGGCATGCGTGACAGTTTTGAAGACTTTGAACGAGAAGCAAGGAAACTAGCTTACATGATTGGTAATTATTATTTAGCTTATGATGCATACGTATTTCTCATCAGATAAACGAAAGCCACTACTCAGAATTGTTTTTCTCTTCACTGACTTCAGTACAATAAATGGAGCTCTTTAAATGTGGAGTCTCGAAAATAGGTCAACCTTTAACTTGAATCAAGCACAGGGGACCGTCCCAATAAAGTATGACCCTGGACAGAAAAAAATGTATGAACACTAGATATATAGGGACCGTCACAATGAAGTATGAACCTGGACAGAAAAAAATGTATGAACACTAGATATAATCATAGTCTATATATCTCGTGATCATACATTTTTTTCTGCCCATATGTCCATACTTCATTGTGGCGGTCCCCCGTGGAATCATCCGGACATTTTGTTGACTTTTTGTTATGATTCTTCAAAGTAAATTGTGTTGCTGATGGATATCAAGAGAGTATTTGCTCATAAAAACCTGATACCAAAATGTTATGTGTCAGTGACATTTCAGCCTTGATTACAGATCTATTTCTTTAGATAAACATATCCTTCTTTTTAAATACAAAAAAATAGAGTAGCCTTAATATACGGACTGTTACAGTAATTAAATAAACAAACATAATTAGGCGACATTTCATTAATTTACTACGGCCCGTTTGTTACCAGGTAAAATGTAGGTAATTACGACATCACTGCAAATTACTGCATAAACAATTAGAACTGTTTGCGGCATAAGAAATAGATGAAGTGCACAATGCCTAGCACGTCTTATCAATATTACATGGCTCAGTGGCTAGCTGCAAGAGGTAAGTATGTCAAGACCGACTGGCCCATAATCCTGACCCTAGGCATTTAATCCCTTGACACGTTTATGATAGGGCACTTACGGATTGCAACATTTAGCTAATAGACCGATGATTCTAATTAGATACGTGTAGTCTGCTTGAAATTTTTGGACCGATTTTTTCCAAATTCTGTCGTACAAACCGGTCTGAGAAGTCAAAAATCGGTCCAGACCGGCGATTTTCCGGATTTCTAGAGCCCTGTTACAGATCAAGTGTGAATTTTGTTATGCTACATTTCTGGAAAGGAAAGTACATCTATCAGTCATGCAGGAAACACCACATACAAAACACACTGCCGCCGAGCCGCACCATGACAAAAACAACATCAGAAAATGTACATGCATATCAAAAGACACAAAGAGAGACACAAAGACGTCATAAACAAACAATAAGGGAAGCTGGACGTACCGCCTTGGAACGGTTTGTGACAAGTCACTGGGGGTTCAAACCAGTTTAGGGCCGCCCAGCCTCACACTAATTCAATCCCCATCCTAAAGGACAAACGGTGTAAATAAACATATCCCCTCTCCGACAAATCTACAACAACTGCGATGGCAAATTGAATGTAAAACAAAAACATATTTAAGTGAAACAAACTGGATCCACCTATCGCTAGTGTACTCAATGATTAAGCTGCAAACAGAGTAACTGTAGAAAACGGGTAATACAAAGATCCGGCATCCTCCTGTTTCCGGATATTACAGGTCGTCTTCATAGAGTACAGAGCCTTTCCTGTCGGTGTACATGATAAGAAGGCAGTGTGATTGCCAACTGTAAAAGTGTTGACAACCAGACATGCAGTATGTTGTAGTACTATAGGATCATATCCCTTTTTATTATACGCCCGTTTGAAAAAACGGGAAGTATTATGGAATGGCGCTGTCTGTCCGTCTGTATAATCTCTAACTCAAGTTCCCCTTGGTGGATCCTTCTCAAATTTATCCGCAATGTTTATCTAGACATTCTACAGTAGCCTGCCAAGTCCTGGTTTGTTTATCCAAGGTCAAGGTCACTCAATTGGACTTAGAACTTGCGATTAGCAAAGATGTTAACTGGTATGTCTGTCTGTAACATCTCTAACTCGAGTTCTGCTTGGTGGATCCTTCCCAAATTTAACCACAATGTTTATCTAGACATGCTACAGTAGCCTGCCAAGTCCCGGCTCATTTCTCTAAGGTCAAGGTCGCTTAATTGGACTTAGAATGTGCGTTAAGCAAAAATGATAACCTCAATTTATGTGGAACAAGTCCACTTATTTACATAACACTTTGTGATAAAGCTTTGAAACTTGGAGCACGTGTTCACCGTCACAACTTTCACCTGTAGGCAAGAGTAAATAACTCTGTCAAGCAATTTGACTGAATTATGCCCCTTTTTAACTTAGAATCTTTGGTTAAGGCTTTGTTAAAGTCCATTTATTTACATAACCCTTTGAGATAAAGCTTTTAAACTTGGAACACTTGACAGAATTATGCCCCCTTTTAACTTAGAACTTTTGGTTAAGGTTTTGGTTAAAGTCCACTTATTTGCATAACCCTTTTAGATTAAGCTTTTAAACTTGGAACACTTGTTCACCATCACAAGCTTCACCTGTAGGCTAGAGTACATAACTCTGTCTAACATTTTGATATAATTATGACGCTTCTTAGCTTGGAATCTTTTGTTAAGGTTTTGGTTAAAGTCCACTTATTTATATAATCCTTTCAGATAAAGCTTTTAAACTTGAAACATTTGTTCACCATCAGAAGCTTCATCTTCATCTCAAGCATTTAGACACAATTATGGCACTTTTTTATTTAGAATATTTGGTTAAGGTTTTTTGTTAAAGTATGCCTTTTTACAACCTTGAAACTTGGTCGCAAAATTGGACTTAGAATTTGAATTTAGCAAATACGTTAACCCCAGTTTATGTTGAACAAAACCTCAACGGGCGTATATTGTGTCCACTGGCACTCTTATTAGCTCAACAGAGCACAAAGTGCCTGATGTCCTGCGTGTGACGTTCTTCGTCCGTCATCAACAATTTTAACCTTTAAAAATTTCTCCTCTGAATCTTAAGGGTTCTCATCTTTGGCACATATCATTATCTGTAGGTCCTCATTATGCCCCTGGGGTCAAATTTGGTCCCAACCCAGGGGTGCCTTGTTTTCTATAGAAACA
The DNA here is from genome assembly GCA_963576725.1 of Azorinus chamasolen. Lineage (NCBI taxonomy): Eukaryota > Metazoa > Mollusca > Bivalvia > Cardiida > Solecurtidae > Azorinus > Azorinus chamasolen. The sequence continues at coordinate 50,148,117 of OY755248.1, forward strand.
TATAGTGAAAAACTTTGGAAATCTTCTCCTCTGAAACTGAAGGTTCTCAGCTTTCATATTTATGGCACATAGCATCATATACAGGTCCTCTGCAAAAGCTATATAAATTATGCCCCAGGGGTCAACATTTGCCCTGCCCTGGGGAGGGCCAGTTTTCAATAGAAACATATAGTGAAAACTTTGAAAATCTTCTCCTCTGATTGTCTGGTGAGCGATATCAGGGCCATCATGGCCCTCTTGTCTATAGAAACATATTTAAAAACTTTGAAAATCTTTTTCTGAAACTGGAAGCTTCTAAGCTTTCATATTTTGCACATAGCATCTATTCAGGTTCTCTGCAAAAGTTATATAAATTATGCCTCAGGGGTTCAAATTGGCCCTCTGGGGTTCAAATTGGCCCCTCCCCAGGGCTGGCCAGTTTTCTATAGAAACATATAGTGCAAACTTTGAAAATCTTCTCCTCTGAATCTACAGGGTTCTCAGCTTTCATATTTGGCACATAGCATCATGTTCAGGTCCTCTACAAAAGTAATATAAATTATGCCCCTGGGGTCAAAATTGGCCCCGCCAATGTGAAATCATTGAAAATCATTTCCTCTGATTGTCTGGTGAGCGCTTCAGGGCCATTCTGGCCCTCTTGTTTTAAATCTTTAAAACTCTTCTTCTCTGAAACCACAAAACCTAGAGCTTTGGTATTTGGTATGTAGCATCATCAAATGGTCTTCTACCAAGTTGATAAAAATTATTACCCTTGGGCCAAAACTGGCTCCATCCCGGGGCTTATCAGTTTTACATACTTATGTAGGAAAACCTTTCTCTGAAACCACATACCCTAGATATTAGATATTTGGTATAAAACATCGACTTATAGAGCTCTGCCAAGTTTTGTTCAAATTATGCCCCCCCCCCCCCCCCCCCAAAAAAAAAAAAAATAAAAAAAAATGGCCTCACTGTTGTTGTTTTCTGAAAACCATATATCCTAGAGCTTAGATATTTGGTATGAAGCATCACCTAATAGACCTCTCCCAAGTTTGTTAAAAAATTTGTTCAAGGAATTTGATTCCATGCAGAACTCCATGAACTCCAGAATGTCCAAAAAAGAAATAAAAACTTTAAAAATCTTCCTGTCAAAAATTGTATAGCCTATGGCTACCATGTTTGGTATGTAGAATCATCTAGTGGACCCCTACATAGGTTGTTCAAATTTTGTCCCTGGGGTCAAAATTATCTCAACCCCGGGAGTCACAAGTTTTACATTGGATTATAATTATACTAAAAACTTGGGGTTAAAGATGGCCATGCCCAGGGGGTCACATGTTTTACATAGGGTTATTTAGTAAAAACTTTAAAAAGTCTTCTTGTTTCAAACCGAAAGGCTTGGAGCTGTGATATTTGGTATGAAGCATCATCTGGCAGACCTCTACCAATATTGTTCAAATTTTGCTGCAGGGGCCTAAATTGTCCCCACCCTCAGGGTCACAAGTTTTACATGGAATTATATAGTAAAAACTTTAAACATCGTCTTGTCCAAAACCAAAACACTTAGAGCTGTGATATTTGGTATGTAGCATCATCAGGTGAACCTTTACTTTGAGTGTTCAAATTATGTCCCTGGGGTCGAACACGGACACGCCCTGGGGTCACATGTTTTACATAGGATTATGTAGTAAAAACCTTAAAAATCTTCTTTTCCGAAACTGAAAGTCTTAGAGCTGTGATGTTTGGTTCGTAGCATCATCTAGGAAACCTTTACCAAGGTTGTCCACATTAAGCCCCCTGGGGTCAAAATTGGCTCTGCCCCGGGGGTCACAAATTTTACTGAAAACATTAATTTTTTTTGTCAAATTTCGTAAGGCCTAGAGCTACCAAATTTGGTATGTTACTAAGAATCATCTGAGACCTGTACTCAGATTGCTTTAAATTTGACCCAGGGATCAAACTTGTTTTACATAGTACGAGGGTTGTTTGAAAAGTTTCGGGACAAGTGCTATATTTTTTTAGCTCATCTGGCACAAAGTGCCAAGGTGAGCTATTGGGATGATCCTATGTCCGGCGTCCGGCGTTGTGCGTCGTGCGTATGTGCGTTGTGCGTCGTGCGTATGTGCGGGCATCAACAATTTACTTAAACATCTTCTTCTCTGAAACTACAAAGCCAAGAGCTTTGATATTTGGTGTGTAGTATGATGTAATGGTCCTCTACAAAGATTGTTCAAATTATGTCCCCCGGGCCAAAAATGGCCCCGCCCCAGGGCTTATCAGTTTTTCATAGGAAAATCTTTAAAAATCTTCTTCTCTGAAACTGTAAGGCATAGACCTTTGATATTTGGTATGTAGCATGATATAATGGTCCTCTACAAAGATTGTTCAAATTATGACCCCTGGGTGAAAAATGGCCCCGCCCCGGGGCTTATCAGTTTTTCATAGGAAAATCTTTAAAAATCTTCTTCTCTGAAACTGTCAAGCATAGACCTTCGGTATTTGTTATGTAGCATCATCTAATGGTCCTCTACTAAGATTGTTCAAATTATGACCCCTGGGCCAAAAATGGCCCCGCCCAAGGGCTTATCAGTTTTTCATAGGAAAATCTTAAAAAATCATCTTCTCTGAAACTGTAAGGCATAGACCTTTGATATTTGGTATGTAGCATGATCTAATGGTCCTCTACTAAGAATGGTCATATTATGACCCCTGGGCCAAAAATGGCCCTGCCCCGGGGCTTATCAGTTTTTCATAGGAAAATCTTTAAAAATCATCTTCTCTGAAAATGTAAGGAATAGACCTTTGGTATTTGGTATGTAGCATCATCTAATGGTCCTCTACTAAGATTGTTCAAATTATGACCCCCAGGACAAAAATAGCCCTGCCCCAGGGCTTATCAGTTTTTCATAGGAAAATCTTGAAGAAATCATCTTCTCTGAAACTGTAAGGCATAGACCTTTGATATTTGGTATGTAGCATGATCTAATGGTCCTCTACTAAGATTGTTCAAATTATGACCCCTGGGCCAAATATGGCCCCGCCCCGGGGCTTATCAGTTTTTTAGCTCACCAGAGCACAAAGTGCTCAGGGTGAGCTTTTGTGATCGCCAGATGTCCGTCGTCCGTCGCGTGCGTCGTCCGTCGTCGGGCGTCAACAATTTGAACCTTAAAAAATCTTCTCCTCTAAATCTACAGGGTTCTCAGCTTTCATCTTTAGTACATAGCATCACCTATAGGTCCTCTACAAAAGTTATATAAATTATGCCCCTGGGGTCAAAATTGGCCCCGCCAAGGGGTGGGAAGTTTTCAATAGAAATATATAGTAAAACTTTGAAAATCTTCTCCTCTGAAACCAGAAGGTTATTAGCTTTCATATTTGGCACATAGCATCATGTTCAGGTCCTCTACAAAAGTTATATAAATTATGGCCCTGGGGTCAAAATTGGTTCCGCCCCAGGGGTGGGCAGTTTTCAATAGAAACAAATAATGAAATCTTTGAAAATCTTCTCCTCTGAAACTGAAAGGCTCTCATCTTTCATATTTGGCACAGAGCAGCATATTCAGGTCCTCTACATAAGTTATATATATTAAGGCCCTGGGGTCAAAATTGGCCCCGCCCCAGGGGTGGGCAGTTTCCAATAGAAATATATAGTGAAAACTTTGAAAATCTTCTCCTCTGAAACTAGAAGGTTCTCAGCTTTCATATTTGGCACATACCATCATGTTCAGGTCCTCTACAAAAATTATATAAATTATGGCCCTGGGGTCAAAATTAGCCCTGCCCCAGGGGTGGGCAGTTTTCAATGGAAACAAATAGTGAAATCTTTGAAAATCTTCTCCTCTGAAACTTGAAGGCGCTTAGCTTTCATATTTGGCACAGATCATCATGTTCAGGTCCTCTACAAAAGTTATATAAATTATACCCCTGGGGTCAAAATTGGGGCCGCCCCAGGGGTGGGAAGTTTATCAATAGATACATATGGTAAACCTTTGAAAATCTTCTCCTTTGAAATCAGAAGTTTCTCAGATTTCATATTTGGCACACAGCATCATGTTCAGGTCCTCTACAAAAGTTATATAAATTATGCCCCTGGGGTTAAATTTGGCCCCGCCCCAGGGATGGGCAGTTTTTAATAGAAACAAACAGTGATATCTTTAGAAATCTTCTCCTCTGAAACTGGAAGGCGCTCAGCTTTCATATTTGGCACAGAGCATTATGTTCAGGTCCTCTACAAAAGTTATATTAATTATTGCCCTGGGGTCAAAATTGCCCCCGCCCCAGGGGTGGGCAGTTTTCAATAGAAACAAATAGTGAAAACATTGAAAATCTTCTTCTCTGAATCTGGAAAGTTCTCAGCTTTCATATTTGGCACATAGCATCATGTATAGGTCCTCTACAAAAGTTATATGAATTATGACCCTGGGGTCAAAATTGGCCCTGCCCCAGGGGTGGGTAGTTTTCAGCAGAAACATATAGAGAAAACTTTGAAAATCTTCTCTTCTGAAAGGTTCACAGCTTGCATATTTGGCTCATAGCATTATGTTCAAGTCCTCTACAAAAGTTATATAAATTACGCCCCTGGGGTCAAAATTGGCCTGCACAAAGGCCGGCTAGTTTTCTATAGAAACATATAGTGAAAACTTTGAAAATCTTCTCCCCTGCTTGTCTGGTGAGCGCTTCAGGGCCATTCTGGCCCTCTTGTCATAGGAAAATCTTTAAATATATTCTTCTCTAAAATTATAAGGTATAGACCTTTGATATTTGGTATGTAGCATTATTTAATCGTAATCTACTAAGATTAATCAAAATATGACCCCGGACCAAAATGGCCCCGCCCAAGGGCTTATCAGTGTTTCATAGGAAAATCTTTAAAAATCTTCTCCAGAACTGTAAGGTCTAGGCCCTTGATATTTGGTATGTAGCATCATCTAATGGTTTTCTACCAAGATTATTCAAATTATTACCCCTGGGTCAAAAATGGCCCCGCCCTGGGGCTTATCAGTTTTTCATAGGAAAAGCTTTAAGAATCTTCTTCTCCAAAACTGTAAGGCAGAGACCTTTAATATTTGGTATGTAGCGCTATCTAATAGTTTTCTACCAAGATTGTTCAAATTATGTCTCCTGGGTTGAAAACTTCCCCGCCCAGGGGCATGTCAGTTTTTAGCTCACCAGAGCACAAAGTGCTCAGGGTGAGCTTTTGTGATCGCCTGATGTCCATCGTCCGTCGGCATGCGTCGTGGGTCGTGCGTCGTCGGGCGTCAACAATTTCAACCTTTAAAAATCTTCTCCTCTGAATCAACAGGGTTTTCAGCTTTCATCTTTGGTACATAGCATCATCTGTAGGTCCTCTACAAAATTTATATAAATTAAGGCCCTGGGGTCAATATTGTTTTCAATAGAAACATATAGTAAAACTTTGAAAATCTTCTCCTCTGAAACTGGAAGGTTCTCAGCTTTCATATTTGGCACATAGCATCATGTTCAGGTCTTCTGCAAAAGTTATATAAATTATGGCCCTGGGGTCAAAATTGGCCCCCGCCCCAGGGGTGGGCAGTTTTCAATGGAAACAAATAGTGAAATCTTTGAAAATCTTTTTCTCTGATACTGGAAGGCTCTCAGCTTTCATATTTGGCACAGAGCATCATGTTCAGGTCCTCTACAAAAGTTATATAAATTATGGCCCCGGGGTCAAAATTGGCTCCGCCCCAGGGGTGGGCAGTTTTCAATAGAAACAAATAGTGAAATCTTTGAAAATCTTCTTCTCTGAAACTGGAAGGCTCACAGCTTTCATATTTGGCACAGGGCATCATGTTCAGGTCCTCTACAAAAATTATATAAATTATGGCCCCGGGGTCAATATTGGCCCCGCCCCAGTGGTGGGCAGTTTTCAATAGAAACCAATAGTGAAATCTTTGAAAATCTTCATCTCTGAAACTGGAAGGCTCTCAGCTTCCATATTTGGCACAGAGCATCATGTTCAGGTCCTCTACAAAAGTTACAGAAGTTATGGCCCTGGGGTCAAAATTGGCCCCGCCCAAGGGGTAGGCAGATTTCAATAGAAACAAATTGTGAAAAATTTGAAAACCTTCACCCCTAAAAACTTGAAGGTTCTCAGCTTTCATATTTGGCACATAGCATCATGTTCAGGTCATCTACAAAAGTTATATAAGTCATGGCCCTGGGGTCAAAATTGCCCCCCCCCCCCCCCCAGGGGTGGGCAGTTTTCAATAGAAACATTTAGTGAAAACTTTGAAAATCTTCTTGTCTGAAACTGGAATGTTCTCAGCTTTCATATTTGGCATATAGCATCATGTTCAGGTCCTCTACAAAAGTTATATAAATTGTGCCTCTTGGGTCAAAATTGGCCCCGCCCCAGGGGAGGCTAGTTTTCTATAGAAACATATAGTGAAAACTTGAAAATCTTCTCCTCTGATTGTCTGGTGAGCGCTTCAGGGCCATTCTGGCCCTCTTGTTTATAGGAAAGTTTTTAAAAATCTTCTCTTAAAAATCTTTAAAAGTCTTCTCTGAACTTGTAAGGCATAGACCTTAGATATTTGGTATGTTGCATTATCTAATAGTCCTCTACCAAGATTTTCAAATTATGAACCCCAGATCAAAATTGACCCCGCCCTGGGGCTTAACAGTTTTTCATAGGAAAATCTTTAAGGTCTAGACTCTTTATATTTAGTATGTAGCATCATCTGATGGTTTTCTACCAAGATTTTTCAAATTATGCAATCTGTCGTTGAAATCATTAATCTGTTACGAACAAGTGAGCGATTAAGGGCCATCATGGCCCTCTTGTTTATTTGTTAATATTTTTCTATGAAATTTTCATAAATGATAGCTGTTACTGTATCCTATTGATTTATTGCAATAATTGAACTTAGGTATGTGCAAGATGCGATATTTTGTCACCATAGCAACGTCATATCGATGTCAGTGGGGCACCTTGGTATACTCAATAAAAGCTTGTCTTTATATAGGTCTGAAACACTCAAATTTTCTCGAAATATTTCCCAGCATACTTTATATACTTCTGGTGCCCATTTATCCAAGAAGCGAAACAATTTTTGAATTCTTCTGATGAATTTTTTCGAATACACTCTCTGACAAGGTCATTGACGTCGTCGAAACGTCAGCCTCGCAAGTCACACTTGATTGTCGGAAATAACAAAAAATTGCATGGTACAAGGTCTGGGGAGTATGGTAGGTACGCAATTATGTCAATTCCTCTCTCAGTAAGTACTTCCTTTGTTGCAGATGCGATATTGGGCGTTGCATTGTCATGATGCAGGTAGAATTTACTATAATTTTCTAGTAGCTTCTTCCTCACAGCCCTGGTCAAAATACCGTCGCAGCACCCGAAACGTGTTAATGAGTGCATATAATTATGTAACAGCGAAATATTTTCATTATATTTATCAAACATTTCTTTTATTCCATGTACAGTAAGAAATATTTTAAATTCAAGTTATTAAAAAGACTTAACACCGTGCCTTTGAGTAATACTGAACCTGTATCACTGGGATCTGCTCTACTTCTCTGTGGTAATTAGCCACTTGCTTGCTGTTTTTCTAACTTTTACTTCATATCTTATAATATTCTTCATGTCCGCCTTATATCCCTATCCCTAATCTTCACCTCCTCAATCCTAACTTCAAACTTCTCTTCACTTCAACTCTTACTTCCTAACTCTCAATCTTATCTAATATTATCTTTCTTACCCTCAACTTTCTCTCTCAATTCTCCTGATTCTAGCCACACCCACACACAATTCTCATCAACCAACCGTCTTCTTCCATTCATCTCTCATCATCCACCTTTCATTCTGTACAAACTCTTAATTACACTAATTACTGCCTCTCATACTAATCTGTTGTATCCAGACCTTCCAAACCTAAATCTTTGTTTACATCTTAATGTCACCTTTAGAGGTTTAGCCACTGCTTAACTAACTTGTATTTGCACATTCTGGTCAGGCTGTCCCAATGTTTGTTTAATTACATCAATACAACCAAAGACACAGGATAGCACTTGTTCATATACAACAGTCTGGTCATTAATGATATTTTGATAAGACTAATTATTATGCTCAACATGACCAGCCCTTTCCATAGCTGTCTTCACAGATCAGTCAGTTATATCTGCAATCAATTAACTAATATCTGTGTAGACTCACCAGTGTACTAATTCTTCATAATTTATACATTTCTTACGACACGTTTCTAAATTATATCAAAGCATAATATTTGAATACATTATATCATTTTCATAGCTCTGTGACTCCGTCACTGTCTTTGCATTGTGATGTCAAGGTGCCCCGCTCACGTCAACGTGACGTTGCTATTGTGACAATATAACGCATGTTGCTTGTACCTACATTTAATTATGGCAATAAATTAATAGGATACAGTAACAGCTATCATTTATGAAAATTTCATAGAAAAATATTAACAAATAAAAAATAAATACAGCACTTGTCCCGAAACTTTTCGAACAACCCTTGTAAAAACGCCTCTTGTCTGAGACCCATAGGTTTAGATCTGTAACATTTGTTTTGTAGTATTATCTAGTAGACCTCCTCAAAGATAATTCAAATTTTGCCCCAGGGTAAAGTGACCCTGCCCTTTGGGTTGTCAGTTTACATAGAGTTATTTTAAGACAGAAATTTTTAAAACCTTCTTGTGCTGGAACAGCTTTAACAACACCATGTTATCATATCAACTATTTTTATTTCATTTTTATGGCGTTCGCAACGCCATATACTAGTCGGTCTCTTTACGGCAAAGAGTTCACTTGTCTAGTGAACATGCGCAAGACAAAATAGTTTTCTTCAAGTCTGCACTAGATCTAGTTTGGTTGTAAAATGTTCATGTATTTGTTTACTCTTCATGTATTTAATAATAATTCGCTGTGTGAGATAATAACTACTAATCTACACAAAGATAAACTTTTTAAAAGTCTTGAATTTTAATAAACTCCAAGTACGTCGATGCTCCATAGTGGGCCCTGTACTTTAATCTGAAGAAGAAGAAGAAGAAGCGAACGAATATTTTGCCGTTGTTTTCGCAACACCTTGGCATTCTAAAGCAGAAGGAATATAGCCGAGGTTTCCAATTGCATTTACACATTCGTAACTGATTAGCATATAGACCTAAATCTTCAGCCAATCAAACCTTTTGCATCGCATTCGGTCATTTCCGTTTGACCCGTACTCAAAATTAGAAATAGGAAGTTTCATAAAGGACAAGGTCAAAGAAATCCCATATACACATTTATCACGCATCGAACAGCGTGTTTTGACTATGGCACCCAACCTCAACACAAGTCTAAGTCTTACAAGAAGTAAAACCGTAAAAACACGGGGTTCTATCGGCTTATCAAAGTAAGTATTATCCATAGAAGGTTTTCAACACATATTCAATCAAATTATATTCCAGTGTCAATAACAACTGTCTCTTCTATGTATCGTGTAACCGCCGAGTCTGCTCAAGACGTTTTGTGGGTTGAGTCTTAATGTACACCATAGAAGTCAGTACACCATTTAAGTTAGGTGTCCGTAATACACGTAGCCCCGCCTTCAGACGAAGTCCTGCCCACTGCCAAGCACGGAGACCACTGCCAAGCACGGAGATACATATATGGGATCCTTTCAGTGGTTTGCCGAATACATAAATAAAGAAGGAAAACGCTGATTTTTTCAATTACATCTAATTTAATTTAAAAGAGAAGGGGAGGAAAAGGGGAGGGAAATATTTAAGTTTAATGTTGCTTTTGTCTCAATAGTAATTGGGATCGAACAACTTGTACACCATTTAAGTCAGGTGACTAGAGAGACTTTGAATAGCTCCAAAGGAATGAAAACGCTGCACACCATTTAAATTAGGTGACCAGAGAGACCTAGAATAGCTAGATAGGACCGTAAAATTTGTACACCATTTAAGTCTAGTGAACAGAGAGACTAAGAATAACTCCATGGGACCGAAAAACGTGTACACCATTTATAAGCAAGGTGACCAGGGAGACATAGACAACTTGCACGCCATTTAAGTCAGGCGACCAAGGAGACATAGAATAGCTCCATAGGAGCGAAAAATTGTACACCATTTAAGTCAGGTGACCAGGGATTTATAGAATAGTCACATAGGACCCAACATCTTGTACACCATTTAAGTTAGGTGACTAGAGAAACGTGTACACCACTTAAGTCAGGTGAGCTGGGAGACCTAGAATAGCTTCATAGGACCGAAAAACTTGTACACCGTTTAAGTCAGATGAGCAGGGAGACCTAGAATAGCTTCATAGGACCGACAAACTTGTACACCGTTTAAGTCAGGTGACCAGGGAGACATAGAATAGCTCAATAGTTCAACACAATTTGCACACCATATAAGTCAGGTGACTAGAGAGGCACAGAATAGCTCAATAGGACCGAAAAACTTGTACACCAATTTAGTCGTGTGACCAGGGAGACCTAGAATAGCTTTATAATACAACACAATTTGCACACCATTTAAGTCAGGTGACCAGGGAGACCTAGATAACTTGCACACCATATAAGTCAGGTGACTAGAGAGGCATAGAATAGCTCAATAGGACAAAAAAATTGTACACCAATTAAGTCGTGTGACCAGGGAGACCTAGAATAGCTTTATAGTACAACACAATTTGCACACTATTTAAGTCAGGTGACAAGAGGGACCTAGACAACTTGCACACCATTTAAGGCAGGTGACCAGAGATACCTAGAATAGCTCCATAGGATCTAAACACTTGTACACCATTTAAGTCAGGTGAGCAGGGAGACCTAGAAAAGCTTCGTAGGACCGAAAAACTTGTACAACGTTTAAGTCAGGTGGCCAAGAAGACCTAGAATAGCTCTATAGTACATGTACAAAACAGTTTGTACACCATTTAAGTCAGGTGACCAGAGAGACCTCGAATACCTCTATAGGACAGAAAAACATGTACACTATTTAATTCAGGTGACTAGAGAGACCTACAATAGCTCCATAGGACCTAAACACTTGTACACCATTTAAGTCAGGTGACCAGAGAGACCTAGACAACTTGCACACCATTTAAGTCAGGTGACCAGAGAGACCTCGAATACCTCCATAGGACCAAAAAACGTGTACACTATCTAAGTCAGGTGACTAGAGAGACCTACAATAGCTCCATAGAACGATAACACTTCTACACCACCGTTTAAGTCAGATGACCAGAGAGACCTCGACAACTTGCACACCATTTAAGTCAGGTGACCAGAGAGACCTCGAATACCTCCATAGGACCGAAAAAAGTGTACACTGTTTACTTCAGGTGACTAGAGAGACTTACAATAGCTGCATAGGACCAAAACACTTGTACACCATTTAAGTCAGGTGACCAGAGAGACCTAGACAACTTGCACACCATTTAGGTCAGGTGACCAGAGAGACCTAGAATAGCTCCATAGGACCGAACATCTTGTACACCATTTAAGTTAGGTGACTAGAGAGGCCTAGAATAGCTCCATAGGATCTAAAAATGTGTACAACACTTAAGTCAAGTGAGCAGGGAGACCTAGAATACCTTCATAGGACCGACAAACTTAAGTCAGGTGACAAGGAAGACCTAGAATAGCTTTATAGTACAAAACAATTTGCACACCATTTAAGTCGGGTGACCAGGGAGACCTAGACAACTTGCAAACCATATATGTCAGGTGACCAGAGAGACCTCGAATACTTCCATAGGACCGAAAAATTTGTACACCAATTAAGTCAGGTGACCAGGGACACATGGAAGAGCCCCACAGGACCGAAAAACTTGTACACCATTTAAGTTAGGTGACTAGAGAAACCTAGAATAGCTCCATAGGACCAAAAAACGTTTACACCATTTAAGTTATGTGACTAGAGAAACCTAGAATAGCTCCATAGGATCTAAAAACGTGTACACCATTTAAGTCAGGTGACTATAGAGACCTAGAATAGCTCCATATGAATAAAAATGCACACCATTTAAGTTAGGTGACCAGAGAGACCTAGAATACCTCCATAGGACTCAAAACGAGTGAGGTCTAGAAGAGTTACATATGACCTAACAACATGGACACTACATGTATTTATTTTAGGCGACCAGAGAGACCTAGAATAGCTTCATTGGAATGAAAAGGTTGCACACCATATAAGTCAGGTGACCAGAGGGACATAGAATACCTCTATAGGATCGATAAATCTGTACAACATTTAAGTCAGTTGACCAGAGACATAGAATAGCTGTATAGGACAAGGCAACTTGCACACCATTTAAGGGAGGTAATCAGAGAGACTTAGAATAGCTCCATATGACCAAAACACTTGTACACCAATTTAGTCAGGTGACCAGAGAAACCTGCAATAGTTCCCAAAGGACCTAACACCGCGTACACCATTTAAGTTAGGCGACCAGAGACTTTTACGGACAATGGCTCCCTCGGCATCTCTTAGGCCTCCGGCTTCAATTGACAAAGTCCTGGGATGTTTGATCGGATCGCCTCACTGGATTCCGACATCCTCAGGGTGGGCATGAGGGCTTCCTCTGCCAATGTCTCTCTCTCATTTTTTAGCGTTGGGGTCGTGTCAGCGCCAACAGATGGTGTGTAGCTTCAAACATCGACCTCCTATCTGCGGCCCTCTCTGTTGGGCTTTAATCGGAGACCACGTCTTCCGAAGCGACTAAGTGCCTTTCATACCAGCTGGGCCGCTCGGCCCAACTGGCCTTGGGTCTAGGGCTCAAATCGACAGCGGAAATGCTCCGCGGTCGCCGTGACACCTTCCTCCAATCTGCACATGCCCTGCAGGGCGAGCTGCGGGCGTATCCCCTTGCCTCCGAACTACTTTTCGGAGGCAAAGTAAGGAACCTTCCCTGCTCCCAATACCTCGGGGTTGGCGTCTCAGTGTTCCTTCCCTCCCCGCCCTAGGGGTTCTGGACATTCTATGCCTCAGCCCTTGGGACTCGCTCTTTCTGCCCCCCCTTCCGATCCGACCCTGCATTCTTGTGGGCGCCAGGCTTCTTTACATTGTTGCAGCATGGCACAATATCACTCAGGACCCTTGGATCCTCCCTATTGTAGTATCCATCTGGGTCGACAGCCTCTTTTCTCCGGGGTCCCGATTCATCTGTCATCGGATCACCCGAATATGCAAGACGCAGTGCCTTAACTTCTCGCAAAAGCGGCGGTAGAAAGGGTACTGAACGAGAATTCGACGGGCTTTTACAGCTGTCATTTTCTCATTCAAAAGAAGAACGGCGCATTTCGACCTATCGTCGTGCTCTCTTCTCTCAACAAGTATGTAGAGGTCGACCATTTCAAAATGGAGAGCATTGCTTCCATTCAGCTAGCTATCTAACAAAAGGGCCATATCCATGGATCTATCAGACGGTTATTTTCATGTCCCGGTTCACCCGGCAGACAGACACCTACGCTTCTGCCATGAGGGCACCGACTACCAGTTCCAGACTCTGCCCTTTGGCCTCTCTACATTCCCAGATAGAGAGGGAGAAAGAGAGAGAGTGGGGATTCTCTGCTAAATAAGGAGAGAAAAGAGAGAGAGAGAGAGGGAGAGAGGGAGTCTCTGCTATATAAGGCTATTGGATAGTATAATCAAACACTACTAAACATAATGTTCATATAAAATTGCTAATTCATTTACGCATGTTATATGCAAATTACCTTAAATATATATGCTTTATAGAAATATGACCTAAAATAAAGATGGTTTATTTTCTTTTTATGATCACTATGTTCTAAAGGACCACAACAAACAATTTGGTACCAATGAAAAAAAGTCTAGGGTGGGATGCTACGGTAACCATGATTAGGACCCCGCCTATCAATGGTGTACATGAACATGTTTTTCGGTCATGTGGTGTACAAGTTGTTTTGTCCTATGGAGCTATTGTAGGTCTCCCTGGTCACCTGACTTAATTGGTGTGCAAGTTGTCTAGGTCTTTCAGGTCACCTGACTTAAATGGTGTACAAGTTTTCCGGTTCTATGAAGCTATTCTATGTCTCCATTGTCACCTGTTTTAAATGGTGTGCAAATTGTGTTGTACTATAGAGCTATTCTAGGTCTCCCTGCTCACCAGACTTAAATGGTGTACAAGTTTTTACATCCTTTGAAGCTAGTCTAGGTTTCTCTATTCACCTGCCTTAAATGGTGTGCAACTTGTGTTGTACTATAGAGCTATTCTAGGTCTCCCTGCTCACCAGACTTAAATGGTGTACAAGATTTTAGATCCTTTCGAGCTCTTTTAGGTTTCTCTGATCACCTAACTTAAATGGTGAACAAGTTGTCTAGGACTCTCTTGTCACCTGGCTTAAATGATGTACATATGTTTCGGTCCTATGGAGCTATTCTAGGTCCCTCTGGTCACCTGACTTAAATGGTGTACAAGTTTGTTTGGTCCTATGGAGCTATTCTAGATCTCCCTGGTCACCTGACTAAAATGGTGTACACGTTCTTTCGGCCCTATGGAGCTATTCTAGGTCTCTCTGGTCACCTGAATTAAATGGAGTGCAAATTGTCTAGGTCTCTCTGGTCACCTGACTTAAATGGTGTACAAGTTTTTCGGTCCTATGGAGCAATTCTAGGTCTCTCCTATCACCTGACTTAAATGGTGTACAAGTTTTTTGGTTCTGTGGAGCTGATTCTAGGTCTACCTGGTCACGTGACTTAAAGGGTGTACAGTGTTTTCGGCCCTATAAAGCTATTCTAGTTCTCCCTGGTCACATGACTTAAATGTTGTACATTTGTTTTGGTCCTGTGGAGCTATTCTAGGCATCGCTGGTCACCTAACTTAAATGGTGTACAATATTTTCAGTTTAATGGCGCTATTCTAGGTCTCTCTGGTCACCTGACTTACATGGTGTACAATATTTTCGGTTTAATGGAGCTATTCTATGTCTCTCTGGTCACCTGACTTAAATGGTGTACAAGTTTTTCGGTCCTATGGAGCAATTCTAGGTCTCTTCTATCACCTGACTTAAATGGTGTACAAGAGTTTCGGTCATATGAAGCTATTCTATGTCTCCCTAGTCACCTGACTTGAATAGTGTACATTTGTTTTGGTCCTGTGGAGCTATTCTAGGTCTCCCTGATCACCTGACTTAAATGGTTTACAATAGTTTTGGTTTAATGGAGCTATTCTAGGTCACTCTGGTCACCTGACTTAAATGGTGTACACGCTTTTCGGTCCCATGGGGCTATTCTAGGTCTCTCTGGTCACCTGACTTAAGTGGTGTACTTTTTTGTCCTGTGTAGCTATTCTAGGCATCCCTGATCACCTGACTTAAATGGTGTACAACATTTTCGGTTTAATGCAGCTATTCTAGGTCTCTCTGGTCACCAGTCTAATTGTGTACAAGTTTGTTCAGTCCTATGGAGTTATTCTAGATCTCCCTGGTCACCTGACTTAAATGGTGTACACATTTTTTCGGCCCTATGGAGCATTTCTAGGTCTCTCTGGTTACTTGAATTAAATGGAGTTCAAATTGGCTCGGTCTCTCTGGTCACCTGACTTAAATGGTGTACAATATTTTCGGTTTAATGGAGATATTCTAGGTCTCTCTGGTCACCTGACTTAAATGGTGTACAAGTTTGTTTGGTCCTATGGAGCTATTCTAGATCTCCCTGGTCACCTGACTTAAATGGTGTACACGTTCTTTCGGCCCTATGGAGCTATTCTAGGTCTCTCTGGTCACCTGAACTAAATGGAGTGCAAATTGTCTAGGTCTCTCTGGTCACCTGACTTAAATGGTGTACAAGTTTTTCGGTCCTATGGAGCAATTCTAGGTCTCTCCTATCACCTGACTTAAATGGTGTACATGTTTTTTGGTTCTGTGGAGCTGATTCTAGGTCTACCTGGTCACGTGACTTAAAGGGTGTACAGTGTTTTCGGCCCTATAAAGCTATTCTAGTTCTTCCTGGTCACATGACTTAAATGTTGTACATTTGTTTTGGTCCTGTGGAGCTATTCTAGGCATCCCTGGTCACCTAACTTAAATGGTGTACAATATTTTCAGTTTAATGGCGCTATTCTAGGTCTCTCTGGTCACCTGACTTACATGGTGTACAATATTTTCGGTTTAATGGAGCTATTCTATGTCTCTCTGGTCACCTGACTTAAATGGTGTACAAGTTTTTCGGTCCTATGGAGCAATTCTAGGTCTCTTCTATCACCTGACTTAAATGGTGTACAAGAGTTTCGGTCATATGAAGCTATTCTATGTCTCCCTAGTCACCTGACTTAAATAGTGTACATTTGTTTTGGTCCTGTGGAGCTATTCTAGGTCTCCCTGATCACCTGACTTAAATGGTGTACAATAGTTTTGGTTTAATGGAGCTATTCTAGGTCACTCTGGTCACCTGACTTAAATGGTGTACACGCTTTTCGGTCCCATGGGGCTATTCTAGGTCTCTCTGGTCACATGAATTAAATGGAGTGCAAATTGTCTAGGTTTCTCTGGTCACCTGACTTAAATGTTGTACAAGTTTTTCGGTCCTATGGAGCAATTCTAGGTCTCTCCTATCACCTGACTTAAATGGTGTACAAGTTGTTTGGTCATGTGGGGCTGATTATAGATCTACCTGATCACCTGACTTAAATGGTATACAATTACTGTGTTCGGTCCTATAAAGCTATTCTATGTCTCTCTGGTCACCTGACTTAAATGGTGTACAATTTTTTCGGCCATATGGATCTATTCTAGGTCTCTCTGGTCACCTGATATTAAATGGAATGCATATTGTCTAGGTATCTCTGGTCACCTGACTTAAATGGTGTACAAGTTTTTCGGTCCGATGGAGC
Organism: Azorinus chamasolen; assembly: GCA_963576725.1. NCBI lineage: Eukaryota > Metazoa > Mollusca > Bivalvia > Cardiida > Solecurtidae > Azorinus > Azorinus chamasolen. The sequence goes on from OY755248.1 coordinate 50,164,935, forward strand.
AATGCTAGGTCTTTCCTATCACCTGACGTAAATGGTGTACACGTTTTTTGGTGCTTTGGAGCTGATTCTAGGTCTACCTGGTCACCTGACTTAAATGGTGTACAAGTTTTTCGGTCCGATGGAGCAATGCTAGGTCTTTCCTATCACCTGACGTAAATGGTGTACAAGTTTTTTGGTGTTTTGGAGCTGATTCTAGGTCTCCCTGTTCACCTGACTTCCCGGTGACTTTTGTCACTGACCGTTCCAAGGCGGTACTTCCATCTTCCTCCTATTGAATGTTTGTTTTGTCTTTGTGCGTCTCTTGTTGTTTTTTCTACCCGTGTACATTTGCTGTTTCCTTGTGTTGCTGTTCGGGCGAGTGTTTGTTTTGTATGTGGTATTTCCTGCATGACTCATTTTTGTACTTTTAAATGGTGTACATTTATTTTGGTCCTGTGGAGCTATTCTAGGCACCCCTGGTCACATGACGTACAAATGGTTATCAATATTTTCGATTTAATGGAGCTATTCTAGGTCTCTCTGGCCACTTGACTTAAATAGTGTACAAAATTTTCGGTCCTATGGAGCTATTCTAGATCTCCCTGGTCTCCTGACTTAAATGTTGTACAAGTTTTGCGGTCCTATAAAGCTATTCTAGGTCTCCTTGGTCACCTGACTTAAATGGTGTACAAGTTTTTCGGTCATTTGGAGCTATTCTATATATCCCCGGTCACTTGACTTAAATGGTGTACACCTTTTTTCGGCCCTATGGAGCTATTCTAGGTCTCTCTGGTCCCCTGAATTAAAAGTACAAGTGTTTTGGTCCTGTGGGGCTGATTCTAGGTCTACCTGGTCACCCGACTTAAATGGTGAACAATATTTTCGGTCCTATTAAGCTAGTCTATGTCTCTCTTGTCACCTTACTTAAATGGTGTACACGTTTTTTGGTCCCGTGGAGCTGATTCTAGGTCTACCTGGTCACCTGACATAAATGGTGTGCAATATATTCGGTCCTATAAAGCTATTCTAGGTATCTCTTGTCACCTTACTTAAATAGTGTACAAGTGTTTCGGTCGTATGGAGCTATTCTAGGTCACCTGACTTAAATATTGTACAAATTTTTCGGTTCTATGGAGCTATTCTAGGTCTCTCTTTTTGGTCCCGTGGAGCTGATTCTAGGTCTACCTGGTCACCTGACTTAAATGGTGTGCAAGTTTTTCGGTCCCATATACAATAAAGGCAGGTGGGCAGGACTTCGTCTAAAGGCGGGGCTGACGGTATGACTGACACCTAACTTAAATGGTGTACTGACTTCTATGGTGTACATTAAGACTCAACCGACGTTTGTGTCGTGTAAAAGCGAAAGTAGGTAGCAACAATTTGTTGAAATGTCTTTCCTAGCTTACAACTCTACTTCTGACTGTAGTTCTGAATTTGAGTTTCATCAGGTTCCAAACAACTGCCGTAATTGTATGTACATGTATGGATCTACTTAGTAATTAAAAATAAAAACAGTCTACCTTCAACTTTGTAAGCAAACTACATTTATTCAAAATAAACGAGTGCTGAACATGGAAAAATAAATGTTATGTGTAAGAATAAGTTGAACAAAAAATGTAGGATTATAGGTAGCCTTTGTATCATTTTGATGTTGTGCTTCAGTTTTTGCATCAGCTTAGGACATGAAAGCATTAATTGACCCTTTACTTCATGAATATTCATATAAGAAATAATGACATCATGAATATAATTAAGATATTCTTTTGCCATAGTAGAAACTAGAAGCATGTCAATATATAAACAGCAGATCATGAGATGGCTCCTTTTGTTTCAGTCTGTCATATTTTTATGCCCCCAATCAAGAATCAAGGGGGTGGGGCTGACTTTGTTGGTTTGTTGGCTTGGCTCAAACTTTAATGTTGGCAATAACGTTGTAGCCATTGCACATACATACTTCAAACCTGGCATGTCTATGCAACTTACAGAGGCGAAACATTTTTATTTATTTATTTATTTTTTAATTATTTTTTTTTTTGGGGGGGGGGGCTTATTAAATTCAAGGTTATATTACAGTTAAATGTCACATTACGGGTCAAATTTATATTTGTCACAATCAGGGGCATAGTGTTTCACAAAAATGTGTTGTTATTAATACTGTTATCAATTCCAAGACGTTATTGTTATTAACGTGTACATCAATTCCCCCCCACCCCCCAACACACACATAACATCCATATATATCAAACCTGAACGCCATTATGGCCATTCAGGCCTTTGATTTCTTTCCCTAAAGCATTTGTGATTAAAAGTAAAAGATAGTGTGGCAAAATATGGCCGCATGAAAAAAATCTTCCTTTGATCCTCAGTTGTTCCTAAACAACTGTCATAAGGAAGACATACTAAATGAGGGAAACCCCAGGCTGCCGAGGACAGGACGATGTCATGATTGAACAAGCATATTCCTAAATATACATGTAAAAAATTTATACATCTCCAATTTTGAACATATGTCTCCAATTTACTATGCCTCCAATTTGTATTGAGTTTCCGCTTGAGTCTCCATTTTTATACGCCCACCTAATAAAGGTGGTCGTATATTGTCGTGGCCCTGTCTGTCCGTCCGTCCGTCCGTTCGTTAGTTCGTTCGTACGTTCGTTCGTACGTTCGTTCGTCCGTCAACATTTTGTTTGTCCGCTGTTTTCTTGGAAAACTATTTGACAGATATTAATGAAACTTCACACAAATGTTAAATGCATCAAAATCTGAAGCCGAGTTGATTCTGAGGTTCATTTGATTTTTCATTTCAGAGTTATGGCCCTTGTTCTTAAAAAATATGGGAATAGTTTGTCTGCTGTTTTTTTGGGAAAACTATTTGAGAGATATTAATAAAACTTCACACAAATGTTTAATGCATCAAGATCTGAAGCTGAGTAGATTCTGAGGTTCATTTGATTTGTCGTTTTGGAGTTATGGTCCTTTTACTTAAAAAATAATGCAAATACATGCAAATAGTTTGTCCGCTGTTTTCTGGGAAAACTATTTGACAGATATTAATGAAACTTCACACAAATGTTTAATGCATCAAGATCTGAAGCTGAGTTGATTCTGAGGTTTATTTGATTTGTCGTTTCCGAGTTATGGCCCTTTTACTTAAAAAATAATGCAAATACATGCAAATAGTTTGTCCGCTGTTTTCTGGAAAAACTATTTGAGAGATATTAATGAAACTTCACACAAATGTTTAATGCATCAAGATCTGAAGCAGAGTTGAATTCTGAGGTTCATTTGATTTGTCATTTTGGAGTTATGGCCCTTGTCCTTAAAAAATATGCAAATAGTTTGTCCGCTGTTTTCTGGGAAAACTATTTGAGAGATATTAATGAAACTTCATACAAATGTTTAATGCATCAAGATCTGAAGCTGAGTCAATTCTAAGGTTCATTTGATTTGTCGTTTCAGAGTTATGGCCCTTTTACTTAAAAAATAATGCAAATACATGCAAATAGTTTGTCCGCTGTTTTCTGGGAAAACTGTTTGACAGACATTAATGAAACTCCACACAAATGTTTAATGCATCAAGATTGGAAGCTGAGTTGATTCTGAGGTTCATTTGATTTTTCATTTCAGAGTTATGGCCCTTGTCCTTAAAAAATATGCAAATAGTTTGTCCGCTGTTTTCTGGGAAAACTATTTGAGAGATATTAATGAAACTTCACACAAATATTCAATGCATCAAGATCTGAAACTGAATTGATTCTGAGGTTCATTTGATTTATCGTTTCAGAGTTATGGCCCTTGTCCAAAAAAATAATGCAAATAGTTTGTCCGCTGTTTTCTGGGAAAACTATTTGAGAGATATTAATGAAACTTCACAAAATGTTTAATGCATCAATATCTGATGCTGATTGATTTTGAGGTTTATTTGATGTTTTGTTTCAGAGTTATTGCCCTTTTACTAAAAAAATGCAAATATATGCAAATAATTTGTCCGCTGTTTTCTGGCAAAACTGTTTGACAGATATTAATGAAACTTCATACACATGTTTAATGCATCAAGACCTGAAGCTAAGTTGATTCTGAGTATCATTTGATGTGTTGTTTCGGAGTTATGGTCCTTGCACTTATGCAAATCTATGCAAATATGAGGATGGCCATAACTTTTCATTTGAAATGATATTTACTTAAAAAAATTTATATGGTTAAACCTTAATGTGAATTTTCACATATATTACGGAGTTTTTGATATGTCATTTTATTCTAAAGTTATGGTCCTTGAACTTTGTGTGTTGGTTGCTTTGTTTGTCTGTCAACTTTTAGTTTGTCTGTTGTTTTCTTGGAAAACTATTAAAATGATATAAATGAAACTTAACACAAATGTTTTAAGCAACAAAATTTGAAGCTGAGTTTATTTTGAGGTTCATTCAGTTTGTCTTTACAGAGTTATGGCCGTTGCAATTTACAAAAATCTGCAAAAATGAGGATTAGCTGTAACGTTTTTATTTAATAAGATATTCACTTCATTTTTTTGAAAAATAGTATCACCTTAATATGGAAATCAAGATCTGAAGCACAGATTAGAAAATGTCAACACTTATAAGGCATGTTGAATCAGAGAAAGTTTGCAAGTGGGCGTATTATGTACCGTATGCGGTACTCTTGTTCAGATTTCCAGAATAATAAGTCTCCCTCTGCTATTTTTAGTCTCCAATTGTAAGTCTCCTGTCTCCATTCCTCCGTTATTCTTTCCATTTTATCTCCCAGCTGGGTCCACCTGTTCCGAGCGGACCCAGCTTTTCAAGAAATAATTGACATAGCTAGCACTCCCCAGAATTGGTCCTCAACAAGGAATACAATGTATTCTATGTGCCATAAAAAGGGGAAAGCCAGCCATATCCTACCTAATTAAAAGGTTGCAATAATGCTACTTCCATTTCATATATATCTAAAGATTTTAGTCTATTATTTTGCATGACACCATCCAATCCCCAGCAGCCCAGAATTTTCCACCACAACAAACTTACAGTTTGTCCCCCAAAATTATGGGCGTATTGTTAGTGCTCAAAATATGTAATGGTTTCCGTCAACTAGAAAGATTTTATAGCTTCCCCAAGGCCTAAAATGAACATTTCTTTACCCACAGTGGACAGGTGGACGTGGTCAGTATGGAAAAAACCTGTAGTTGTCCTGTCTATTGATTTTAAATTCAGTACTCTGCCCTTTGGATGAAGCAGCGTGAAATTTGCAATTTTACGATTAATAGACTGACGCTTGCGGTTCATGGCCTTATAATAGTTATTTGATGGATTCCCATGACCCCATGACACCCTTGGCAAAGTCATGATCCACACAATTAAAGAGTTGACCAAGTTTGAAAATAAGTATGAGAGTTCTTTTTTTATTAAGCGTACAATCTTCCCTTGATTTGTGCCAGTGATATTGTTGCCCCCCCCCCCCCCCACATATAATAACATCAAGCGTGGGTCCTTGCCTTGAATTAGTCCATATTGCAGTTTTGAATGCAAACCCTCAACTCTTAAGCCACTGAAGCCATCCCAGGTTATGCTTAGATCTAAGAAACTTGTCCTGGATCTCTGCCGAAACTGTCCACCCATCCACCATATGATTGCATCCCCCATGATCCATGTCTGTAAAAAATGGAACCTTACATATAACAAGGCTTTTGACTGGGAACTTAAAGTCTAATATATCGAGCATACGCATTTGATGACCAGCGACCCATGAGATTAATTGTATTTTCAGAGTAACCTTGTTTCGCTAAATCAGTTGCCCTACCAATGCGAAAACTATGAGACTTGACTGTAAGGCTGCCAAGACCTGCATGATTGCAAGCCTTCTGAAGCACCGCAGAAAATTGGTATCTTGTTAGTGGTTGTGAATTGTCATGGCAGAAAAAGTTAAATGCAGTTCTAGGTCTGATAAGCATGTAATTCTGGACCAATTCTATGCAGTGCTGGGATTCTAAAGTTTTAGGTATTCTAATGACTATGGGCTTGCCAACTTGATTTGTTTTTGTAATGCGTAAAGACACCAGAATTGCCTTTGCCTTGCGTTCTAGCTCTACGTCGGATTTCCTCAGTGCTCTCTGTATATCAGACTGTGAGCATACTACTAGCTCACTGACCCTAAACAGACCAAAATATGCCAAGGAAAATACAGTCTGAAATAAAGACACTTCATACTGTGAGGAACAAACATGTTGTAGAGAGCTGCATAATTTATTAAGCATATCATGCGTCACTGGAACCCTTAAGTCCTTTGTTCTGCGTAAACGTTTACAACCCTCGAGCATCTTTTGAATAACAAACACCTCAAATGGATCGTAATGGCCATCAAGTTTATGTAAGAAACTGAGGCCCGACATGTAAAGGCGGATTGTGGACGGGGCGTAGCTCTTTTCAAAGCAGTATGCAATATTTGTGATGACATGGTTAATTGGTATACGATACTGGTTGAAATTGTTAAAGGCAGTTCTATATGCATGTCTAGTATTATTTGAAAGACTCATCTGTATCAACTGATCAGCTGTTCTTTGAATATTGCCCATAGCTGGTTTGGTACGGTGCAAGGTTCAGGTTCTGCTTCTGGCGCTAGCTTTCTGAATCGGTCCATCTGAAATCGAGACAGGGCATCTGTTATGGAGTTTTTGGCTCCACAGATATGTTCGGCCTTGATAACGATGTTTTTCTGCAAACTTTATAATGTAAGATTCCGCAGAATGACCATCACTGAGTCGGACTTTGAGGTCATTTGATTAATAATATGGCACATGGACATGTTGTCTGACCTCAACTTAATTTTCTTGTTTTTCAAAATATCTCCCCAAATGACTAATGCTACAAGGATTGGGAACAGCTCGAGCACAGTTATATCAGCAGTATACCCACTTGAATGCCAGGCATCTGGCCATCTTTCACATGCCCATTTACCAGCAAAGTAGATACCGAAACCAAGACTCTGACCTCCAGCACTATCAGTGAACAGTTGAATATCCTCATTGCTAGACCAAAACTTCTCATGAAATACCTGTATGCCATTGAATTTGTCAAAAAATAATTTCCACATCAACATATCCTGCTTCATACCTTTGTTTAGTCTGAGATGATGGTGAGGTTTTGTAAGGCCACATGTTGCATTGATCAGACGCCTGCAAAACGGGCGCCCTGGTATTATAGCCCTACATGCAAAATTTAAAACCCCAATTAAGCTTTGCATTTCCCTAAGTGTACACTTGTCCCTAGCGAGCAATTTGTTTAAAGCATCCAGAATGTCATGTATTTTTGACATAGGCAAGGGTACCATCATTTCCTTAGAGTCCAGTTCAAGACCCAGGAAACAGAGTATTGTTGTAGGACCATCAGTTTTTTCCTCAGCAAGAGGTACATTAATTGTTTTCATAAAATTTGAAAATGTATTCCGCAATTTGACACATTGACCTGTATTTGCTTTGCCTCCCCCTAAGAAATCATCCAGATAATGAATCAAATTTGAATTTTGAGCTTTTTGTCTGATTAAAGATGTTAACAAATCAGCAAATCAGTTAAAAATGTTGCAGCTAATTGAGCACCCAAATGGCAAGCATTTATCAAAGTAAAACTGATTGTCGAATTTAAAACCAAGTTGGTCGAAGTCGTCAGGGGATACAGGGAGAATTCGAAATGCGCTTTTGATATCCATTTTAAATAGTTCACAATTTTGTCCTAGATCTTGTATCATGTGTACGGCAGCATCAAAACTAATATACTGTACAGAGCATTTCTCGGGGTCTATGTAATCATTCACAGAATGGTTGGATGAGACAAGTGATGTATTAACCTGTATTCCTTAGCCAGCTCCCCCGAATACTTTTTTGGAACAAGACCAATTGGGGATACTCTCAGAGTTGGAATAGGGCGAGATTCAAAGGGGCCTGCTACCCTATCCATTAAAACCTCCTTCTGTATTTTTTGACGCACTATTTCTGGCTCATTCAGTGCAGATTTCAAATTGTTTGAAAATGATGGCTGTCTGGGGCCGCCATATTGTAATGAGAAACCCTGTTTAAGACCATTCATTAAGAAACTAGCTTCTTCGGGGTTATAGTTGACAATTTCCCTCTCAAGACTGTTTATGTTGATTGGCGTTGGTGCTAGCTGTTTTATGCTATGACTATTAATGGTTTTGTCCTCTATGGGATCCTCTGAAAGGACCTCTCCAGTTTGATCTACTGCGGGGGCCACGAAAATACCCCCGAAATGCATGTGGGAACCGATTGCTTTGCTCGCTGTTAACCCTACACAGCCATCTACCATGTTGTGGTGCTAGGCATACTGAGCAATACATGCGGAAAACGACAATTTACCCAATTGCATTAGCCCCTATTAAAATCAATGCATGGAGGGTGTTGGATCTTTGACCAGAATTGTTTTGAGATGCTGTAGGTGCTACGGATGTGCCAGGGAAACACCGCAGCCAGAGATCAGTGTTAATTGATGACCATGACCTGAAATCCATTGACTGCCTAAGACGAGATTGTTGGTCATACGTTCGCCAGAAAGATCCCCAATGCTTGACTGCAGGACCTCACGGATCACAAACATGTAGTGGAGTATGTCCTGGGTGTGGTCCAGATGGGCACTTAGGTATATACTACTATATATCAAAAAGGCATCAGACCAGTCCTCAATGGAGCTGATCTTTTCTGTTGCTTTGGATTTTGTAACTAAGTTGCCTTTTGAATCCAGACAAGGACCGACCCCGCCTGCGACTCCGTGGGCTCAATACTCCCTTTAAGCAGAAGAGAAAGATTGATGTATTGATTTTGTTTTATTTTAGTTTTTATCGCCACACCTCAATAATTCAGGCTGATTATTGTCTATCAACATTTCAGGATTTATATTTGCAGTATTGGAAGCAGGAAGGCCAAGTGATTGGTTTATGATCTGTTCAAAATCGATGACATTACCTTTTTCTTTGTTTACAGGAATGTCATCAGCCTCATGGCTTTCCAGATGGTTGATCCTCTCAATGTCCTGCAAATTCTCAGCCTCCCCATTCTTTGGCAGCTTGGCTGGTATAGTGCCACTGTCCTGGGGCTCCATCTGCCTCTTTTTAGCCCTTGTGCCTCTTTTTCCAGGCATGATTTTTCTTGATGGTAAAAGATTTGTTTGGGTACAATTTTTACAGCTGCTGACTCCAGGAATGGTTCCAATGGAAAGGGAAATTACTCACTTCCTGTTGCAGAACTATTCCATGATCCAAGGGAGACAACTGTACATATTTTTACTTATTTTCAAAATTGGGTTAACTCCCATGATCAAGCTATTCTGCTAAAATAACCATGCTTACTTTACAACTAAGTAAGCTGTATTATGTAATGAAATCTTGGATATAGAAAACATAGCAAACCAGGTGAGCGATATAGGGTCATTATGGCCCTCTTGTTCACGGAATTACAGCTGCAGTTGGACTTAAAAATGTCATGAAAGGAAAGTTCAAGCTTTCGAAAAAATATTCTAAAACCTTACAGATATCAGAGTGATATTTGGTGTGCAGCTTTATTAGATCACCTGAGCTGAAGACTCAAGGTGAGCTATTGTGACCACTGATCGTTTGTCTGTCTGTCTGGTCTGGTCTGGTCTGTCTGTCTGTCTGCCCATCCGTCCGTCTGTCTGTTCACTTTTACTTCAAATGACCTCTCCTCTGAAACTAGCGGATGGAATTTGATAAAATTTATTATGGATGTTCCTTGGATGGTTCTCTACAGAAATTGTTCAAATCAAGTGGAACCATGCAGAACTCTGGTTGACCATGGCAACAAAATTGAAAAACTTTTAAAATCTTCTTGTCAAGAAATACATGGACCAGAGCTTATATATTTGCTGTGTATCATTATCTGGTAGACCTTCATAAAGTTTGTTCAACTCATAGCCCTGGGATTAAAATTGGCACTGCCCTGGGTGTCACTAGTTATGCACAGGAAAAACTTTACAAAAAATCTTGTCAAAAACCAGAGCTTAGATATTCGGTGTATATATTAACTTAGTATACATTTATGAAGTTTGTTAATATCATAGTTCTGAGGTTTTAATTTAAATAGATTTCTTCTCATCAGAAGAGGACCTCAACATGATGCTGTGTGCCGAATATGAAAGCTGAGAACCTTCCAATATCAGAGGAGAGATTTTCAAAGTTTTCACTATATGTTTCTGTTGAAAACTGGCCACCATTTGGGCGGTCAGTTTTTACCCCAGGGGCATAATTTATATAACTTTTGTAGAGGACCTGTACATGATGCTATGTGCCAAATATGAAAGCTGAGAACCTTCCAGTTTCAGAGGAGAAGATTTTCAAAGTTTTTCACTATATGTTTCTATAGAAAACAAGGCACCTCTGGGGAGGGACCAAATTTGCAAATATGACCCCAGGGGCATAATTTATATCACTCTTGTAGAGGACCTACAGATAATGATATGTGCCAAAGATGAGAACCCTGTAGATTCAGAGGAGAACATTTTCACCGTTTCCATGGCAACACCCTAGTTTTTGTAATGATGGTCCGTACCTGCAAAATCCCCCATATAACAGCCAGTTTTTGTCCAAAACCTTTAAAACTGGTACCAAATTGGAGATAGGACATTGTGCTTTTATTCCCAGTTGTTTTTTTAAATTACCTTATTTGCATGCTCATGAATATTAATGAGAACATTAAAAATAGTAAAAACAATATAGAAATAATGTAAATAGTGTAAACTATTCATTTTATATCCTACAAATATCAGAAAACAATTTCAAATGCAGTTTAACCTGATGACAAAATCATCAGAAAACAAAATATCAAATTTGAGGACCAAAAATTTAATTCTAAGTAACTTTTTAACTGTTTCCATAGTAACCATTCATTTCACTCTGTTCACACATTTTTGTTAGTCGACACCTACCTGCAAAATTCTTCCATATCAATGGAAGTTTTTGTGCTAACTGTATAAAACTGGTACCGAATTAAAGCTAAGACAGTGTGCTTTGGTTTAAAGGCTATACTAAGGAATTACCTTATTTGCATACACATGAATATTAATGAGAATAATTAAAAAATAGCAATAAATACAGAAATAACGTAAACCTCTCAATTTTTATCCTACCAATATCAGAAAAAAACTTCAAATGTAATTTAAATTGATGACAAAATACTCAGAAAGCTAAGTATCTAAATTGATACCCAAGCAATGAACTGTAAGTAAGATTCTAATGGTTTCTATGGTAACCGATCCTTTCACAAATTTTGGAAATTTGACATCCAACTGTAATACTCCGCTAGATCTCAGTTATTTTTTATGAATCATGAAATCAATTGTTACAAATATAGATATGAGGCATTGCTTTAATAGTAAATATTACTTTTCTGATATAAACTAATTTGCATATGTATGAATATTTATGAGAACAGTAATAGATGTTGAAATTTTCGACAGACACCAGTCTTTCTCTTATAAAGCAAACAAATATGGAAAATGGTTAGCTAAAGTTTACTATGATCACTGAATATCACCATGATTATTAGATAAATAAATTTGGGACAAATTATATACATGTAGCACTGATGGTGATATATCTGTTTCCTAGGCAACCATTCTAACCCCATTGTTCATATTACAGAGTGTTTACATACCTGCAACATACAAAGATATTGCGGCCTACTTTGGCGATAATTATAAATGATATAAACATGTACCCGTTAGTTGATGTATGAATCTTAATGTTTGGTTCACTTTATGCAAATTACCTTATTTGCATCCTCATGAATATTAATTAGTGATAAGAAAACAAAGAGAAACAATATTGAAAATAACGTGTTTCGCAGTATGATGAGCACAACATTACACCATGCTCCAAATATAGCTTGCAATAATAAATGTACCTTTTGATGATGAATAAATAAATTTTATGTCTAAAACTGTACCAAAATGACCATGCACTGCTTCCATGGTAACTGTTGAAAGCCAAGCACTTATGATACCCCAAGCAATCTTCTGTTATTGTTAGCTCAACAGAGCACAAAGTGCTCAGGGTGAGCTTTTGTGGTCGCCTGATGTTTGTCATCCTTCGTCGTCCGTCGTCGGGCATCAACAATTTCAACCTTTAAAAATCTTCTCCTCTGAATTTACAAGGTTCTCAGCTTTCATCTTTGGTACATAGCATCCTCTATAGGTCCTCTACAAAAGTTATATAAATTATGCCCCTGGGGTCAAAATTGGCCCCGCCTCAAAGGTGCCTTGTTTTCAATAGAAACATATAGTAAAACTTTGAAAATCATCTCCTCTGAAACTGGAAGGTTCTCAGCTTTCATATTTGGCACATAGCATCATGTTCAGGTCCTCTACAAAAGTTATATAAATTATGGCCCTGGGGTCAAAATTGGCCCCGCCCCAGGGGTGGGCCGTTTTTAATGGAAACAAATAGTGAAATCTTTGAAAATCTTCTTCTCTGAAACTGGAAGGCTCTCAGCTTTCATATTTGGCACAGAGCATCATGTTCAGGTCATTTACCAAAGTTATATAAATTATGGTCCTGGGGTCGAAATTGGCCCCGCCCCAGGAGTGGGCAGTTTTCAATAGAAACAAATAGTGAAATCTTTGAAAATCTTCTTCTCTGAAACTGGAAAGCTCTCAGCTTGAAATCATATTTGGCACAGAGCATCATGTTCAGGTCCTCTACAAATGTTATATAAATTATGGCCCCGGGGTCAAAATTGGCCCCACCCCAGGGGTGGGCAGTTTTTAATAGAAACAAATAGTGAAATCTTTGAAAATCTTCTTCTCTGAAACTGGAAGGCTCTCAGCTTTCATATTTGGCACAGAGCATCATGTCTAGGTCCTCTACAAAAGTTATATTAATTATGGCCCCGGGGTCAAAATTGGCCCCACCCCAGGGGTGGGCAGTTGTCAATAGAAACAAATAGTGAAATCTTTGAAAATCTTCTTCTCTGAAACTGGAAGGCTCTCAGCTTTCATATTTGGCACAGAACATCATGTTCAGGTCCTCTACAAAAGTTATATAAATTATGGCCCGGGGGTCAAAATTGGCCCCGCCCCGGGGGTGGGCAGTTTTCAATAGAAACAAATAGTGAAAACTTTGAAAACCTTTACCTCTAAAAACTTGAATGTTCTCAGCTTTCATATTTTGCACATAACATCATTTTCAGGTCATCTACAAAAGTTATATAAATTATGGCCCTGGGGTCAAAATTGGCCCCGCCCAAGGGTTGGGCAGTTTTCAATAGAAACAAATAGTGAAATATTTGAAAATCTTCTCGTCTGAAACTGGAAGGTGCTCAGCTTTCATATTTTGCACATAGCATCATGCTCAGGTCTTCTATAAAAGTTATATAAGTTATGGCCTGGGGTCAAAATTGGCCCCGCCCCAGGGGTGGGCAGTTTTCAATAGAAACATATAGTGAAAACTTTGAAAATCTTCTTCTCTGAAACTGGAATGTTCTCAGCTTTCATATTTGGCATATAGCATCATGTTCAGGTCCTCTACAAAAGTTATATAAATTGTGCCTCTTGGGTCAAAATTAGCTCCGCCACAGGGCAGGCTAGTTTTCTATAGAAACACATATTAAAACTTTGAAAATCGTCTCCTCTGATTGTCTGGTGAGCGCTTCAGGGCCATTCTGGCCCTCTTGTTTTTTCAAGTGTCAGTGATTTTAAAGCCCATAAAGCCTGTGTTGAATTCAGGGTTTCAAGACTGTTTTGACTTTTGATATACCATCATCTGTCGAGAACTGGTAATCCTGTGATGTGTTTTAAGACCCTTTGCTTTGTCTGTCTTGCTAAGCCATCATCAGCCGTACCAATACCGAAGGGAACTGGTGTCAGCAGATTCTGCATCAACTTACCTATATCAATCTGCATATTGGGTCTTTGTGAACCACTAATAATTGCTACAATTCCTTGATTCCTTACGATTAGAAGCTGCAAGGCAGAAATGTTTTTTCACATCTATGAGGGTGAGCCCAACCAGTTCTCACCAGATTATGGTATATCAACAGTGAGAAACAGTCTTGATGCCCTGAATTCAACACAGGAAGAAATTGAAACAAGGATTGTTATTTACACCAAGCATGAAAAAGAACAAGGCTACAAAACTGTTCATCTTCGAACTCCAGACAGTGATATATTCTTCATTCTTCTGTATTACCTTAACTGGTTTGAAGGTGTTACTGTCTTGTTTGATACTGGCTCAGGCAATCATCAAAAAATAATAAACATGTCAGAAGTTGCCATAGCATACACAGAAGATTACCAATCAGCACTTCTGGGTCTCCATTTGTACTGTGGCTGTGATTCTACAAGTGCATTCAATGTCTGGGAACATTTGACACCCACTAAGACCATTGAAAAGAAGCCAATGTTTATAAAACCATTAGCAGGTTTGGGCAACTCTTGGGATGTGTCTGGAGATCTTGTGCAAGACATGGATGAATTTACATGTGCAATGTATTGCAACTTAAGATTTCACACTGTGAATGAATTGATATTGTTTAAGATTAAGGAGGAGTGTGAAGACAAGCCAACAGATGCACTTCGCAATGCTGATATGGGAACATTACCCCCTTGTAGGGACTGCTTAATACAGCACATCTGAAGAGTTACATTTGTATTTACCAGTTGATACTTTGGAAGAGATCTCTTTCCCGACCCAGACATTCCCCTTGTTTTAGAGAAGAATGGTTGTCAACATGTAACTCTGACAGCCAATCAACAGATATGGTTACATTATTAGTTATACAGTTCTTTCCCAGGGTACATGACGATTTATTCCCGGCTGAGGAAAATCATGTTGCCCGAGCCGTTAGGTGAGGGTTACATGATTTTACCAGCCGGGAATAAATCGTAATGTACCCTGGGAAAGAACTGTATAACGAATTTATTATACTGCAAAGTTTTACGGTTCGCATAATTTATATAAATCCATTTTGGCATGCTAAACACGCTTATTGCCCTAACAGCGCCCCAATACATTAATTTTACCCGAAGGTATCCGAAGTGGTTTGTATTGTATTTTATCGGCGTTCGTGTTAGTATAGAATGCTGGACGATATAATAACTCCTCTTAAAACTGTTTTATTGGTCATTTCAAACAATGATGTTTTATAATTCATTTCTGCATTTTTTTCTTTACGTATCAATAGTTGTCTATTATGATTTTTGCTATTGTTTAGCCGAGTCGAGAAGTCGGTCTTTTGGTTTCTGACCATAATATGTGGGGCCTGCCATGGGGAATTTCTATGTACCCTGTCAGCTCACAGGGTACATGGACTCATGTACATGGTTAGTTAACCAATCAGAATTGAGGATTTTACTTTGCAGTATAATAATATGGCCTATAATAAGGGTATGCTCCACAGACATTCAACAGCAATGTTACCATCTTGACCTAGCTCTTATCAGAGTATTACATGAGAAGATCCAATATAAACTATTCCATTTTAGCCTCTAATTAAGGTATGCTCTGAGAGTCAGACCTTCAATTTATAAATTAGCTGATGCCCATGATGTCATTATTTCTTACATGAATATTCAGCTGCCAAAGGGTTAAGTGAGATATCATTCATCTATTTTGTTGAGTCGGCATACTCAAAGAAGCTTTCTGTAAAGGTGTTTTAAAGCAGAGAGTGGGATTAACCCTTTACTAGATGTATACATGCCCTTTAACATCTTTTAGACAGTTTTAGAATTAAAATTCATTTATTTATCACACGGTTCGCACAGACCTGGAAAAGTCATGGAAAACGAGGTCTGCCTGGAAAAATCATGGAAAACGGAAATTTCAAATTTTATCATTGAAAAATCAGGGAATTCAGAAAAAAATCATGGAAATTACCAACTACACCCTTGAATAATTCCTTTATTGTAGATTTACCCACACATAAATTTTCTTGGCATGAAATTAAAAAAAGGAGAGTATATAACCGAAAGTAAATCTGGTTGGCGTTATGAGTAACGTGAATTTTCTACTATGACACCGGTAGCGAACAGTCATTGGTCTGAAAATGGATTTCCGGTGCGACGGTTCAATTTTCGGAAGTCCTCTGCTCTTTTTGTTAGTTCATTGTTTATTTCATGGTGAAAATCTGCCCTGCGTTCAGTGATAGCTTACGTGAGAAACCAGTTGCAACAAGGGCCTTACCATAGTCCACTAGTCTGTATGCTTTGTTTTATACACACCAAGAGTGTGTAACACATTGTAAGCTTATGTGATTCCCTCTCGGCCTAGTAGCTAAACACTGGTTGCATACGGTCGCCACTAATGAACGCACCGCTGATTCGTCGAGGTCAACAAAGCATGAAAATGTTGCGGCCCGGCAAAGCAATGTGTAGGTATAATCTACAATTTGTACAACAAACTGTACAAAGACTGAAGAACAGTTAAGGAAAAGAGGCAAGAGATAAACAAACAAATAAACTGGGATACTCGCTATACCTACATAAACACAAATAAATACTAGTTCTTGGTGTTTAGCATTCATTTCTAACACAGGATTCAGTTTGCAAGCTTAAAATCATTGCCGGAGTCGTATATCATATATCATTGAAAATATGTTTTTGTCATGGAAAAATCATGGAAATATCATGGAATTTGAGTGTCAAAAGTCTGTATGAACCCTGTTATCACCAAAAGGTACATTTATCATTGCAAGCTATATTTGGAGAATGGTGTAATGTTGTGCTCGGCATACTGCGAAACATGTTATTATGCCCCCCAAAGGCAGGCATATAGTAATCGCATTGTCCGTCTGTCCGTCCGTCCGTCTGTCTGTCCTTCCATCCGTCCCAAATTCGTGTCCGGTCTGTATCTTCTTCATCTATCGATGGATTTCAATATAACTTGCCACAGACAGAGAGGATGTGTCGCGTTCAACTCCCTGGTCCATGGGTCAAAGGTCAAGGTCACAGGCTACAATTACTTTGTCACAAATTTTGTGTCCTGTCTGTAACTTCTTCATCTATCAATGGATCTCAATATAACTTGCCACAAATGTTCACCACACAAAGACGATGTGTCACGTTCAACTCCCTGGTCCATGGGTCAAAGGTCAAGGTCGCAGGGTACAATTACTTTGTCACAAATTTCGTGTCCGGTCTGTAACTTCTTCATCTATCAATGGATCTCAATATAACTTGGCACAAATGTTCACCACACAAAGACGATGTGTGGCGTTCAACTCCCAGGTCCATGGGTCAAAGGTCAAGGTCACAGGGTAAAATATCTTTGTAACAAATTTTGTGTCCGTCCGTAACTTCTTTATCTATCGTTGGATTTCAATATAACTTGGCACAAATGTTCACCACACAAAGACGATGTCTCGCTTTCAACTCCCAGATCCATAGGTCAAAGGTCAAGATCACAGGCTACAATTACTTTGTCACAAATTTCGTGTCCGGTCTGTAACTTCTTTATACCGTATAATGGGTTATTTTTACTGCTGTAAAAGTTTATGGATTTGGGGTAAAAACACATGATTTGATTTTATATGACTTTTATTTTTACGAATCAATGAAGACGCGTAAAATAATAGCTCGTCAAAAGTTTACATCATTAAAAAATCACAATAAATAGTTTGGTTAATACATAGTCAACTGTATGTCGCAGTTTGACAAGTGTTCACACCTACCACGGTAACCTTGGAGCAAACACATGTACCGGCTTTCCTCCTGGGCATCAAACAATGTAATTAACATAATTTACCATGTTGTACATGTACACATTATCCCAATGTTTGTTATGGTCCAGTGTTCTGCCAGCGACGACTGTTGCCACAGAAGTGAAGTTGGTAAATAAAATATACGTTATGAGCGTCATGAAAACGGTCGGATAAGTCCAAAAGCAATAGGGACGAAACTGGTGCAGGAATGGTACCCCACTTTATCTGACAAATTCAGTAAGTGACTGAAACCAGCTACAATATCGTAATCAGTTAGTAACCGTGCTTCTGATTGGATGATTATTTCATTTCCTCTCGTATGTTTTGATTTCGGCCAATAGAAACGTTTGTCATACAGTGCTCCCTCCATTAACGTCACCTCCCAACAACGGTTCCCTCCCCATAGCGACAACGTGTATTCCCCCCGGAGGATTTTCAAGTAAAACTCCCTCCCGCGAACGATACCTCTCTACAACGACTAACGACATTTATATTTGCAGCCGGACGGTAACATTTACCCCCCTTCAACGGTACTTCAGCTGAACGTAATTTTCTGACCACTGAACAAAAGCAACCAAGCATGTGAAAGATGATTGGTCCCAATGACACTAATCTTTATGTAATTGACGGCCGCCTGTTACCTTACTAGCTCCGAGCAATAATTCAGTCAACCATAGCTAATCCGTTGTGCGACTCGAGCGACAATTCGTGTGTAAATCCATTATGACACACTGACACCTATATGCTGTTGTGTATGACTGATTAAGAGAATACTGACTTTCAATTGAGGAACACGTTTTCTATATTTATAAAGTACAAGAAATTTTGTCGGTTAAATTCGTTTATTTCTCTCTTTTTCCAACGATAACCATAGGCGCGTTCGATTTGTCACTTCTAGAAAAAGATCGTGTGGCAGAAATGAATTTCAACCGAGTTCGGTCATAAACTGAACTTAGAAACTAAAAATTCTTCACGGCAACAGTGCTCTTGTCAAATTTGAACATAAATGCGTAATGATTTTTATTCCGTTTTCCTCTAGTTTTCTCAGAAGGAAACGGTGAATAAAATAGAACATGTTCTTCCGAACAATTCTACTCCTGGTGAACCTAATCGCACACGTTCATTTTTCAACTTGCGGATTGCGATTCGTGGACGTAGGGAAACATTTTGTTATGCATTCTAAACAGTTCTGTCTGTCTATTAATCTGTCTATCTATCTACCTATTTATTAAATCATCAACTCATACATCCATCTGTCAAAATACGTCTGTGTAGTGTTCCTTCCCAACAACAACACCCTCCGCACAACGGCACTTTTATGTGTTTCCGTAAAGTGTTGTTGTTCGGAGGGAGCACTGTATAATGTGTTGTTTCTTCATATTTTGTGTTTATGCTGATAGCCTATTACACAATGCACTAAAACATCTGTACACTACATGTATAGGTATTAACAATAACACGTCGCTCTAGTGTATCGGAAGATTAGGTTGACTTTGATAAGATTACCCTGCTTATTATGGTTAAATTCAAATTCTAGATACTAGATCTTTTTACAGGAGTTTACGCGGCGAAAATATATGTGGAATATTTTTACGAAAATGACTTTGGTCGTAAAAATAATTAAAAATTAGCAGCAGGTAAAAATAACCTGTTATACGGTATGTCAATGGATTTCAATATGATTTGGCACAAATGTTCACCAGACAAAGATGATGTGTCGCTTTCAACTCCCTGGTCCATGGGTCAAAGGTCAAGGTCATTGAATACAATTACTTTGTCACAAATTTCGTGTCCGGTCTGTAACATCTTTATCTATCAATGGATTTCAATATTACTTAGCACAGATGTTCACCAGACAAAGACGACGTGTCGCGTTCAGCTCCCTGGTCCATATGTCAAAGGTCAAGGTCACAGGGTACAATTACTTGTTTATCTTTGAATGGATTTCAAAGGAACCTGGCACAAATTCTCACCACACAAAGACGATGTGTCAACTCCCTGGTCCATGGGTCAAAGGTCAAGGTCACAGGGCACAATTTTGGGGGGCATTTGTCACGTGACTGTGACATCTCTTGTTTTCAATATTGTTTCTCTTTGTTTTCTTATCACCAATTAATATTCATGTGGATGCAAAGAAGGTAATTTTCATAAAGTGAACCTAACATTAAGATTCATACATCAACTGCCTGGTGTATGTTTATATCATTTATAATTATCGCCCAAGAAGGCAGCAATATCTTTGTATGTTGCAGGTATGTAAACACTCTGTAATATGAACAATGAGGTTAGAATGGTTGCCTAGGAAACAGATATATCACCATCAGTGCTATAAAATTTGTCCCAAAGTTATTTATCTAATAATCATGGTGATATTCAGTGATCATTGTAAACTTTAACTAACCATTTTCAATATTTGTTTGCTTTATAAGAGAAAGACTGGTGTCTGTCGAAAATTTCAACATCTATTACTGTTCTCATAAATATTCATACATATGCAAATTAGTTTATATCAGAAAAGTAATATTTACTATTAAAGCAATGCCTCATATCTATGTTTGTAACAATTGATTTCATGATCCATCAAAAATAACAGATGTAGCGGAGTATTACAGTTGGATGTCAAATTTCCAAATTTTGTGAAAGGATCGGTTACCATGGAAACTGTTACAATCTTACTTACAGTTCATTGTTTGGGTATCAATTAAGATGATTAGCTTTCTGAGTATTTTGTCATCAATTTAAACTACATTTGAAGTTGTTTTCTGATATTGGTAGGATAAAAATTGAGAGGTTTACATTATTTCTGTATTTTTAGCTCACCAGAGCACAAAGTGCTCAGGGTGAGCTTTTGTGATCGCCTGATGTCCGTCGTCGGGCGTCAACAATTTCAACCTTTAAAAATCTTCTCCTCTGAATCTATAGGGTTCTCAGCTTTCATCTTTGGTACATAGCATCACCTATAGGTCCTCTACAAAAGTTATATAAATTATGCCCCTGGGGTCAAAATTGGCCCCGCCCTAGGGGTGGGAAGTTTTCAATAGAAACATATAGTAAAACTTTGAAA
Organism: Azorinus chamasolen; assembly: GCA_963576725.1. Lineage (NCBI taxonomy): Eukaryota > Metazoa > Mollusca > Bivalvia > Cardiida > Solecurtidae > Azorinus > Azorinus chamasolen. Next base: position 50,185,682 of record OY755248.1, read on the forward strand.
ATCTTCTCCTCTGAAACCAGAAGGTTATTAGCTTTCATATTTGGCACATAGCATCATGTTCAGGTCCTCTACAAAAGTTATATAAATAATGACCCTGGGGTCAAAATTGACCCTGCCCCAGGGGTGGGCAGTTTTCAATAGAAACAAATAATGAAATCTTTGAAAATCTTCTCCTCTGAAACTGAAAGGCTCTCATCTTTCATATTTGGCACATAGCATCATGTTCAGGTCCTCTATAAAAGTTATATAAATTATGCTCCTGTGGTCAAAATTGGCTACACCCCAGGCCCAGGGTGACCAGTTTTCTAGCAAACTTGAAGCTGACTGCGCTTTTAAGCATCTTATCTTTACCCATTAAGAGGTCATCAGGTCAAGCAGTAGAGAGGGAATGACCAGTGGCTATTTTTAGTGCACCTGTATTGCTGGTAGTAGCTGTATTAGCTTGGGTTGTCTTAACCCTTTGCCTGTTCTGTGTTTATTATTAATTTGAATGCCTATTGCATATTCATGAACAAAAGAGTTGAAATGAAGTATGGAAGGTGGAACATTGTAGCCATTTTTTTCCCAAATTTCACAACCTACTGAATATTCATAGACAAAATAGTTATAATGAAATATAGTAGGTAGAACATTGTAGCCATTTTAGAAACTAAAAGAACAGAGCTGTCAAATCCCATTAACAAACAGAGCAGACCCTAATCAGATGGCTCCTATAGGAGGCATCTGATCTGGGTCTACTCATTTTCCAAATGTGTGAAAACACGTTATATGAGGGAAGGGTTAATTAATAATAGTGATTGGCATTATGACATTATTATAACCTGCCCTGCAGTTCAGAAGAAGGGTAAATCATGTAAAGGCTCCAGAATGCCAAATTAAAGATTTTAAATAAATTATGAAATAATTTTTAACATGAAATTGTATCACTTGAAAATATAAAGTTCAACTTATGAATATGAAATTATTATGTAATAATTTGTAATAATATTCAAATGCAAAAAAATCAGTTTGGAATGCTAGGGTACACATACCTTTTCAGAGGAACAGTTTGTTATTTGAGAGGTCAGTTAATTGTCTTTAGTCAGAACTTTGTATGGCCTTGCATAATTAAAATTCCCTGGTTAATACATATCAATCTTACAATTAACTCTTTTGTACAAACCACATATGAAGTTACATATGTGTCAGATCAGAATCCAAACTGTGTGCTAATTTCAGTCAAATTATGCTCAGTAGTGATAGGGTTTCTATCATCTGTAATCTGTTTGTCTGAAAAATTAACACTTTCAATGGCCTTCTTGTCTATAGAAACGTATAGTGAAAACTTTGAAAATCTTTTTTTCTGAATCTACAGGGTTCTCAGCCTAGATATTTGGCACATAGCACCATTTTCCGGTCCTCTACAAATGTTATATAAATTATGCCCCTGGGGTCAAAATAGGCCCCACCCCAGGGGTGGTCTGTTTTCAATAGAAACATATAGTGCAAACTTTGAAAATCTTCTCCTTTGAGACTGGAATGTTCTCAGATTTTATATTTGGCACATAGCTTCATATTTAGGTTATCTACAAAAGTTATATAAATTGTGTACCAGGGGTCAAAATTGGCACAGCCCCAGGGACGGTCAGTTTTCAATAGAAACATATCTGATTGTCTGGTGAGCGATGTCAGGGCCATTCTGGCCCTCTTGTTTAATTATTCTCAGTAATATTCATGTGTATGCAAATAAGAACTGGAAATAAAAGCACAATGTCCTATCTCCAATTTGGTACCAGTTTGAAATATTTTGGACAAAAACTGGCTGTGATATGGACGATTTTGCAAGTACGGACCATCATTACGAAAACTAGGGTGTTGCCATGGAAACCGTGAAAATGGTGCTTAAAATTAATGCTATTGTCCTCAAATTGGATATTTTGTTTCTTTGGGGTTTCGTCATCATGTTAAACTGCATTTGAAGTTATTTTGTGATATTTGTAGGATAAAAAAATGAAAGATTTAAGTTATTTCTATACTTTTTTCACTATTTTTAATGTTCTCATTAATATTCATGAGTATGCAAATAAGGTAATTTAAAAAAACAAGTTGGAAATAAAAGTACAATGTCTTATCTTCCATTTGGTACCAGTTTTATAGTTTTAGGACAAAAACTGGCTGTGATATGGGCGAATTTGTAGGTACGGGTCATCATTACGAAAACTGGGGGTTGCCATGGAAACGGTTAAAATACACATAGCCTAAAAGAATTAAAGTTTGAGTACATTCGCGATTCAGATTCAGGACACTTTTCTGAACATTTTGGTACCCATGAAAAAAAGTCTAATGGGGGTGCACGGTAGGCACTACTGGCTCCCTGAGTAATTCCATTATAGGCTATACTTTTAATTTCAAAGTTTCAATATCATAGTACTAGTTTACCATATGTATACTAATATAATGACACACTTTGGGCCTGTCTGTTCAACTCATGTGGGATTCATTTCCTATACACTTTATTGGGTTTTGTTGAAACCTTACAGGAATGATCAGTAATAAGAATAATTGTGCAAATCAATGGTAACTTGATCTGAAGTCAATGACAAACTATTACATCAGATGGAAGACCTAAATTATGCACAACATTTCCAATTTGATGAAACTGTGTGGAATGTGATCTGCACTGAGCTTCCCTGTTCATAGCAAGTATTTCCAGCTTGAGATAAGGTCAAAATGAGTGTAAAGACACAAAGAGTTAGTACCAGAAAAGTTTGTCACTAAGTTTACTTCCTGCAAACGAAGTTTGAGAGGGGGTATATATATGAATCAGTGTGTTGGTTGGTCTGTCTGTCTGTCTGTCGTTTTGTCCGTGGCACAACCTGGTTAAGTCCACTTATTTACATGACCCTTTGAGATAAAGCTTTGAAACTTTACACACATGTCTACCATCACTAGCTTCAGACAAGAGTACATAACTCTGTCAAGCATTTTGACAGAATTATGGCCCTCTTTAGCTCAACTTTTTCAAAAAGTGGAGTTATTGTCATGACCCTCTCATCGGCGCCAGCGTCGGTGTCGTTTAACCTTTTTGTTAAGGTCCATTTCTCAGAAACCATCAAAGACATCTGGTTCACAATTTGTATGCTTGTTTACTATCAAAAGGGGAACCCATTTCACTAGGGTAGGTAACCCTAAAATTAATTTTGCCATAATTATGCACCTATTTCGACTTTTTATGCCCCCATTGACGATAGTCGGGGGCATATTGTTTTTGCCCTGTCTGTTTGTTTGTTTGTCTGTTTGTTTGTCAGCAACTTTAACATTGGTCATGACCTTTGAGCCAGTATAGATAGAGACTTGATATTTGGCATACATATGTATCTCATAAAGCCGCACATTTTGAGGGGTGACGTGTCAAGGTCAAGGTCATCCTTCAAGGTCAGAGGTCAAATATATGGGTCAAATCGCCGACTTTAACATTGGCCATAACTTTTGGACCAGTAGAGATAGAGACTTGATATTTGGCATGCTTGTGTATCTCATGAGGCTGCACATTTTGAGGGGTGACATGTCAAGGTCAAGGTCAGAGGTCAAATATATGAGGGGGCATAGTGTTTCACAAACACATCTTGTTTGTTTTATGTCTCAGAAACTGTCCAAGATATTTGGTTCAAATTTGTATGCATGTAACTATTACAAGGGGGCCCATTTCACAAGGGCAGGTAACCCAAAAATTAATTTTGCCATAGTTATCTCCCCTTTCCGACTTAGACTTCCACTATACTATCCAGCTCTAAAGAAAGTAGTGTGCGCTGTCTGCGGACAGTTCTTGGTATCTTAATTTTCGTTCTGTTTGTCCGTGGCACTACCTGGTTAAGTTTTTTTTTTAAAAGTCCACTTATTTATGTAACCCCTTGAGATAACGCTTTGAAACTTTACACACTTGCCTACCATTACAAGCTTCATTTGAAGGCAAGAGTACATAACTCTGTCAAGCATTTTGACAGAATTATGGCCCTTTTTATCTCGCCTATTCGAAGAATAGGGGTGCTTATAGAATCACCCCGGCATCGGCGTTGGCTTTGGTTAAAGTTTTTGGGTAAGTGTTGAAATGCACTAACATGTAATATATGCCCTAGGAAGCTAATACTTGAAATGGAGGTTCCCCATGAACATTGATGTAGTGTAGTTAAAATTTAAAATAAAATTGAATTTTAGTCAAAATTTTACCTGTTTTGGACTTAGCTTTTTGGGCTGAAATAGGAAGGTTAACGTTTTGGGGTAAGTGTTGAAATGCACTAATACTACATGAAATATTTGCCCTAGAAAGCTGATATTCGGAATGGAGATTCCCAATGTGTTGAACATTGCTGTTGTGTAGTTAAAATTTCAAATAGAATTGAATTTTTGTCAAACTTTTACTTGTTTGGACTGCAATGTGTTCACTATTCCAGTGAACATGCGCAAGACAAAAACAATCAATTCTGCACTAGTTTTGTTGTAAAATGTTCATGTATTTGTTTACTCTTCGTGTATTTAATAATGTTGCGCTATGTAAGATAATTAATACTAATATACACAAAGATAAACTAATTTTTTAATAAAATCCAAAGAAGACGCGAACGAATATAAGGACAAGGTCAAAGAAATCTAAAATTATCAACCAATGAAATTCTGAATTCCAATATATACACATGTATCACGCAACGAACAGCGTGTTTTGACAATAACACCCAACGTCAATAGAAGTCTAATTCTTAAAAGAAGTAAAACCGTAAAAACACAGGGTTCTATCGGCTTATCAAAGTAGGTATTCAACACATATGCAATCAAATTATATTCCAGTGTCAATAATAACTGTGAAAATAGAGCCTCTTATATTTATCATGTAACCGCCGACACTGTCATTCTGCTCAAGGCGTTTGTGTCGTGTAAAAGCGAAAGTGGATAGCAATTTGTTGAAATGTCTTTCCCAGATTACAACTCTACTTCAGACTGTAGTTCTGAATTTGAGTTTCACCAGGTTCCAAACAACTACCGTAATTGTAAGTATGGATCTACTTAGTAATTGAAAATAAAACCAGTCTACCTTCAATGTGTAAGCAGACTACAGTTATTCAAAATAAATGAGTGCTGAACATGGAAAAATAAATGTAATGTGTAAGAATTAGTTGAACAAAATAATGTAGGATTATAGATTATAGGTAGCCTTTGTATATCTTTGATGTTGCGCTTCAGTTTTTGCATCAGCTTTGGATATGAAAGCATTAATTGACCCTTTACTCCATGAATATTCATATAAGAAATAATGACATCATGAATATAAATAAGATACTTCTTTTCAATGTTCCCGTTTACGTCGTAATCATATCTAAATACGCACCGAAAATCATTGGAACGCAAAATAGTCAGGTACGTTGCGTCCATGGGACGCAAGATCAATGATCGAAATTTTACCGATTTAAATGAATGGGTGCTGGAGATATCGCCTAGTGACGAAATCGCCTACAATTAGATGTATAGTAAACCAATTGGAGAAATCGCCTAGAAAGCAATTATATAGTGATTGTATTTCGCACCAAATCAAGATGACCAAGATTGGACGATCAGTGCGGCCCCTGATCACCACCTGGAATTTGACAGCCCAATATTACAGGGGTTGATAATTATATACCGAATATTAGCAGAAAGTGAAAATGTCATACGCATGAAACAAGTTATAATATGAGTCTTACTTCTTGTTAGATGATCTGCATCCAATACATTTTCGAAATGCAATTTTAGTTAGTACAAAATGTCGGTAAAAAATAAAATAAATCTTGTTGGTGGTCTGTGGAATTATTCACATCCTATGAAGTGACGTATCCCATTGCGTCCCATTATAATAATTTTATGTTCTACTGTGATAACCTACAGTTTTTATAATAATATTGCTAATCCATTTACTGGATCCAGATCATATTACAGTGATTAAGACTCATGATATTTTCACTCTGCAAATAATTTGCCATAACTATTGATATCATTATCGCTCTTTTTACCATTTTCATTCAAAGTTAATGTAGTGATCATCATCAGGGGTTACGCTGATCGGATCCAGATCATCTGACTAGACATAAGAATCATACAATAACCTGTTCTATGCGTATGACATTCTTACTTTCTGCATAAATATCTTCTGTCTAATTAATTTTATGTAGTGATCAGGGGCTACACTGATCATCAATCTTGGTCAATCTTGATCTGGAAAATAATACCACATAACAAATTAATCTTGTTACAAACATTCTTTGAAGTTCTGTCATGTTATCCGTCCTGTGCCATAGGTGCGAAATACAAACACTATATAATTGCTTTCTAGGCGATTTCTCCAATTGGTTTACTATATATCTAATTGTAGGCAATTTCGTCACTTAACCAAATGAATCCAGGTAAATTAACAACTGATACTCGGTCTAACATCAATCCGGATCAATAAACAAAGTGAACCTCACTCCGTTTTCTTGACATTTTTCCGAAATTGCAACGCATCTATTAATATCAAGTCCTGGGTTATCGCAGGTACGTAGGAGGGCACCTGCATTGACTGGTTACGATTGACACCTTAATGTCAGCATCTAAAATTATGTAATTCTATGAGAACCGTTCTGTCGCGTAGTAATGACAATTGGGTGCTGAAAAAAGATGGCGTCTGCTAGTAAAAAGTTGAACACGCCAGGAACTTTCAAGCGTTATGGGTGCAAGATCGTGAGTTTAAAGACTTGTAAGTAAATGATAGGGCTGAAACGAGTACCCGGGTACCCGCAGGTCGGGTAGAAATTGGCGGGTACCCGGGTACAAAATCACTACCCGTTACCCGATATGAAATCTTAAGCAGAATCTAATTGTTAGTTTTCGTAAGTGAGTGAAAGAAAGAAAGCTAAAAACACGTTAAAGATAGCATTTATTCAAGCATCCTTTTGTTTATGAGCAGATAAAGCTTGAACAGGCAAGTAGACATAAAAACAGACATATGAAACAAGCCTCCGCTAACACATTGTTCGTTCGTATTCGACTGGTAAATGTGCATTCGTAACTATTCGTTGTATTCCGTAAGGGTTCGGAATATATAAATAACTGTGTAAGTTCTGTGTGGTAAATGTGTCTAATGTTGCTCCGCAGAGAGAATCAACCAATCAAATTTGAGGCCGCGGATTAACCATGGCTTTTGTTAGTGTAACCCTTTCTCAACGGAAAATACCAATATATAGTCTACATGTAAGGTGTATAACTGCAGACATTACCTTGATCTTGAATCAGTTATCTATTTACACAAGATTTACGTCATAGGACAACAGAAGAATGATGGAATAGTCTACACTTTCGCCAGTTATGTACAACACACTTTGCTTTCACAAACAATAAAACTTTCATTTTAACACTTTCTCAATGCCATGCATGGCCCGGCACATCTGTAACAGTCAGGTTTACGTCACGTTGTCACGTTGCTGCTTTATTTTAGCGAAATTCAAGCAACGTTTCATATTTCATTCGAGAAACCAATAATAACCTAGGGAGGATACTACAGTAGGTACTTACCATACGTCTATACTATATCGTTATCGGGTACCCGCGGGTAATTGCGGAACGGGTACCCGGGTAGAAAATTTGTACCCGTTTCAGCCCTAGTAAATGATTTTAGCCCTGAAACCAATAGAATTACCATGTGATGCTTTGTATGCACTGAAAATGAAGTGAAAACCGCTTTTACGTACCAGCGGATACAGTGATGTGAAGCTCAGCTCACTCAAACGATGCTCATCGTTGTGCACTTCAAATCAAAGCATCAAGAAATACCTTATTATACAGTGCTTATAACATTTGTCTTTTTTATGTTAAATGATACATCAGTGCAAGTCATAAATAGTTTTACCCCTTTACATTAAAATTTTAATGGTGCAAAAAATCTCCATTACAAAAGCAGAAGTGAAATTATCTGGGACTCAGTTGTATTTCCATGGGAGGCAACTTTTTCTGATGCCCTGCGTCCCAGGGACTCGGTAAAATTCAATCCTAATGAGAACACTGCTTCTTTTGGCCATAGTGGAAACTAGAAGCATGTCTATATATAAACAGCAGATCATCAGTTTGCCCTTTTGGTTTCAGTCCGTCATATTTGTATGCCCCCAGTCAATGAGGAGGGAGTGATTTTGCCCTGTCAAATTTAATTACGGGTCAAATTTATATTGGTGACAATCAGTGGCATAGTGTTTCACTAACACGTGTTGTTAATTAATATTTTTATTACTTGACCAGATTAAATTGAGACACTGTGCATATTCCGTGTGTATTCGTATGTATTGGTATGTATGGTAATAGAATTCATCTGAGTATAGCCGGAAACGCTAACGGAAATTGATGAGTCTCAGTTTAAAATGGTCAAGTAATATCAATTCCAAGACGTTATTGTTATTAACGTGTACAGCAATTTCTCCCCTTACACTAACATCCATATCTAACCCGAATGCCATTATGGCCATTCAGGCCTTTGATTTAGTTAAAGTCCACTTATCTCATAACCCTTTGGGATAAAGTTTTGAAACCTTGCACACATGTTCACCATCACGAGCTTCATCTGTAGGCAAGAGTACATAAATATGTCAAGCATTTTTACAGAATTATGGCCCTTTTTAACATAGACTTTTTGGTTAAGGTTTTTGTTATAGTCCACTTATTTTCATAACTTTGTGAGATAAAGATTTGTACACTTATTCAACATCACAAGTTTCATCTGTAGGCTAGAGTACATAACTCTGTGAAGCATTTTGACAGAATAATGGCCCTTTTTAAATCAGAATAAAATTGTTTAAGGTTTTGTTTGATTTTCGATTAAGGCAGCTGAGCAGGGGTATTCCATCACATTTAGTGATAGATCTAGTTCTAGTTTCAGCATGATTAAGCACAATGAACATTGTAGGTGTTGGACTTGTAACATTAATTGCATTGTTTTAATCGCATTGCAATGTTGGTTTTATAATAAGCATGCCAAACTTGTGACTTATCAACTTAATGTCCACTAAGTGATTCCAGCTACTAGACATTGTTTACTTTTTGGAAACAATGGATATTTCTTAAGTCTTTTCTTCAACAACAGGAAAAGTCATGTTATACACACACCATGTATCTTGAATTAAATCTCACCAACATTGTTTCAGTTATATGGAGACATTCTGCTACTACATTGTATAGGTAATTTGTGAAAGCATTCTGTAGAAACATGCATGGCATGATACCACACCCAGTCGCATTATAAAGTAAACTCTTTCGAAAAATTCATATTTTGTAGCACTCTTCTTATAATGCCTGTTGTTAGCAAGACAGTTACTATTTCCTGTTTTATCGACTTTTATTTTATTTCTTCTTTTACAGATTTTAAACCAGAAGCATTTGAAAAGTTTTCAAACGCCGTGCTTGACTTTTCGGACGGTCATTACATTTTGATGGTTGCACAAACTACTGCAATGCCAAATTTAGCAGTGATAGGGCATGTACCATGGATTGCTGTCTTTGATTTTTATCCAAAAAGTAGATTAGATGGTCTTCTGGCTTATATGGCAGATACCATAGAAAGAAAGAACGCCCTAAATATTGCTACATGGCAAGATGAGCCAAATTTTGCAGAGTCACATACAAGTTGGGTTTTTATGCAAGGCTGGAATGAGAGGAAAGATACTTTGACTAATAGTTGTTTTGATGAATGGAAGGAGAAAGTCAATCAGCACCTGTTGTCAATAATTGGAAAACTTAAGCAATGGAAATGTGGGTACACAGAGATAACAATTGTTGCAATATGGCCAGATAATTTGGAACACCAACGCTGCATGAAGTACTTGTTGAGGAAACTTGAGGACGACGTTGATCCATCCATAGTTGTTCTGAGGGAAAAACACCATAAAATGGAATGTCTACCACATTCTGATGATCACAGAAATCTTAAAGAAATTTGTTATACCATGAAGGATTTTTGTGCTGCCATTCAATATTGCTTTGGCAATCGGGATTCTGATGATTTAGAGACAAACTACAGATTGCCAACATCAGATAAAACAAACAATCCTCATATTGGAAACAAAGAAGCTAACCGTTTAAAGGAAGACCTCGATGTGTTGTACCTTGACAATGAAATGCAAAATGAAATGAATCCCTCAGACATTCTTGAAGAGAAGGACAATTTTTTTCGTGGAGGAAATTTGCCATGGTCATTGTGGTACGTGTTTGGCTCTAGTGGGGGTCATGTGGATGTGGAGAGGGATCTTAAGGCGAAACTGGTGACTCACATAAAAGAAAATCATATAAATGTCTGGAAATCAGGATGTGTAAATTTGTACCATGCTCCAGGGTCAGGGGGAACAACACTAGCCCAAAGAGTTTTGTGGGATCTCAAAGGCATAATACCATGTGCTCAAGTTCTTCACCGACCAAACCAATTCTCACTGGACAGTTTAGCTGAAAAAGTGCAGTTTCTTTGGGATCGGACACGTCTACCAGTTCTCTTTTTATTGGATGGAGAAGATGAACAAAAGATTGAGACTCTTCAAACACACATAAAAAATTACTGTTGCTTAATAATTCTCAGAGTCAGGAGATGTACATCAGAGGGAGTCTTAAACAGGAGAGATTTTTACTTTAACGAAAATTGTTACTTGAAAGGAAATGTGTCACAAAAAGAAGTTGATGCAGTTGGTGCACTGTATCTTGAGCAATCTCAAAGATTGTCCAAGGGAGAAAAATGTTCTAAACAAATAAAGGAACTAGTTAGTGAAGTAAAGAAAGGAAAGTCCCATTCCCTTTTTGAGTTTGGTCTAGCATTGCATGACTATAGGTACACAGGCATAAGATCATATGTAAAGAACTTTCTGTTCGAAGATGGACAAAATGGCAAAGAATTATTCCCTTGGCAGAAAGCTCTTGTTATGCTTTCTCTTGCCCACTACTATGGTCAAATATCAGTTCCATGTCAGCTGTTTGCAAATATGCTTAGACCAATCGGGAATAAGAGAAAAGTACTCAGTTACTTGAAAATTCCAAAACAAATGAAGAAATTTGTAGTGAAAGGGACAAATGAAAAGTATTTGAATGTAATTCGAATCAGCCACTTCATCATTGCTAAAGAAATTATGGATCAGATTCTTACTACAAACAAAAATGAAGGTTTCTTGAACAGGCCCGTATCTCCATATATTTACAAGGATGCTAAAAAGGCAGTGGAGCCCATAGCAGTTGAGTTTATAAAGGAAACGGGATTGGTCTATAAGAACCGTGCTTCAGAGAAAGTGAAAAATGTTCTTTTGACGACTTTTATTTTCAGAGACGATGTAGCAATCGGAGAGGATGAGGAGCAAACGACAAAATCCACCAAGAAAGAGTTCTCAAGAATATTGGTGGATGTAAGCTCTTCTCCACCATACTCTGAAAGGTTTTCTATATTAAAGCAATTAACTTACTCTTTCCCTAAGGAAGCAGAGTTCCTTGCTCACCTTGGACGTTTATACTTTAAGTGCCGACCAGAGCTAGAGGATGAGGCAGAAAAGTGTTTCCAAGATGCTTTAGAGCTCTGTGAAAACAATGATAAAGTGGAAACTACCAAGAAGAATCTTACCCTAAGGAAAATATATCATATGTATGGGCATATGTTTTCAACAAGGGTTTTGAAAAAAACTGGGTGGCGCTTTGGTGACATGTCAGTCAAGGAACAAGGTGATACAAATATAACAAATGTCATTGATGACCTCCTTAAAAGTGTAACAAAAGCATGTCTCAACTTCAGTCTAAGTAGGAAAGTAACACCAGCAGGATATGAAACTGGCCATGGATACATAAATGAAATTAGAGTAAGGATAATGTTCTGTGATTATGTGTTCAGGAAATTAGGATTTGAGAGTATTCATGATCTAGCCCAGAAAGATAGTACTAGTACTGGTGCATTTGTCAGAAGCTGTTACATTAAATTGGATGAACTTTTTTTGGATTACTCAGATAGAATTGATCCAAATGAAATAGAAGAAAAAGGGATGAGAAATTTGCAGAATTCTCACACCATCTTATTCAATAACAACACAAAGGACTTTTTCAGTAGGGGTGACCTTGATAATGTTGATGACTTAAGGCTCAGGATAGTCATTCTGAAAATGAAGTATAGTAAGGAAAATTCTCTAGGTGTGCTTGAAACTGTAGATGGTTCAGAAGACATAGAGCTGATTGTTCAAGATTATGAAGCAATAATTGCCAGTATCTGTGAAAATGAAGATCCCATAAATAACAGGCAAGTTGATCTTTACTTCAAAGAATGGCTAATTGCCATAAGACACCAGCTTTTCCACAGGAAGGATGCAGTAGAAAAAGTTTTTAAGCAGGTTGAAACTTGGTATGATAAATGGAAAACCCAAAATGCAAGGTTCTATTTATTTGTCTTGAAATCTTTATTAGGATTTGGATCAAAGAGTGTGTCAGGAAACACAGAAATTCTCATGGAATCTGAAGAGCTTAAATGGGAAATGATAACATACTCAAAGGGTATGCACAGGCCTAAGTACCCAAGAGAATGGCTGGGTCATGATGATGGTAGTATTAGACGCATAATATCATCATACAGATTTCATGGAAAGATAGAAAACAGAAATGTGCAGGAGCCAGATAAGCTTGAAAAGATGAAAGGAACTATATGTAGTCCAAATGATAAGCCACTGACTGGATATATATCCATTGATTTGGGATACAGCAGTAAAGCAATTAAGGCTTTTTATGTGCCAGTTATCAGTAAGATGAATGGAACAATGTTCAAGGACAGGAGAGTAGAATTTGTGCTCGGATTTAGTATGTCACACGGCTACGAAGCATTTAATGTGCAGGAATTGAAAGAATTGGTTTGCAAAAACTGCAAAAAAAGACTGGAATTGATGAGCTTCGAAAATTACATTAAATGCACAGGGTGTCGAACCAAAAATTTATATCAATGTGCGTAAGCAGACGCCATGTAAAGTACATTATATGTTTAGGACTTTCTTTACAGATATAGCCTTGGACATTTGCATGAGCTAGATGTGATGTTAAAGTGCATAGGATGTTGATGAAATAAAAGGAGATGAAGAAAGCATGTGTTTACACTGTACATACACTATTTGTGTTAATTCTTGCATAAAATGTGCTGTTGTAATTCTGATTAACCATGTATCAGTATTCATTTAAGACAAAATGCATTAAGAATATTAATGAGCCAATCTAGTTTAAGGCATTATTAACAAAGGAAGTTTTGACTGTTGCACAAAGTGTATAATCAGATCTTTATATAATTTCATAAGCAAAAAGAGCAGACCCTGATAAGACAGCTCCTACAGGATCGAGCCATTTGATCTGGATCTACTCTGTTTGCAAAGGGTAAACAAGGTATTTCTCGTTCTCACATGCTGTTGTTGATCAGTTTTGATTATACCTTTGCAGGGCATAATGTAAACAATGAGTGCGAGTACTACAGCATTTTGGCTGAAGTTAGATGATGTGAATAGTTTAAGAGGCACTGAGATTACCTCTTAGTAGAAATTTATTTAGGAACATTGGTTGCCTGTACTTGTATAAATGCACATACTGACACAGGTTCTTTTGTACAGCATTGTATTAGTAATTTCTCTCATGTGACTTTGATAATTATGTTATTCCACGTGTCAAAATCAATTTTGATTCCATAGTAAAGACAGGAAATTTAATAATGGTTTCTATATCATCTTTATATAGAGATAAAGAAAACAAAGAGAGAGAGAGAGTTGTAATATATCTTTTCTACGTCCGGTATATGTCTAGGTGTGTGAGGGGGTGAGAGAGAGAGAGAGAGAGAGTTGTTATATATCTTTACTACGTCCGGTATATGTCTGTGGGTGTGTGAGGGGGTGAAAGAGAGAGAGAGAGAGTTGTTATATATCTTTTCTACGTCCGGTATATGTCTGTAGGTGTGTGAGGGGGTGAGAGAGAGAGAGAGAGAGTTGTAATATATCTTTACTATGTCCGGTATATGTCTGTGGGTGTGTGAGGGGGTGAATGGATTGAGATACAGAGGTCCAGATAAGATGTTTAAATTTCAACATTTTCAAGAACTACTTTATTTTTCCACAACACCCAATACTATGAAGTTGGGTATACACCTTTATCTGTAAACATGTGTTTCTTTATGTCCTTTATATGCATGTACATTACTTTTTTGTCGTGTTGCTGTTCGGGTGACTGTGTGTTTTGTATGTGGTGTTTTCTGCATAACTCATACATGTACTTTTATCATTATGAATTCATTCTTCAAATTGATTTAGGAAGATTAAAACAATGGAGTGTGTTCAAATGTATATTCTCGAAAGCTTAAGTTTTATATTGACATTCATATATGTATTTTCCATTCACTATTGTTGTGCAAAACCTTTGACATTTTTTTCACAGATTCAACTACCGGTACAATACAGCCAACCCTATCAAACCTAACACTAATGCTCACCATTTACAACAGCTAAAATCTTAGAGACATGTTACTCTAGCAAAGCAGAATCATTTGGCAAATAGGAGCTGTTGTTTTGTTATCCAATCTTCACCAAGTATTTGCATATTTTGTTCTGGTACGATATTCTGCCAGATCTTTTGACTCACTGTAGAATTTTGTACTATTACAATTTTTATGTTTGACAAAATTTGTAGTTTCCACCTCGATATTGATTATCTAAGTCATTACCAAACTTCGTTATAATTATGCAATTGTTATATTTAATTTAAGCGCATTTCCTATGAAACATTGTGTCAAAAAAACTGTAGTATATCACTAGGTAAGCGATTTGAGTTATCTGTAGTTTTGTATATACAGGATTTTCTCCCTTTTTGACTGTTTGTTTAAATTGGTTAATTTTTCATGTATCAAAGTTATTTTGCTTTTAAACTTCTTTTTTTTGTTTTATACCTTAGTAAAATTAGTACTGTGTTGGTTTTTATACGTCCGAAGGGACGTATTATGGTATGGCGCATGTCCTCCGTCCGTCCGTTAGCAATTTCTTGTGCAACTAACTCCTCCTTTATTTTTCAACATAATTTCTTCAAACTTTCAGGAATGATAGATACTGATGTGTAGTTGTGCATATCAGTGAAATAACTCTCATATCATTTTTCATTCTGGAGTTATTGCCCTTTGATAGTTTCGGGTAACAATTTCTTGTGCAACTAACTCCTCCTTTATTTTTCAACATAACTTCTTCAATCTTTTAAGGAATGATAGATACTGATTTTTAGTTATGCATATCAGTGAGATAACTCTCATATCATTTTTCATTCTGGAGTTATTGCCCTTTGATAGTTTCGGGTAGCAATTTCTTGTGCAACTAACTCCTCCTTTATTTTTCAACATAATTTCTTCAAACTTTCAGGAATGATAGATACTGATGTGTAGTTGTGCATATCAGTGAGATAACTCTCATATCATTTTTCATTCTGGAGTTATTGCCCTTTGATAGTTTCGGGTAGCAATTTTTGTGCAACTAACTCCTCCTTTATTTTTCAACATAATTTCTTCAAACTTTCAGGAATGATAGATATTGATGTGTAGTTGTGCATATCAGTGAGATAACTCTCATATCATTTTTCATTCTGGAGTTATTGCCCTTTGATAGTTTCGGGTAGCAAGCCTTCGGGCTTATATTGCCCCGTCTCGCGGTGCTCTTGTTTACCGATAGAGTATTGCACTCATTAAGGTTAACAACTGGCAAATATATTGTCTGCTTGCATGGGCAACGTAATTGTGCAGTTACCTGTTCTTTTGAATGGGCTAAGTAAATGTCCTCTGAGTTCTCTCTTTGGGCATGAAAATTGCATGTTTAGACTGTCCAACCAGCCTTTATAATATTATACTGCTGTTTCATAGCCGTCTCAGCTTAGCTTAGGCATTGAGATAGTGTTGCTCAGACTGATATAGCCTGGGGTTATATTCGGTTTGAAGCAGGTTTGCTGAAGAGAGTGCTCATGGTTCGGAGCATTGCTGAAGCCTTCTTATTGAGGCTGTCTTTTTTGAAGCCGTCTTTTTGAGGATGTCTTATTGAGGCTGTCTTTTTGAGGCCGTCTTTTTAGCTCACCTGAGCCAAAGGCTCAAGGTGAGCTATTGTGACCGCCTGTCGTCCGTCTGTTCGTCCGTCCGTCTGTCTGTCCGTTCTCTTTTATTTCAAATGACTTCTTCTCCTAAACCGCTGGGAGGATTTCAACCAAATTTCACAGAAATGTACCTTAGGGTGTCCTCTATCAAGTTTGTTCAAATCATGACCCCCAGGCAAAAAAATCTTTAAATCTTTAAAAATCTTCTCCTCTGAAACCACAATTTCTAGAGCTTTGATATTTAATATATAGCATCATCTAATGGTCCTTTACCAAATTTGTTCAAATGATGACCCCCGGGCCAAAAATGGCCCTGCCCTGGGGTTTGTAGTTTTTACATAGACTTATATAGGGAAACCTTTAAAAATCTTTTTGTCTGAAACCACATAATCTAGAGCTAAGATATTTGGTATGAAGCATCACCTAATATACCACTACCAAGTATGTTCAAATAATGACCCCTGGGCCAAAAATGGTTTCACCCTGGGGTTTTATACTACTTTACATCAGAAACTGTAACAGTTAAAAAGTTTCCCCTTAGCAATTTCCTCACAGTTATTTCCCTTGTCCCATCAGCATAGCCATAAGGGACAAAGGGAGATAACTGCATTGGAGTTCTAGTACCTCCAGAATAGTGATTCTATTTATAACTATTTATAATAAAATGTGGCAGGTGGATCAGTATAGCTGTTTTAGAAGGCATAGAAACAGATCTATCAAACTCCATTAGCAAACAACAGACCCTGATCCTATAGGAGCCACCTTATCTGGGTCTACTCTGTTTGCAGATGCATGAAAACAAGTTTATATGAGGGAAATTAAGGGTTAAATAGACTTCTTCACATCAGAAACTACAGTTTAAAGGTTATAGGGCAGTAAAATCTCTCCAGGTCAATGCATGACTCTTAACTCTTTGCAAGCTAGTGGTGAAACTGTGATTACCTATGCAAACAGTTTGGATCCAGATGAGAGGCTGCATAATGTGGCGTCTCATCAGGATCCAAACTGTTTGTCATCTTAACCATATTTTTGCAAAAAAATGAAAGTAAGTTTATTTTAAGAATTGAAGCAGAAAACAATAACTTTTTGTTACAGATGAAACATTAAAGGCATCTTGAAAGGGATGTTGACCCATTTACCCCATAGTGTGTAGTGTGAGTGATAGCTAGATGTTATCATGGTGTCTTCCAATGTCTCTCAAATTAGATGTGGGAGATATTGGAAATCCTTAGCTAAGAGTAACACCTATTCAGCCAATCAAGGAAAATGATCATCATCTAGACTTTTGATCTGGGTCCAAACCCAACTGATGTAAGTCATGGTAATGTTTAAGAAAACTGTGAAAACATGATTATGCAATGGCCCAACTGATATCAGTCATGGTAATTCGAATGTAGGAAAAAATGCCACTGGAAAAAATGCCACCGGAAAAAATGCCACTGGAAAAAATGCCACCCTAAAGTGGAAAAAATGCCACTGGAAAAAATGCCACCCTTATTTGTTATTTCAGTTTCTTTTTTAAAAATCCTTGAAGTTATTTTACAGTCAGTCAACCTGTGTTAGGCAGCTACTTTTCATTAGCATTTTTAGCCTCCTTGATTGTCTGCTTAAGAATGCCACTGTTTTTCTAAAAACTTTGTTTTGGGGTTCTTTTATAGTTTTATTTAGTTTTAAGTAAGGAAGACCCAGTTCAGGCCTAGTAGAGTAGGTCCTAGATGTGGCCTCACTTTTGTTTGCCTCATCTATATCCAAACTGTTTCCAAGGGTCATCAACGGTCTTCAAAATTCATTGCTAGCAGGCATCTGGATCTACACTGTGTGCAATGTAAATAGATGACATAATGGGTGATAAGGGCTGTTAGTGTGTTTGTACTATAATTTGGATATGTTCATCAAATAGACAAACAATGTAGATCCAAACCATAATGCTCCATTATGAGCCTCATGATCTGGATCTACACTGTGTGCAATGTTGTGTGCAATTACGACATAATTTTAGTGCGTTTGTACTACATTAAGGATATGTTCATCAAATAGACAAACAATATAGATCCAAACCATAAGGCTCCATTTTGAACCTCATAGTCTGGATCTACACTGTGTGCATAATAACTTCAAAATAATTAAAAAAAAAAAAAGATAAAAAATAACTAACTAAAAAAGGTGGCATTTTTTCCAGTGGCATTTATTTCAGTAGCATTTTTTCCACTTGATGGTGGCATTTTTTCCAGTGGCTTATTTTCCAGCGGCATTTTTTACAGTGGCATTCTTTCCGCACACCGGTAATTCTTAAGAAAACATGATTATGCATTTGCCCCCCTAACAATGTTAGGTGTCAAAATTACTACTGTGGATTAAGTCTGCTGCCCAAAAAATCATCTTAAATATAAAAAAATTCATAAAATTTGATGACAAAAAATTAAAAAGTCCTAAGATGTCTGAATCTTGTATGATATTAATGAAATAACTGAGTAAATATAACTTGATTGTAACAGTAGACGAAACGGGAACAGGGTAAAATTTTAGAGTAGACAAAATGGGAATGAATTACAGTAGACGAAATGGGAAGTAGACAAAATGAGAATAAACCGTAATTTCTTTCCAAAAATATGATCAAGATGACAAACAGTTTGGATCCTGATGAGACGCTG
Source organism: Azorinus chamasolen (assembly GCA_963576725.1). NCBI lineage: Eukaryota > Metazoa > Mollusca > Bivalvia > Cardiida > Solecurtidae > Azorinus > Azorinus chamasolen. Next base: position 50,204,452 of record OY755248.1, read on the forward strand.
CATTATCATCTGGATCCAAACTGTTTGCATAGGTAATCAAGATGACATGATTGAGAATCATGAGACGCCACATTATGTGCAAAGAGTTAAATATTTAGGAAAATATTAGGTATTTCTTAAATTAGATAATACCAACAATATATTCATTTTAATACTTTTAATTAACTAAAAAATAGTCATTTTAGGAAAAAATAGGTATTATGCTAGTTACCATATTTAGAATATTAAATATTTAGGAAAATATTAGTTATTTCTTAAATTAAATACATAACAAACAGTTTGAATCCAAATCAGACACCACATTATGCAGTGTCTGATCTGGAGCCAAACTTAGCAATGTGAAAAACATCAAACTGTTCAGGATTTCGTGTATATATGTATTGAAACCTTTCACTCGGCATCTCATCGGGATCTAAACTGCTGGAAACAGTCATAATTTAACCCTTTCCTTCATATAAACGTGTTTTCATGCATTTGCAAACAGAGTAGACCAAGATCAGATGGAATTTAACGGAATTTAATGAATATGTTTCTTTCCTTCATAACATAACTCAACATCTCATCAAGATCAGACGGACTTTAGGATCTAAACTGCTGGAAACAGTCAATAAATGTGTTAATTTTCCGCATTTGCAAAGTTTACCAGAGTAGACCAAGATCAGACAGACTTTAATGGAATTTATTTTTTCGATTGCATCAAAGACAATTTTTTAATATGACTGATTATGTGATTTATGTGATTTATACAATTACAAACAATACTAAGTGTCTATTAATTAAGCAATCTGACTTAATTACAATGCATGTAATACTTTAATTACATTCACCCGTCAACTTTTTCCATCATCTTGTTTGAGTCATTAAATAGTTATCAGTTTTCTGCATATATATGTTCTCTTTCTATAGGTAGGCCAGTTCAAGCAAACTATATAGCAATCAATTGATACTGACTATAGTCTAATGCATGCTCCATTGAATTACCTGTCTGGCTTGATTGTGGGAGTTATTGGAATTTTGTCAACCAAAATGTGGGAGACATTTGAATAAACCGTTAACATAGATCTTTGCACAATGTTATGTTTGTTTCTGCAGTTAATTTATGTGATTGGAAAAAAAATTAGTTTCATTATGATAATTTATTTTAATAAATTTTATTATGCGAGTCTTCATTAATTGCATTTAGTTGAAATTTAGGTGTTTAATAAAGTCTTTTCTCCTTGCTACTAATTATATTTATTTCAATTTGATTTTTAAAACAAATAATGTCTTAAGTTAATCAAAATTATTGTCAATCAATAATTAGTGTTACTCAAAAAATTAGTAACTCTTCTCAATTGCAATTGTTAAAAAAACTAATGACCCGTTTAATTGACTTATCATCAGATATTCACACCTAGAGCTAGAATTATTTCTAAACACCTATTAACCCTTTACCTGTTTGCTTTGACAAAAATTGATCTGGGACTACTCTGTTTGCTAATGCGTAAAAAATTGTTATTTCCATAAAGAGAAGTTTTAGCTTTGATAAAAACTGTAAAATCAAATCTATATTTTGTCAAATGCAAACAGAGCAGACCCTGATCAGACAGTTTCTATAGCAGCCTTCTATCTAGTCTACTCTTATTTTTAATGCGTAAAACACATTATTTCTGTGAAGAGAAGTTTTTGCTTTGACAAAAACTGTAGAACCAGATCTATATTGTGTCAAAAGAAACAGAAAAGACCCAGATCAGACAGCTTCTGTAGGAGTCATCTGATCTGGGTCTACTCTGTTTGCTAATGCATAAAAACAGCTTTATATGAGGGAAAGGGTTAAAAGATTTTTTAAGATATTTTTATTGGTCATTTCACACAAAAACTGGCATTATGTACTACCTAGCGCTTTATTTGCCTATATACCTGGATCAAGGTATAATTGCATAGCTTTATTGACGTCATTTGAATTTCTCAAAGACCAGTTTTAGGCATTTTGAGCTAAGGCAAAAATGGCACAAGTTGTAAACAGTTTAGATCTTGGTCAACCAGTCACTTGGTATTAGATCTGAATCCAGTTCAAGTTTATTCAGCAGTGAAAGCAGTGCACTAAGCTTCTTTCATCTGCTAAATGTTGTCCACTGAAAAATTAACATGTCAATATATTACTGTAACTCAGATGAGCGATATAGGGCCAATGGCCCTCTTGTTTAGACTGTCATTTTTTGAAGCCGTGTTTTTGAGGCAGTGTTTTCGAGCACGGGCTCGGAGCATACTGCAGGCAGGCTTCAAAGCGTTTGGTTTTATAAGCTCCAGATAGGTTTCAGAGTGTAGGGCTACATACATGCTTTTAGACATAAGTTTGAAGTCACAGTGGTGTTGAGATAGCTTCAAACCACAGGTTTCAACAGGGTTTGATGCTTAGGGTCTCAACTCGCATAGTCTAGGGTTATATAGCTCACATTTATACAGTTCAATGATATAGCTTGAGGATTGTATTCCAAGAACCATTTTGAAGTTGAGGCATTGACCAGCCGTCTCGCTGGCTTTGGGCTGTAGTAGTTGTTCACAGTTATGGTTTATTGGGCTGCTGAAAGCAGCCCACAATTACACGGCTTTGAATTTTGACCATGCGTTTCTGCGTTCCTGTGTTTCTATAAAAGCCAATCTTTTTTAATAACTATGGGTTACTGTGAGACAAGCTTTTATTTATATACATTCATTTATTTTACTTATTTTGATTCATACATTTTTTGTTAGCGGGGACAAATATTTTTGTCCAGGTTATTTACTTCTTTTCTGCCATTGAAAATGCTAGTGTATTGGGTATAAATCATTTAAAAGTACGCACCACTTGTAGCAGTCAGCGTAGTCGAGGGGTTATAACGGTGGCCTAGGAAATGTGAGGTCGCGGGTTCGATCCTCGGCGGAAGCAATAATTTTTTTTCTCTCATTTTTTTTGTTAGCACCCTTAGTTTACGTGCTTTTGGTTTAAAAACAATTCTGTACACAAATATTGTAAAAAGTATAAGTCCTTTGTTTGAATTTTGTGTTTGGTAAAGTTATTTAGCTGAGACCTTTTACTCGTGGTTTTGTTGACCGTTTTGAATATTTCACAATTGTGCATGAATACCATTGATCTGTATTTACTTCGGAGGTAATGTGTATTATTGGTGTCATACACAGGTATTATGCATCATGGCTCCTTAAAACATTCCCCCGTTTCTGCTGTTAATTTATACATTACAGTCATGTTTTCCCAATGTATCTGTTAATTTAAACTACTAAACAATATTGCGCCCTCTTTTTCTTCTATCCTGCTTAAAGACGTTACGCAGCCCTTTTACGCTTGCGTAAAACCTTGCTTGTTGTTTTATTGTTGGCCCCAAAGCTGAGGTATTGGTGATCACCATAACATAGGTTTTTGTGTATAATTTCATGTTTTAATAGTGTTCGTCTCTGGCAGAGTAGCCTCAGAACCCAATACTATCAACATCGGCTAGCATAGCCCAGCCACATCAATTTTATAGTTTCAAACCTTGTGCTGTGTTTGGCTCAAAACATTGTCACCTCACGGAATGCCCAAAATATTTAAAAAGGTCTGAAGCTGGATCTTGTAATTGGGGTATCACCCAGCATCCTGACACATTGGCGATGATAACTCACTAAATGTAACATCTTCCCAAGTTCGGTATTGAGCAATATTACTTCTGTTGCTGATAGTGCAAAATTAAAATCATTCGGCAAAAACTGGACAATATTTTTTATCCCTGTCTAAAGGTAGATGATGTTGGTTTTGGGTTGTAGTCTGGTTGTATTAGCAATTGAGTAGAGTTATTCGTTTTTGAATGTTATTGTTGGTCTTTAGCTGTGTACATGAATGACATTTCTTTTGTGTGTTTAAACTTTAAACAATTTGTTTGAAACGATATTGTGTTTTGAACCTTGATTATTTTGATGTTCATTATACTGTAAATAGCCTGTATCTTGCTTAAATAACCATTCTTGTAGTTAATTATTATCAATCATTATTTAACAGCACTTCTGTTGTTTTATTCAATATGATTACTTCGCTTTAAGCAAATGGTCTTGTATTTATTGAGAATACATTGGCCCATTGTGATGATGTTCATAAGAAATGTAGTTTACAGTAAAACCTCTCTATAACGGCCACTAAATTACATCAAGTATTTTGTGTCAAAGGCAGGTGGCTCCTTAAAGCAAGGTGAAAGTAATAACAGAACATTCTGTTTTACTTTCACCTTGCTTTAAGCAGCCACCTGCCCTAAATACCAACTAATTAACACAATTTAGTGGCCATTATAGAGAGGTTTTACTGTACATGTATTGTTGATTACTTCGCTTTAAGCAAATGGTCTTTTATTAACTATGTCTCCCCCCATATTTATATGGGGGAGACATATTGTTTTCGTAAGAGTTGTCTGTCTGTCTGTCCGTCTGTCCGTCACACTTTTTGTCCGGACGATAACTTCAATATGCCTGATGCCAGTTGATTGAAACTTCATATATGGAAAGAGCATAATGAGAGGAAGTGTCATGCCCAAGGTCCATAACTCTGGCTTCACTAATATAGGAGTTATTGCCCCTTGTAAAAAAATTCACACTTTTTTGTCCGGACGATAACTTCAATACGGCTGATGCCAGTTGATTGAAACTTCATATAAGGAAAGAACATAATCAGAGGAAGTGTTATGCACAAGGTCCATAACTCTGGCTTCACTAATATAGGAGTTCTTGCCCCTTGTAAAAAAATGCACACTTTTTTGTCCGGACGATAACTTCAATATGCCTGATGCCAGTTGATTGAAACTTCATATATGGAAAGAGCATAATGAGAGGAAGTGTCATGCCCAAGGTCCATAACTCTGGCTTCACTAATATAGGAGTTATTGCCCCTTGTAAAAAAATTCACACTTTTTTGTCCGGACGATAACTTCAATACGGCTGATGCCAGTTGATTGAAACTTCATATAAGGAAAGAACATAATCAGAGGAAGTGTCATGCACAAGGTCCATAACTCTGGCTTCACTAATATAGGAGTTCTTGCCCCTTGTAAAAAAATGCACACTTTTTTGTCCGGACGATAACTCCTATATGGCTCATGCCATTGGATTGAAACTTCATATATGGAAAGATCATGGCGAAAGGAAGTGTCATGCACAAGGTCCATAACTCTGGCTTCATTAATAATGGAGTTATTGCCCTTGTAATTTTTATGCCCCCAAATTTAGGCTTTGGCGGCATATAATGATCGCACCGTTCGTGTGTGTGGGTGTGTGTACCTTTTGTCCGGAGTATATTTCCTTTGTCACATCAGCTACGGATACCAAATTTGGTGTGTGAGTTCATCTTGGGATGGCGGAGTGTCGCGTACCATTTTCATGTCACCTTGACCTTTGACCTTGACTTTACAAAAAGCTTGTCCGGAGCATATCTCCTATACCTTACCAGCTACGGATTCCAAATTTGGTGTGTGAGTTCATCTTGGGATGGCGGAGTGTTACGTACCATTTCCAGGTCACTGTGACCTTGACCTTTGACCTCGATTTTAAAACAAGCTTATACCTTACCAGCTACAAAAAGCTTCTCCGGAATATATCTCCTATACCTTACCAGCTAAGGATTCCAAATTTGGTGTGTGAGTTCATCTTGGGATGGAGGAGTGTCGCGTACCATTTTCAATTCACTGTGACCTTGACCTTGACCTTTGACCGATTTTACAAAAAGCTTGTCAAGTGCATATCTCCTATACCTTACCAGATACGGATTCCAAATTTGGTGTGTGAGTTTATCTTGGGATGGCGGAGTGTTGCGTACCATTTGTAGGTCACTGTGACCTTGACCTTGACCTTTGACCTCGATTTTACAAAAAGCTTATACCTTACCAGCTGCCAAAAGCTTGTCCGGAGTATATCTCCTATACTTTACCAGCTACGGATTCCAAATTTGGTGTGTGAGTTCATCTTGGGATTGCGGAGTGTTGCGTATCATTTTCAGTTCACTGTGACCTTGACCTTTGACCGATTTTACAAAAACCTTGTCCGGAGTATATCTCCTATACCTTACCAGCTAAGGATTCCAAATTTGGTGTGCGAGTTCATCTTGGGATGGTGGAGTGTCGCGTACCATTTTCAGGTCACTGTGTCCTTGACCTTGACTTTTGACCTCGATTATACAAAAAGCATGTCCGGAGCATATCTCCTATACCTTACCAGCTACGGACTCCAAATTTAGCCTGTTAGTTCATCTTGGGATTGCAGAGTGTCGCATACCATTTTCAGGTCACTGTGACCTTGACCTTGACCTTTGACCTCGATTTTACAAAATGCTTGTCCTATACCTTACCAGCTACGGATCCCAAATTTGGTTTGTGAGTTCATCTTTGGATGGTGGAGTTTCGCGTACCATTTTCAGGTCACCTTGACCTTGACCTTTGACCTCGATTTTACAAAAAGCTTGTCTGGAGCATATCTCCTATAACTTACCAGCTACGGATTCCGAATTTTGTGTACGAGTTCATCTTGGGATGGCCGAGTGTCGCGTACCATTTTCAGGTCACTGTGACCTTGACCTCGATTTTACAAAAAGCTTATACCTTGCCAGCTACAAAAAGCTTGTCCGGAGTATATCTCCTATACCTTACCAGCCAAGGATTCCAAATTTGGTTTGTGATTTCATCTTGGGATGGCGGAGTGTCGCATTCCATTTTCAGGTCACTGTGACCTTGACCTTTGACCTCGATTTTACTAAAAGCTTGTCCGGAGAATATCTCCTATACCTTATCAACTACGGATTCCAAATTGACCCTGTATCTTTTTTTAAAACGCTAATAATTTACCCAGGATCTGTTTTTAATGTTGACAATCAACCCCAGGGTCCTTTTTAACGTTGAGAATGACCTAGGGTCCTTTCGACCCCCGGCTCTTTTCTTAGCTATCATAATCGTCAAAGGTTCTGTTTTTAATGTTAAGAACTGACTCCTGTGTCATTTTTAACAGCATCAAAATTTCATGTAACACCTGCATTACATTGTTTTGTTTTTCCCCCAAAATGCATTTCGGTGTCAAACACTTTGGGGGCATTTGTCACCCGTGACGACTCTCTTGTTTCAGCAAATTTTTTGTCCGGGCGATAACTCCTATATGGCTCATGCCATTGGATTGAACTTCATACATGGAAAGATCATGATAAGAGAAAGTGTCATGCTCAAGGTCCATAACTCTGGCTTCACTAATATTGGAGTTATTGCCCTTTGTAAAAAAACACACAATTTTTTGTCAGGATGATAACTCCTATATGGCACATGCCATTTGAGTGAAACTTCATACATGGATTGATCATGATAAGAGAAAGTGTCATGCATAAGGTCCTTAACTCTGGCTTCAATAAATTGAGAGTTATTGCCTCTTGTACATCTGTTTAACGCTTTCTTGTCCGGACGATAACTCCTACATGGCTCTTGCCATTGTATTGAAACTTTATACATGGAAAGAGCATGATGAGAGAAAGTGCCATGAACAAAGGCCATGACTCTGGCTTCAATACTTTTGGAGTTATTGCCCTTTGTTACATTTTTTGTCCGATCAATAACTCCTCTTCGACTGATGCTATTGGAATGACATTTCATTTATGGAAAGAGCATGATGAAAGTAAGCGTCATGCACAAGGGCCATAACTCTGGTATCAATATTTTTGAAGTTATTAGCTGTTATTTTCTTCTTGAAAAATGTGGTGTGGAAAGCGCATAATGAGGGGAAGTATCAATCATCAAGTCCATAACATTTTTAGTGATTTCCCTTTACATATTGTTTTTATTAGAGGGGAGACATCCTTTTTGTGACAAAAACCTCTAGTTTAAAATACATTGGTCATTGTGATGATGTTCATAAGAAATGTATTTTTGTCTAATATTCAAAAATGTCATTCTGTTATGAACTTTCCACACTATTACTATAATTTCAAATATGCCTGTCCACAATACATGTATTATTGATTACTTCGCTTTAAGTAAATGGTCTTGTATTTATTTAAAATACTTCGGCCATTGTGATGATGTTCATAAGAGATGCAGTTTTTTAAGTTTCAAAAATGTCATTCTGTTATGAACTTTCCACACTATTATCATTACAAAAATCCTTTCCACAATATATACATGTATTATTGGTTACTTCGCTTTAAAGATGTATGCTGCGCAAATTTTGCGTTTCGAACTGACTTCAGAATTGGAATCTATGTACCTTAACACTTATTTAACGCTAAACAGCACGGTCAGTTAATGGTTGTTTTTGTCGAAAAAACTAGAAAAATCGATTGCTACGGAAACCAACCATTGTCAGTCATTGTACATGTGGTAACAACCTAATTAATATTCAAAGTGTTGTTCCGAAATAGAATCAGAGTCATTCAGAACTGGGCCGAAGATGTCCGCTGATTTCCATACAAAATCTCTGTAATAAAAAGGAGGCTCCTTTTTAAGAATTTAGCAGTATTGGGATAGCGATACTATTTAGCTGAACAAATATATCCTTTCGGAAAATGGGTAGTATTATTTTCATTGTATGTATACCTGTACAGCTTCTGGTGTTGATTGATTAATACAAAAAAAGCGCAAAGTACATCTTTAAGCAAATGGTCTTGTATTTAATTAAAATACAGTGGCCATTGTTTTGATGTTCATAAGAGATTTATTAAGTGGACGTGCTGTCTTCATACTTAGTAGGAAGGTTGGGCATGTCCAGTAGATGACCCCTATCGATTTTACAGTCAAAGGTAAAGGTCACAGTGACTTTCAGTTCAAAATTCTTGTCAGCTCAATTACTTGATAACTATTGGGTGTACTGTCTTCATACTTAGTAAAGAGGTTGGTCATGATCAATAGGTGACCCCTGTTGATTTTGAGGTAAGTTGGTCAAATGTCAAGGTCACAGTGACCTTCTCCCAAAAAAACATAACCGCTCAATAAATTGATAAATATTAGGTGTGCTGTCTTCATACTTAATAGGAAGGTTTGTCATGGCCAGTAAATGACCCCTAAAGACTTTGGGGTGAATTGGTCAAAGGTCAAGGTCACTTTAGGCGTATAATGCTCCGACATACGGAGCTCTTGTTAGTATGATATTGATAATGTTTTGTAACGAGTTAGTGGATGGTATACCATACAGAGGTAACTTTATTTTTAGGCATGTCCTCCTGTCGTTAAATGAATGCTGATCTACTAAAATAATATGCATATCACAGCTTTTGTTTATGTCATGTTAAGGTCATTATCTGCCTCATGCATAGTGTTTCACAACAATTGTTTTTCTCGAAATGCCATTCTTCTTTTCTGCACTTCCCATGTATTGATATTTTTAGATGTTTATATTTAGCTCATCTGAACACAATATTATTGCTAGGAGATGAAGTTTCTGATAGCCCTTTATATCTGAAGCTGTGTTTCATCAGTTTTCTGTTATCAACATTTTGCTTAAAGCATCATATCTAAAGCAGAAAAGCCAATTTAAAAAAAGTTAACAGGATTGTCTATTATGTTTAGCTTTTGGTTATTGATTTCAATTTACTATTATTTTAGCTCATCTGGCACAAAGTGCCAAAGTGAGCTATTGTGACCACCCTGTGTGAGTCGTGCGTCGTCCGTCATCATCTTTTTGTATTCTATGCATAGCAATAGAATACAAAGGTGGCTCTCCACAGCCTAACCCATGGTACCCTCGCCGACGTGCAATTTATTGACCTGCATTCAATGGATACAAATGGTGTTTAATAACATTGCATCCGGAACCAATCGTGGTGTACTATATCTGACATGAAAATGCTTCGTAACATAAGCTTCAGCTTAGTATGTGCAACAAAATCCACAAAATATAGCAATGTGTAAGAGGGGTGCACAGATATACAAATATCAGTCATATGAAGAAATCACATGATCATAACATGAATGAAAATACTCAATGAATAAAGAAGCGCGCATTGGATGACCTTATGCAAGTGATTAGGTAATCACACTCATAACTGTGAGTGTTCAGTGTGATAATAAGCATAGTGAGAAACGGCTGAAGTGTCAGCTGCAATTCTATCATCAACTGGAAAGAGTGTTAATCTCTTTCCTTATACATTAGATATGTAATTCCATGTTAAAGTGAACTCGATATCAGATTGATGCCAAGCAAGATTACTGCAGCGTCTACAACACTTATTACTTAAAATGAAATCTCCTCCTGAACTACTTAGTGGATTTTTACCAAACTGGGCAGGAATTTCCTTGGGTCAACCTCTTCTAAAGTTTTTCAAAGAATTTGATTTCATGCAGAACTCTGGCAACCAATGTCCAAAAGGAAATAAAACCTTTAAAAATCTTCTTGTCTAAAAACTGTAAGGCCTAGGGCTACCAAATTTGGTATATATATAATCATCTAGTTGACCTCTACTTAGATTGTTCAAATTTTGTCCCTATGGTCAAAATATGCCCAACCGGGAGGGGGGGGGGGTCGTAAGTTTTACATTGGATTACATGTGTATATAGTAAAAAATTAAAACATCTTCTTGTCCGAAACCAAATAGCTTAGAGCTGTAATATTTGGTATGTAGCATTTATCTGGTGAACCTCTACTAAGATTGTTCAAATTATGCCCCTGGGGTCAAAGACGGCCACACCCTGGGATCACATGTTTTACATAGGATTATATAGTAAAAACTTTAAAAATCTTCTTGTCTCAAACCAAAAGGCTTAGAGCTGTGATATTTGGTTTGTAGATCATCTTATGAATCTTTACTAATATTGTTCAAATTATGTCCCTAGGTACAAACACGGCCCCGCCCTGGGGCTCAGCACTTATTCATAGGAAAATCTTTAAAAATCTTGCCAAAAATGACATGTCCCAGAGCTTAGATATTTGATGTATATATTTACTAGTATATCTTTATGAAGTTTGTCAGTATCATAGTTCTGAATTAAAAATTGGCCCTGTCCTGTCTGTTATATTTTGAATAGACTTCTTCAAATCTGAAACTACAGTTTAAAGGTTTCCCCTTAGTCAGAGGTCAGCCAGTTACACACTCCAGCTGCGACCTGGGCAGTGGGTATTATGTCATTAATGACCCCTAGTCTCAGTGCAGTAGAAATTGTGTTTAGACAAATAAGTAACCAACATTCATTTTAGATTGAGAAAACTAGGTGTTTAAATTATTTTTGAAAGTTGTTTTAGTTTTCTATAAAAAAATTACATTTGCTTTAGATAAGAATCCAAACTGAGTGTTAATTTCAGTAAAGTTATGCTCAGCAGTGATAGGGTTAACACTGATTTTAGTCATCTGTTAGAAATGTTTTCTGCTGAAAAACTAACATTGTCAATATATCACTTTAACTCTATGAGGGTATAGTGGGTCCATGGCTCTCTTCTCCATAGGAATGTCTTTAAAAGATTTTATCTGAAACTGTAAGGCCTAGACATTTGGTATGTAGCATCCTTTGATGGTTCTTTTTCCAAGATTGTTCAAATGATGACACCTCGGCAAAAAAATGTCCCCACCCCAGATTACATGAATTCATTGTTTACACAAATATGTTATAACCAGGTGAGCGATTAAGGGCCATCATGGCCCTCTTGTTTTTAATCTACATATATTTAAATACATGTATACCTAAAACCATGTGTTGCATGGCCCGATAGAAGATAAACTGTTCCATTTTCTGAAACTGCTGATTTGAATTTAAGTTTATAAAATGTTCCATTCAGAGGTGATCTTCTACCAAAGTTATTATTACAATCATTGGTTTTCATTAAAGAAAAAAACCTGTCTGTAACGGGGGCTTATTTGTTGGGGCCCCTTTTCTGACAGCTGGACATAGATAGTACCGCTGCAATTTCATGTATGCATGACCATGCAATAATATGGTTCAGGCAGGTTTTTCATGGTAATAATTTTGTTTTTATTTTATAATTAGAAGGCCTCTGTGTGAACAAGAACCACAACTCTGGCATCACAAGTTGCTCAAGGGTCTCAAAATTTGTTGAGGTTGTAAGGGGTTTGTTTTTGTTCATGTTTGGATAACATCCATGTTAGGAATGCACATATAGTATGTGTATATAACTGTATATTATCAAGCAATATTTTTTTCAGGAACTTCAGAGTTATGGCCCTTGATTTATCCAAAATTTGCCTTTTTAGCTTTGTCCACTCTCCCTAAGTAAAATAGTCTCATTCAATATTCACCAAACCTTATAAAAATGTTCATGGCTATGATATCTAGGCCAAGTTCAATATCCAGCAATATTGGAACATGAACTTCAGAGTTATGGTCCTTGATTTATCCAAATTTTGCCTTTTTAGCCTTGTCCACTCTTAAAAAACGTCTTGTCCAATCTTCACCAAACCGTATAAAATGTTTATGGCTATAATATCTAGACCAAGTTCAATATAGAGTAAGATTGTTTCAGGAACTTCAGAGTTTGGGCTCTTGATTTATCCAAATTTGGCCTTTTAACCTTGTCGGCTCCCTAAGTCAAAAAATTCTCATCCAATCTTCACCAAACCTTATAAAATGTTTATGGGTATAATATTTAGGCAAAGTTCAATATCCAGCAATATTGGAACAGGAACTTCAGAGTTGTGGCACTTGATTTATCAAAATTTGGCCTTTTTAGCCTTGTCCACTCTCTTAAGTCAAAAACGTCTCGTCCAATCTTCACCAAACCTTATGAAATTGTTTATGGCTATAATATTTAGGCCAAGTTAATTAACCAGTAAGATTGAACAAGGCAACTTTTCGGTGTAGACCAAGATAATAGGACTTCTAGAGGATATTTCTTATCAGGGACTGCACAGTTTGTAATGTTACACTTTTCTTTTAACATTTATGGTCTGTTTGAGTTTTGGAATAGTCCATCTGAATATTCATCATTGAAAGCGTTAATGGTGTTTAATGTTCGGATTGATAGCATAGCTATTGCTATGCATACTTTAATTTGTAAATTTTATAGATGTTCCACTACCATGTCAATGGGGGACTATTGTAAAGTTTGAGTGTTTCATGATTGATTTATTGATTATTTGCACAAAATACCAATTTATTCCAGTGATTTGATTAAATATTTGACATCATATGCATTGCACTGTATTGCTTAAATAATTGTTCCTGACAAAATAGAATGATAGCCTGTCAACAGCGTTGTTTTATTGTCATTTGAATGTGTGCCTGTCATTTTAGTTTCGATTGTAATACTGGTAGAAGAAGTTTCCTAGCTTTCATCGTATATTACATGTATATGTCTATGTGCAGGGGCATGAATGGCATGCATTGATAGCTCTACTTTGATTTGGTGTAATTTAATGCACATGTAGATTGACCCAGATCAGAAGGTAGCTATATAGGAGAACCCTCTGATCAGAATCTGCACTTTGTCATTCAAAATCCCCAAGCATGTTTTCAAAGCCTTTTATATCGGAATGGATTCAATAACTAAACACTGATGGGCCTGTCCACACTAAAAACATCAGCGTTGAGTAGGTTAATGGAAATGTACTGTAATAAAGTGTGTTATAAATATGTTTATGTTATGTACATGACTTTCCCTTGTAATAATGTTTGTGATTAAGGGCAGGAAGAAGGAATGAATGCGATATATATAATATTGTGTACAATCTGGATTCCAGTTAAAATTTTCGTGCTCTAATAAACCACATAAAGATATACTAAACCAAACTTATAATGAAACACAATATTCTGAATTACCCAAAATTGAAGTAATTGTAGCAACGTTTTCAACACACGATTTCATACTTGGTTGGAATCTTTCATGGTCAATATCAGTTGAATTTGGTTATACTGGGTTGGTAAAAATATAATAAGTTGCAAGGTAAGGTTAAAACATTGGTTCCTAATCCATTAACTTCCTTGTACGGTTAGGTGTTAAGTTAATTGTCATCATTTATAAATTAGTTGGTAAATCTTTCATGGATTTGCCACAAACATTCCAAAGGTAAATAAGGAAAAAAGTTTGTATTGTAAGTTTGGTTTAGTGTTATTGAATAGTTGGTTGGTATGTGGTTTGCAACTTAAATTTACTTTAACCCTTTCCCTCATATAAATGCGTTTTCACGCATTTGTAAACAGAGTAGACCCAGATCAGATGGCTCCTATAGGAGGCGTCTGATCTGTGTTTGCTCTGTTTGCTAATGGAATTTTGATATACATCTGTTTCTTTACTTTCTGAAATGGCTACAATATTGCACCTCCTATATTTCACTATACTTTTTTTTGACCATGAATATTCAGTATGTATTCAAATTTGGAATAAATATAGAACAGGGAAAGGGTTAAAACAATAGCTCTATTGCCTTCCGGTCGAGGCGCCTTGAGTTCGAATTGCAGCTAAGGTCTGGGTTAGTAAAGATATCTTTGTTCAATATAATAACAACATTGACATTCATTCATTATATCCATGACAATAAAAATGTTCTTCGTTATAAAAGAAAATATATTGGGAAGTATACCAATACAGTGCTCCATCCCTACAACGGCCCTCTCAATAACGATTCCCTCCTTACAACAACGCACGTCACTGTTTCCGAAACAACAAGGCTCCAGAAAAAACCTTTTTCCATCATATCTTCTTTATGCCTCCATCAAACCCTATGTTGTGACCTCTCTTTAGAATCGTCACTTTGTGACGATTCTAAAGAGTGGTCACAACATAGGGTTTGATTGAGGCATAACGGTTTTAGTTCTCGAAATACACCTTATATGGGGATCTGCAAACAAGCTAATTATGTTTGATTTTCCCTCCCTATAAGAACTCCCTCTGAACAACACATACAATATTCGTATCCCAAAGGTTGTCGTTGTAGAGAGGGAGCACTGTACTTGTAAATAGCTGACATTCAACAACTTTTATATGTTTGTGTACATATTTATGATTGTTTCTTTGTTCATATTTGGAATGTTTGAAATTGTATTGTATAATATGGCAGGATTAGCACTTTGTTATTAGAAAATGGTGTGTACAGTATTACCCTAACCCATTCCCTCATAGTGATGCCTTTGATGCCTCTGTAAAAGTAACGTTTGTATCCATTGTGATAAAAAAAATTATATAGCATTTTTCCACATTTATCACAGCGATTTCAAAACTACAAACTTCTATACTATGACTTTCCTCTTGTAAATGCTCCATTTCAGTAGATTTATTCCTAGAGATTGTGTCTAAAAGTAGCCTTTAAGGTAATGGGTTCAAGTTTTCGGAAAGGCATACTATATGTACAAATATTTAGGATAATATGATATATTGTAATAGGTTTTATCAGAAACAAATGAGACTTTTGTAATACCGGTAACTGACTACATGTATTCAGTTAATGAAAACAATTTCATCCCTTATCCCACTATCTGCGACTTGACTCATATTTGCAAACAACTTGACTCCAGATGAGACATCGATTAATTCACCGTCTTTTGAGGATCAATGCTGTTTGACACTAGGTCAATAGTTTCTCAAATGCTTGATGAATTTGAAAGTAGGCAAAAACGTTCTTGGTCTCATCTGGATCTAATCTGTTTAAAATGCAAGACATGTCACAGAAAGTGGGCTACGGGAATGTTGCGTTAGATAGGTGAGTGTTGAATGTTCATGTACACAGTGAACATCTTTTAGATGAATGACATATGTACACATGAAGTTTTGTTATTGGTAGAATTTGTAGAGTCAGATCTATTATAATGTCTTGGACAAACAGAGCAGATCGACCCTGTTCAGATGGCTCTTACAGGAATCGTCTGATCTGGGTCCACTGTGTTTGAAAAGGCGTGAAAAGGCATTTATAATTTTTCAGAAAGTGAATTTGCTAATACATGTACACTCAGGAGCAGAAAGTAAAATTGCCAAGTTGAATAGATAACAATAGTTTGGTACTCGTAAATAGAACACTAACATAGAATTACATACATGTATAACAATTTAAAAATCTTTAAACACTTAAAATTAGTGGCTGAATATTCAAGTAGAATGGCCCATTGTTGTTTTACTGTAGAGTCAATTCATTATGACAGGTGGGGGCTCCATGGTTGTGTGGTTATGGTCTTCAACTAACCATCACTTAGGTCCTCATCACATTGGTTCAACTTCTGGCCTGGGCATTTGGATGTTTCATGTGAGGAAACCTTCCAACTAGCTTGTGGTAGGTCTATGGTTCTACCCAAGTATCCATTTGCTCATGAAATAATGCTAGCTATTCATGCATGGAAAACATCTCTTGGGTCTTTCTCGGCCTGTAATTAGCTGAACGTCGCGATATGACTGAAATATTGTTAAAATGACATAAAACCCCAATGAAAATAAAATAAACTAACTGTATAGCACGATTAGAGGATTTTAAATGACAAACAGTGAAAACCTTGATCACTAGCTCCTTTGGGAGCCCTCTGTTGTGGGTATACATTGTTTGCAAATGCCAGTAAACTTGTTTTCGGCATTCAAAGCGTTATGTATCTCAATATGCAATGTCTCCTTCTACACGCTGATCCCTGTTGCAATATTAAGTGTCATATGATACTCGGCTTGCATTAGGACTTGGTTGCCGGTTTGTCCTGGTGATAACTTTAAGGTCTTGTTGCTCATTAAGCGAGACAAAGTTACATATGGTATGTTTTTAAAGAAAAAGCCATCATGAGAGATTTATGATATGTAATTCTACTGGTTAGTGTAAATCTGTTAACCCTTCGCTTGCTATTCACGTCAATATACCTTCCTTTAAATAGTGAAGACCCAGATGAGACAGCTCCTGTAGGAGCTGTCTCATCAGGGTCTGCACTATTTACAAGTTGATTGTTCAACTAGTGCACTCCCCAGCAGTCATTGCACAGCGAAATACTTGTATACAATGAAGATATCTGTAATTACACAACAGGGCATGGGTAAAGAAGGAGAAATGTGTTATAAAATTCAGCAAGAGAAGGGTTAACTCATGAATGCTCATGTAAGAAATAACCGTACATTGAATATTATCTAGTTGCATATTTTTATAGAAAATGAACACCGCATGTTTCCACCATAGCAAACTAATTGTAAAATCAGATGTTTTTATTAAATAAATAGAGCAGACTGCAAACAGACAGCTCCTGCAGTAGCCGTCTAATCTGGATCTACTATGTTTGCAAAGGCGTCTCTATAAGGTAAAGGTTAAACGGCGGTTAGTTTCCCCTTTATCATGGTTACAGGTTATTCGACAATTTTGCTTACAAATATTGGTTTCATATAAAAAGTATTTATTCATGTTTATTAGTAACATGATTTTGAAATAACAGAAGAAATTTAGCAGGCACTTATTATTTAACACTTTACTCCATGAATATACAAGAAGTAATAACATTATTTAACTCTTTACTCCGTGAATATACAAGAAGTAATAACATTATTTAACACTTTACTCCGTGAATATACAAGAAGTAATAACATTATTTAACACTACTCCGTGAATATACAAGAAGTAATAACATTATTTAACACTTTACTCCGTGAATATACAAGAAGTAATAACATTTTGAATATTATTTAAATTTTAGAATATTTTTGATAATTACTAAATAAAACAATACACTTTGCAGAAACTTTACAATCACATCTTTATTATTTCATAACGAGGGCTTGGTGGAAAACTATTCTAACTCCTTCACTTTAGTGAAGGAGTTAGAATAGTTTTGCACCAAGCCCTCGATTATTAAGTAAACAGAGCATACCCTGGTCAGATGGCTCCTCTGTTTGCAAAGGCGTGTTTATGGAGTAAATTGTTTAACCTTTAGCCTGCTATGGGCGGATGGGTGTATACATTTGCAAACAGTTTGGATCCAGATAAGACGCCGAGTAACTTGGCGTCTCATCAGTATCCAAACTGTTTGTCATTCTAATTGCACTTTGGTTGACAAATTGATTATAGCTTGAGTTTTGAAAATGTAGAAGGTGAAAAATTCTGCAAAAATAATTTGCTGAGCAGGCTAAAGGTTAACATGTTTCGGCAACAATGTGAATTTGAAATCACAGACTCAGTTGAGCAGTCATGTTTTGTTTATATGTTTAACCGGAATATGATTTTTAAATAATTAACATACTTGGTTGAGCAGTCACTTAATTATTGTGTTACATATATGATATGATTTTGAAATAATAGAATCAGTTGGGCAATAACTTTTTGTTTAGCAGTAGTATTATTTAACCCTTTACTCCATGAATATTCATGTAAGAAATGATGACATCATGAATATCAATTAGATTAAATATTAAATTGACAAATGGGTTTCAGATTTGTTTTGCCATAGTAGAAACTGTAGAATCATGCCTTTATTATTTCATAAGCAAACTGAGCAGACCATGATCAGACAGCTCCTTAAGGAGCCACCTGATGTAGGTCTTCTCAGTATTTTCAAAGGCGTAGAAAGGAGTATTTATGGAGTAAAGGGTTAAAGTAACAGGTTCAGTTGAGCAGTCACATATTCTTTATGAAATTCGTTTTAATATTTTGTCACGATAAGATAAACTATGTTCAGGACTTTGGTAAACACTTAAGATGTAGATGAGATTCGGAGATCTTCTTTCGGATCCATACTATTTGACAGGCATGGGTTTTTTGTGGGTTTTTAGCTCACCAGAGCACTTTGTGCTCAGGGTGAGCTTTTGTGATCGCCCGTTGTCCGTCGTCCGTCGACGTGCGTCGTTCGTCGTCCGTCGTCAACAATTTTAACCTTTAAAAATCTTCTCCTCTGAATCTACAGGGTTCTCATCTTTCATCTTTGGCACATAGTATCATCTTTAGGTCCTCTACAAAAGTTATATAAATTATGCCCCTGGGGTCAAAATTGGCCCCGCCCCAGGGGTGCCTTGTTTTCAGTAGAAACATATAGTAAAACTTTGAAAATCTTCTCCTCTTAAACCAGAAGTTTCTCAGCTTTCATATTTGGCACATAGCATCATGTTCAGGTGCTCTACAAAAGTTATATAAATTATGGCCCTGGGGTCAAAATTGGCCCCGCCCCAGGGGTGGGCAGTTTTAAATAGAAACAAATAGTGAAATCTTTGAAAATCTTCTTCTCTGAAACTGAAAGTCTCTCAGCTTTCATATTTGGCACAGAGCATCATGTTCAGGTGCTCTACAAAAGTTATATAAATTATGGCCCTGGGGTCAAAATTGGCCCCGCCCCAGGGATGGGCAGTTTTAAATAGAAACAATTAGTGAAATCTTTGAAAATCTTCTTCTCTGAAACTGCAAGTCTCTCAGCTTTCATATTTGGCACAGAGCATCATGTTCAGTTCCTCTACAAAAGTTATATAAATTATGGCCCTGGGGTCAAAATTGAAATAATGCATGTAGGGAAAACTTTGAAAACCGTCTTCTCTGAAACTTGAAGGTTTTAAGCTTTCATATTTGGCACATAGCATCATGTCCAGGTCCTCTACAAAATATGTATTAGATATGGCCCCAGGGTAAAAATTGGCCCCACCCCTGGGGTGGGCAGTTTTCAATAGAAACAAATAGTTAAATCTTTGAATATCTTCTTCTCTGAAACTGGATGGTTCTCAGCTTTCATATTTTGCACATAGCATCATGTTCAGGTCTTCTACAAAAGTTATATAAATTATGGCCCTGGGGTGAAAATTGGCCCGCCCCAGGGATAGCCAGTTTTTAATAGAAACATATAGTGAAAACTTTGAAAACCGTCTTCTCTGAAACTTGAAGGTTTTAAGCTTTCATATTTGGCACATAGCATCATGTCCAGGTCCTCTACAAAATATGTATTAGATATGGCCCCAGGGTAAAAATTGGCCCCACCCCTGGGGTGGGCAGTTTTCAATAGAAACAAATAGTTAAATCTTTGAATATCTTCTTCTCTGAAACTGGATGGTTCTCAGCTTTCATATTTTGCACATAGCATCATGTTCAGGTCTTCTACAAAAGTTATATAAATTATGGCCCTGGGGTGAAAATTGGCCCGCTCCAGGGATAGCCAGTTTTTAATAGAAACATATAGTGAAAACTTTGAAAATCTTCTCGTCTTAAACTGGAAGGTTCTCAGCTTTCATATTTGGCACATAGCATCATGTTCAGGTCCTCTACAAAAGTTATATAAATTGTGCCTCTTGAGTCAAAATTAGCCCCGCCCCAGGGCAGGCTAGTTTTCTATAGAAACATATAGTCAAAACTTTGAAAATCTTCTCCTCTGATTGTCTGGTGAGCGCTTCAGGGCCATTCTGGCCCTCTTGTTAAGAAAAAGGAACTAATTATATTTCAAGAATTGTAGAGTGTTGAAATACTAATCCCTTTCATAGCAAAAGTGCACCACGACAAGGCAGACAAGCAGTGATGTCCAAGATCAGAAGTTGCCTTTTCCAAGTGGTGTCTAATCAGGAACTTTACTATTTGTCTCCGCTTCAATGTCTGCATGTGTTTTTTTCCTTTTATGCTTTGGCATTTATTTTTCAAATACTTTCCTTTTTTAACTCCACTTTTTCAAAAAGTGGAGCTATTGTCATGACCCGCTCGTCGGCGTTGGTTAACCTTTATGTTAAGGTCCTTTTCTCAGAAACCATCAAAGATATTTGGTTCATATTTGCTTTGTATGTTTACTATCACAAGGGGAACCCATTTCACAAGGGAAGGTAACCCTAAAAATAATTTTGCCATAGTTATGCCCCTTTTTCGACTTAGACAATTTTTATTGTTGGTTAAGTTTTATGTTCAGGGTCATGTCTCAGAAACTAAAACCAAAAGATATTTGGTTCAACTGTGGTATACATGTTAACTATTACGAGGGGGACCCATTTCACAAGGGCAGGTAACCCTAAAATAAATTTTGCTATAGTTATTTCCCCTTTCTGACTTCCACTACACTATCAAGCACTAAAGAAAGTGGAGCGCGCTGTCTGCAGACATCTCTTGTTTAGCTCACCTGGCACTTTGTGCGAAGGTGAGCTATTGTAATCGCCCTGTGTCCGTGGTCGTCTGTTGTCATTTTTTTTCTTAAAATGACATCACCTAAACTAAGTTGTTTAAAGAATTTGAATCCATGCTGAACTCTGGTTGCCATGGCAACCAATGTCCAAAAAGAAATAAAAACTTTAAAAAAAATCTTCTTGTCAAAAACTACAAGGCCTGGGGCTACCAAATTCGGTATGTGGAATCATCTAGTGGATCTCAACATGGATGTTCAAATGTTGCCCCAGGGGTCCAAATTGGCCCAACCCCGGGGGTCACAAGATTTACATTGGATTATATAGTAAAAACTTTAAAAATCTTCTTGTCCCAAACGGAAAAGCTTAGAGCTGTGATATTTTGTACGTAGCATCATCTGGTGAACCTCAAGATTGTTCAAATTATGCCCCTGTTATAGACGGCCAAACCCTGGGGGTAACATGTTTTACATAGGATTAAATAGAGTAAAGACTTCAAACATGTTCTTGTCCAAAACCGAAAAGCTTAGAGCTGCGATATTCGGTAAATAGCATCATCTGGTGAACCTTTACCAAGATTGCTAAAAATTTGTCCCTGGGATCAAAATGGTCCCTACCCTGAGGTCACAATTTTTACATGGGATTATATAGCAAAACTTTAAAAAGTCTTCTTGTCCGAAACCGTGAAGCTTAGAGCTGTGATATTTGGTATGTAGTATAATCTGGTGAACCTTTAATAAGATTATTCAAATTATGTCCCTGGGGTCAAACACGACTAAGGGTCACGTGTTTTACATAGGATTATATTGCAAACACTTTAAATATCTTCTTGTCCAAAACCGAAAAGCTTAGAGCTGTGATATTTGGTTAATAGCATCATCTGGTGCACCTTTACCAAAATTGCTCAAATTATGCCCCTGGTGTCAAAATTGTTCCCACCCTTGGGGTCACAAGTTTTATTTTATATATTAGAAAATTTAAAAACCTTTTTGACCGAAACTGGAAGGCTTAGAGCTGTGGTATTTGGTAAATAGCATCATCTAGGAGACCTTTACTGCGATTGTTCAAATTAAACCCCTGGGGTCAATATTGGGACAGCCCCGGGGTCACTGTTTTACTGAAAACTGTAAATAAAATCTTATTGTCAAATTCTGCAATGCCTAGAGCAGTAGAGGTACCAAATTTGGTATCTAATGGACCTCTTAAAAGATTGTTCAAATTTTGCCGCAGGGGTCAGGTTGGCTCTGCCCTGGGGTCACAAGTTTTACTTAGGATTATATAGTAAAAACATTTTTTCTTGTCTGAAACCGAAAGGCTTAAAGCTGTGATATTTGGTTTGTAGTATTATCTAGTAGACCTCTTCAACGGGTAAAAGTGACCCTGCCCTTTGGGTTGTCAGTTTAAATAGAGTTATATAGTGAAATCTTCAAACGTCTTCTCTGAATCTAATGTGGTCAGAGCTTTGATATAGAAAACATAGCAAATCAGGTGAGCGATACACGGCCATCATGGCCCTCTTGTTAACAAAATGTACTGCAGGAAACAGTTACACATTTTATGCCAAAATAATTAAATATGAGCCGTGTCATTGGTTAAAAGAACATTTGTACAAGTGCAAACTGTTTAGTCCTGAACTCTGTTCCCTGTGTCTAGCATGTCTGTTGGCATTAATCACTGTCACTTGAATGATTCATTGCTGTAGACTAATATGTAGACCCAATTTCCATATGCCACAGCTTATATGCTGTCATATAGGACAGTTTTTGTTAGCTCACCTGAACAAAGCTCAAGGTGAGCTTTTGGGATACTTGAATTCCGGTGTCCGTCGTGCGGCGTCCGTCGTCAACAATTTGCTTGTGAACAATCTAGTGGTCACAATTTTAATGCAATCTTCATGAAACTTGATCAGAATGATTGCCTTGATAAAATCTCGGACGAAAGTGGGTTACATGGGGTCAAAATCTAGGTCACTAGATCAAATAGTAGGAAAACCTTGTGAACACTCTAGAGGTCACATTTTAGCCTAATCTTCATGAAACTTGGTCAGAATGATTGTCCTAATAAAATCTCGGATGAGTTTGAAAGTGGGTCATGTGCAGTTGAAAACCCTTGTGAACACTAGAGGTCACATTTGGGGCCTAATCTTCATGAAACTTTATCAGAATGATTGTTTTGATAAAGTCATGGATGAGTTTGAAAGTGGGTCACGTGGAGTCAAAAACTAGGTCACTAGGTCAAACAGTAGAAAAACCTTATGAACACTCTAGAGGTCGCATTGTTTTGTCCAATCTTCATGAATTTGGTCAGAATGATTGTCTTGATAAAATCTCGGACGAGTTTGAAATTGTTCAAGTAGGTCACTAGGTCAAATAGTAGGAAAACCTTGTGAACACTCTAGAGGTCATATTTTTCAGAATGATTGTTTTGATAAAATCTGTATCGAGTTTGAAAGTGGGTCACATGGGATCAAAAATTAAGTCACTAGATTAAACAGAAAAAACTTTGTGAACAATCTAGTGGTCACTTATTTTGTCCAATCTTCTTGAAACTTGGTCAGAATGGTTGTCCAATTAAAATCTTGGACGAGTTTGAAAGTGGGTTAAGTGGAGTCAAAAAGTAGGTCACTGGATCATATCTTAGAAAACGTTTTTTACACTCCAGCGGCCACATTTTTAGCCCAATCTTCCTTAAACTTGTTAGGAATGTTTGTCTTGGTGATATCAAAGTTGAGATTGATCATGGGTAGGATGGGATCGAAAAGTAGGTCGCTAGGTCAAATCTTAGAAAGTCACTCTGGAGGGCACATTTTTAGCCCAATCTTCATTGGTCAGAATGATTGTCTTGATAAAATCAATATTCTAAATCTTTGAAACCTTGTTCTGCAGAACCACTGCTCATAATCCACTATCAACATTTTTCAAATATTGTCCCTTATGTCAATATTGGCCCCACCCAGGGGCTACCCAGCTATAATCTTAAATTATGGTAATCAGGTGAGCGATTAAGGGCCATCTTGGCCCTCTTGTTTTGTTTTTTGGTTTGTTTGTTATACGCCCATTTGAAAAAACGGGACTTATTGTGGAATGGCGCTGTCTGTCCGTCTGTAACATCTCTAACTCAAGTTCCGCTTGGTGAATCCTTCCCAAATTTAGCCACAATGTTTATCTGCACATGATACAGCAGCATGCCCAGTCCCGGTACGTATATCCAAGGTCAAACAATTGGACTTTGACTGAATTTGCGTTAGGGCAGAAAAGTTAACCTGTCTGTCTGTCTGTAACATCTCTAACTCTGATTGGTGGATCCTTCTCAAATTTCACCACAATGTTTATCTGGACATGCTACAGTAGCATGGGTGTTTCCTGGTACGTTTATCCAAGGTCAAGGTCGCACAATTGGACTTAGAATTTGCGTTAAGCAAAAATGTTAGCCTCAATTTATGTGGAACACATGTTTGTACGTCCATTTATTTACATAACCATTTGCGATAAAGCTTTGAAACTTGGAACACGTGTTCACCATCACAACTTTCACCTGTAGGCAAGCATTTTGACAGAATTATGCCCCTTTTAACTTAGAATTTTGGTTAAGGTTTTTGCTAAAGTCCACTTATTTACATAACCCTTTGAGATAAAGCTTTGAAACTTTAAACACTTGTTCGCCATTACAAGCTTCACCTGTAGGCAAGAGTACACAATTCTGTCTAACATTTTGACATAATTGTGACAATTTTTAACTTGGAAATTTTGGTTAAGGTTTTGGTTAAAGTCCACTTATTTACACAACCCTTTGGGATAAATCTTTGAAACTTTGAACACTTGTTCACCATCACAACCTTCACCTGTAGGCAAAAGTATATAACTCTGTCCAGTATTTTGACATAATTATGGCCCTTTTAACTTAGAATTTTTGGCCAAGGTTTTTGTTAAAGTCTACTTATTTACATAACCCTTTGACATAAAGCTTTGAAACTTGGAACAATTGTTCACCATCAGAAGCTCCATCTGTAGGCAAGAGTAAATAACTCTGTCAAGCATTTAGACAGAGGTTGTTTGTTAAAGTACGCCTATTTACAACTCTGAGATAAAGCCTTGAAACTTGGTCGCACAATTGGACTTAGAATTTGCGTTTAGCAAATACGTTAACCTCAGCCTATGTTGAACAAGACATTGACGGGCGTATATTGTGCCCACTTGCACTCTTGTTGTTTTTTGTTGTGGGTTTTTTGTTTCGTGTTGTTGTTTTTTGTTGTTTTTTTGTTGGGTTTTTTGGTTTTTGATTTTTTTAAGGGGGAGTGTTCTTTGATGCAGTTCACATATTTATACTGTTTTTATGCCTGCAAAGCTTGTATAATAATCAAACTGTCTGTGTGTGTCTGTTTATCAGCTTGCTGTGGTGGCATATAGTAATCGAACATATAGTGTTTGTCCATTTATCTGTGTATCTGCGTGTCTGTGTGCAGAACATATCTTCTATAACGTGATCCGTGACATGAATTGGACATTCGAATTCCGCGTCTCAATAAGCATGTGCCTGGTCAGACTTGAACCTTAATACTACATGTAACTTGTATATATTAGTTTGTTGACTGCCTTCTAATAATAAACACATAATAGAACAGCAGTTCTTTGTTTCATTTGTTATTGCACAATAACCAAAGATTTCAAAGATGTGTCGTATTGGCGCCACACTTGAGTGCGACCTCTATATGGAATGATGTTAATAGAACTTCCCTGGTAGGGGCCGTCTATTTAAAAATGGTAGAAATACGCCAATGAGAGTACAAAATGGCAATATCTGTGGAATAAAATATCAAATACTTCTTATTAGGTATGGGCAACCGAGGTTTGTATCGACGTCTGCTTTAAGATCGCAGCTTATTTAATGTTTGTGAATGCGGCCCTGTTTTATTAGCTCGTATGAAGAAAGTACAAGCTGTCCGCGTTTACGTCGCCGTTGTTGTCGTCCAGAAACTATAACGTTGGCTATTACTTCTTTACTATCCATGCAATTCTTGTGAAATTTCACACTTGTTCACCGTCATAAGGGGTAACCAATCGTAACTACTCGCCGTATTCCGCCAGAGTTCGGAATACTCGATAGAAATAGCTGAGGTGTTCCGAGTGAAGGGTAACGGGCCAAATCGGACCAAAACCAAATCGGACCGGGTTAAATCGGACCATTTTTATAATGGTAATTTACTCATACACTCTTATATTTTCCAACTATTTTTGCTGGCGAATACCAAAAGGTCCATGAAGTATGATAATAAGATTATTTTAATCATGTACTGAACATTTATTCATTCAAGCATAGGCTTGTTTCGTATACTTTTAGTCCAATTACATATAACAATTTAAAGATGACTTCTAATTTCTCTGCCGACTGGCTACATAATTCGGAACGGGATGTGAAATATACAATTCAGTAAAACAGTTATATGCAGGAGAGTAACAATCGATTACACAATTATCAGTTGATTAACCCTTTACCCAATAGCCTGTTTCTAGTTTTGAAGACATATGACCACTTAAAGCAGGTTGAAAGTAAAGCAGAATGCGCCTTAAGGCGCATTCTGCTTTACTTTCAGCCTGCTTTAAGCTACTTGCTACTATGATATAGAAAATATTTATTATGCAATATGTTCATGACTGTATGAATTTGAACTATTTTCTTCAGCGGAGGAATAAATCAAACACGCTCAAAGCCGCTTCTATCAGGTAAAGGGTTAAAGTGTGCCGTTTACAAATAACAATTGCCTAGGTCTTTGCCAATAATGACGGCAAACATTAAACACATCTTCATTTATGGGCCAATTAATGCAACAACCTCCGATTAAAAAATCAAGCATCTCTAATTATGATCAGGTCAGTTAATGAATGCCCTCTAAATATACACGATCATCAAAGTTAAAAATATCTTTCTTGTTATAAAAATACCAGAACAACATATACCATTAAGAGACTCAAATAAAGAATAAAATATATAACCCAATTACATGGCCCCGCATAAGCAGATTTAACTAGAGGTTTGTTTTTGTCACAAAAACAGATGTCCCCCCTCCCATCCTCTTTCCAATACACAAGTGTAATGTCTGTAACTCCAAACTTATCAGGGTCTAATTTTTAAGTCATCAGTGGCAATAACTCCAATATTGTCAGGGGCGACAATTCAAAAGCCCCACGTACACAAAAACACAAAGTTGTCAACATTCTTGTGAAGTTTGGTGACTCTAGTACTAGTGGTTTCAGAGATACATGTGAGACAAAGTAAAGTTTCTTTTATTTTAAGTCATAAGGGGCAGTAACTCCAAAGTTATCAGGGGGAGACAATTAAAAACCCGAGATGCACAACAACGCACGCTGGTGAACATTCCTGTGAAGTTTGGTGACTCTAGCCCTACTGGTTTCAGAGATACGTGCAGCACAAAGTTTCTCTAATTTTAAGTTATCATATCAGGGGCAGTAACTAAAGAATTATCAGGGGAGACAATTTAAAACACCCAGGTGCACAACAACTCATGCTGGTCAACATTCCTGTGAAATTTGGTGACTAGCCCTAGTGGTTTTAAAGATATGCATGACACAAAAATTATCTCAATTTTAAGTAATCATATCAGGGGCAAGAACTCCAAAGTTATCAAGGGGAGACAATTCAAAAATTCCACATGCACAACAACTCATGCTGGTCAACATTCCTGTGAAGTTCGGTGACTCTAGCCCTAGTGGTTCCAGAGATATGCCCGACACTAAGTAAAGTTATCAGGGGGAGACAATTAAAAAACCCAGATGCACAACAACTCATGCTGGTGAACATTCCTGTGAAGTTTGGTGACTCTAGCCCTACTGGTTTCAGAGATACGTGCAGCACAAAGTTTCTCTAATTTTAAGTTATCATATCAGGGGCAGTAACTCCAAAGTTATCAAGGGGAGACAATTTAAAAAACCCAGGTGCACAACAACTCATGCTGGTCAACATTCCTGTGAAGTTTGGTGACTAATGGTTTAAGAGATGTGCATGACACTAAGTAAAGTTTGTCTAATTTTAAGTAATCAGGTGCAGTAACTCCAAAGTTAACAGGGGGAGACAAATCGTGCTAGTGAACAATCCTGTGAAGTTTGGTGACTCTAGCCCTACTGGCAAGTTTGTATAAATTTAAGTATTCATATCAGGGGCAATAACTCAAGAATTATCAGGGGGAGACAATTCAAAAACCATAGGTGCACAACAACTCATGCTGGTGAACATTCCTGTGAAGTTTGGTGACTCTAGTACTAGCGGTTTCAGAGATACGCGCGACACAAAGTTTTTTCTAATTTTAAGTCATCAGCGGCAATAACTCCAAAGTTATCAAGGGGGACAATTCAAAAACCCAGGTGCACAACAACTTATGCTGGTGAACATTCCTGTGAAGTTTGGTGACTCTAGCCCAACTGCAATCGTAACTACTCGCCGTATTCCGTCAGAGTTCTATGCTGTTTAGATCCAGATCACAGAGTCTATCAAGGCCAAATAGTCTGATCTAAGTGCAGGAGAGGTCTTTATACTGAACCGTTTAACACATTTTTTAAAAAAAATTCAATTTCTTCAAATTTACTGAGATCTGTTGAAAACTCTCTCATTTGCAAGCTTCTTTAGTCATAAATTATCTACATATGAAATTTCAGGGCAGTATTCCTTACCGTTTTGAAGATATTCCATTTTAACAGTTTCTGTTAGAGTATACCCCCAATCTTATTTGAAACAGTATTTTTCAAATTAGTCTAAGTATTTAGATTATTTTGACTGAAAAACAACAAAAAGCAAGCTGATCTGACTATATTTGAATGATCTGGGAGCTTTCGAAAAGTCGACCCCTGTCGGCTAAATTGGCTATGCGGAATAAGCTGTTAGATGGCGATGTAGGCGAAAACTAAAATCCTAATTTCTTGAAAAGTTTTCGATCTTGATGAAATAAAAGGCATAGCATCTCTCAGGCATTGATCTGTTAGAAAACAGCCAAATTGTTAAAGACATTACCCAGGTCCATTCAATGATTCCCCCCCCCCCATTGTTCTCAATAGGCGTGAAAGTAACAGTAAAAGCATGATACAAGTGTGCAAAATATGGCAAGCCGTCTCATTCTGTCTAGAGAGGCCCTGACATACAATTACAGGGTTCCCACGGACAGGGAAAAGTCAGGGAAAAAAGATTTTTTTTCAAGGTCAGGGAAAAGTCAGGGAATTTTTTAATTGGTCAGGGAAATTTGAAATTTGGCAAAAGTCAGGGAAAAGTCAGGGAATTTTGGAACCAAAGGATGAGAGCTGAGGAAATATGTCAAAAAGGAGAAAGAATGAAAATAAAAGGCTAAGGCAGTTTCTTCAATTTTGACTAAACCAAACATCTTTATACATAAATACTTGAATTGATCTGATCTAATATTTTGACCATTAAGGGCCTTTTTCAAAGATTATCATGTCAAAATACATGTCACATTTTTGTTACATGCATTCAGCCATAAAATTAAAGAAAACATCTTTATACATCTTTGATTAGCTTTGTATATTTCACATCCAAATTTTATAGTATATCTGTCATGAAATCTGTTAAAACAAAATCATTGGAGAATTCTGGCACCTCTACAAGACTCCAGCATCCATTTTGACAGCAGTGCTAGAATAGGGCAGCAATGCTAGATATTGGACAGTCTACTGTAGTGTCTTCACTTGTTAGGACAGGCTGGGCAGCGGTGCTAGATATTCGACATTCTACTGTACTGTCTTCACTTGTAAGGGCAGCAATATTTGGTCTGCTATTATGAAAACAGTGAAAATGTAGACCCTTTTCTGGCATCAACATAGACCCATTAAAAGGACCTATTTTTCCCAATTTGGGAAAAACATCCCAAGTGATGCAAAATTTTGATTAAATTGCAAAACAAGAGGGCCTGAAAGGCCCTGATATCGCTCACCAGAAAATCAGAGGAGAATATTTTCAAAGTTTTCACCATGTGTTTCTATAGAAAACTAGCCAGCCCTGGGGCAGGGCCAATTTTGACCCCATTTTAATAGCATGCTGTATCAGTGTCTTACAGACTGTATGATGTACTATTTTAAAATTCAGCTTACACAGAAAAACTGAAAGATTAACCATTTCTACCATAGATACACATTTTATCACCTTTGCAAACAGAATAGACCCATATCAGGCAGCTCCTGTAGGTGCTGCCTGATCAGGGTCTACTCTGTTTGCTTAGAAAAATATCATAAATCTGAGTTTTTACTGTAGTCTACTGCCAAAATATTTCTTAACTTTGCTTTAAAAAAATAAAATTTTACTTAATTATATATCCATAGTACATGGAGTCTCTAATAAAAAATCATGGA
This sequence comes from Azorinus chamasolen, assembly GCA_963576725.1. NCBI lineage: Eukaryota > Metazoa > Mollusca > Bivalvia > Cardiida > Solecurtidae > Azorinus > Azorinus chamasolen. The sequence continues at coordinate 50,234,745 of OY755248.1, forward strand.
GGAAAGGGTTAAGAGAGGTAGAAAATATTCAAGATACTTTATACTGTGAGTGCATATTAGGACATGTTTGGCATCCTGCATGTAACATTCAATATTGAGCAATTAAAAATGAAAAAGTCAGAAACATTTTTTTTAAAATGATCAAAACACTGCTGCTGTATATATAGTTGTCATAAAGAGAGAGGTGGTAAGGATTGGCTGATGGGGAGGACGGAGGCCAACATTTATTGATCATGCTCATAGATGACCAATTAAACTTAATCTGTTAACATGGGGTCAGGGAAAATTGAAATTCGGTCAGGGAAAGGTCAGTGAAAAGTCAGGGAATTTTATATTTTCTGTTTTGTGGGAACCCTGAATTAGTCGAGGGGAACACACCCAAAAGACCATTGTAAAAACATATACTGCATTAGTGACAATCTAATCTAATCATTTCCAAATCATCAAATGTAAGAGACGGGCCTCACATGGAACGCTCCAGTGGTTCTTGACAGTCAGACTGCTATAGCTCTTACCATGTGCCGCATGCTTTTTCACAGGTTAGCTGTTAAGACCCAAGCCGGCCAAGGGAATGTCTTTAACTCTGATTCACAAAAAATACCCTTAAACTCGATATTTTAGTGATAACTGATGTAAAATTTGGCTGAAATTCTTCAGTTTAAGACTAAAATTGTCTATAAAATGGCCTAATCATGAAGATCTTATACTGAGTTTGGATCCAGATCCTTATTTTAGCATGGACAAGCAAATTTGAAATGCTAAATCGGGTTGAAATGATCGTCGCTTGTGATCAGCACCCTAAAGAAGATGTACGGTATGAGTCGGCATTCATGCCCGCGCGACATGCACCTCTCCTTTCCAGAAGGGTATTTCAAGCACAAGAAGCAGAAAAAGACTGCCCAATCAGATTTCACTCAACAGTGCAGGGTAAATTTTAGCATAAAAGGACATTGTTTCCTATGGTTTGCATACCTTCAGTCACTGTCAGCATTAATTAAAGATCTCAGTCGCATGTAGCCGGCTTCTGCTGAAGCAGCACCGAGTAGCCGCAAAAGTCTTTTCACCATAGACCGGCTGGTATTTCCTGTCATGCTCAGTGGTGTTGTACATGGTTCCTACCCCAGTGCAAAGTACCGGCTCAAAGAATATGCCACACAAAGCCAAACTATGGAAAAAATGTGTCCTTCCTGGTGTGCCGCCAAGGCCTGAAAAACAGGGAAACCACATAAATTATACAAAAATCCTTGAAAAATGCTTTAAGATACATGTTCAGAACTCTAATTTGAGTGTTTATGTTATGATTTAGCTAAATATTGTTGTTTCTTTAGTGAAACTGTCAAGTTATGAGAAATTCACAATAAAAACAATGCTTTGTTACCTTTCTAAAGTCATCTGACCAACTTAGCTTCACCATATTCAAAGAACCCCATAACAGAGGGCACTCAAACTTCAAAACTCAAGGCCAGCAGATACAAATAGATTTCAGAAATAGAAATAGCACTCTTTTCCCTTGCTTAGCAGTCACAGAAATTACAGTCGCGTCTGTCTGAAGCTACAAATAAGGGTCAAGAGTCGCCCGCTTTGCATGCTTGATGAACAATCTTTAGCGGTTACAATTTATGTAGAGCTCTGCACTGTTAAAGTTATTAAATGTAGAAAAAATGCAATAAAACTAGAAAGAGACACTCTGAAAATGCAAATTTGATTTAGATGAATATTAGATCTTGGAAATTATGTAAGAAAACACATTGGAAGAGCCAAATAAAATGACAGGAAGCACCGAAAGAGTCGGTCGCGCGGCTAGATCCAATGAAAAACTGCGATTTATGCGCTTCAAGCTAAATTTATGAGATGCTGGAATCTGTCCGAAACTTCACGAAATACTTTACTTTGCCAGATTTTGATACATATGAGGGACCTTTGATTCCAGAAAAAGATATTTCTCCAGCAGGGAGATGTCAAAAAGTAGCCTAAGGCAATTTTAGGAAGGCTTTCGGACGATACGGACACTTCAAAGTTGCCCGTCATTAGCCAAAATTTCTCAATTTAATAAAAAATGCTTGAAATTCAACAAAAATATACTCAGCCGGGTTGTTCTATGCTGTTTAGATCCAGATCACAGTCTATCAAGGCCAAATAGTCTGATCTAAGTGCAGGAGAGGTCTTTATACTGAACCGTTTAACACATTTTTTTAAAACATTTCAATTTCTTCAAATTTACTGAGATCTGTTGAAAACTCTCTCATGTGCAAGCTTCTTTAGTCATAAATTACCTACATATGAAATTTCAGGGCAGTATTCCTTACCGTTTTGAAGATATTCCATTTTAACAGTTTCTGTTATAGAGTATACCCCCAATCTTATTTGAAACAGTATTTTTCAAATTAGTCTAAGTATTTAGATTATTTTGACTGAAAAACAACAAAAAGCAAGCTGATCTGACTATATTTGAATGATCTGGGAGCTTTCGAAAAGTCGACCCCTGTCGGCTAAATTGGCTATGCGGAATAAGCTGTTAGATGGCGATGTAGGCGAAAACTAAAATCCTAATTTCTTGAAAAGTTTTCATTTGATCTTGATGAAATAAAAGGCATAGCATCTCTCAGGCATTGATCTGTTAGAAAACAGCCAAATTGTTAACTCTGATTCACAAAAAATACCCTTAAACTCGATATTTTAGTGATAACTGATGTAAAATTTGGCTGAAATTCTTCAGTTTAAGACTAAAATTGTCTATAAAATGGCCTAATCATGAAGATCTTATACTGAGTTTGGATCCAGATCCTTATTTTAGCATGGACAAGCAAATTTGAAATGCTAAATCGGGTTGAAATGATCGTCGCTTGTGATCAGCGCCCTAAAGAAGATGTACGGTATGAGTCGGCATTCATGCCCGCGCGACATGCACCTCTCCTTTCCAGAAGGGTATTTCAAGCACAAGAAGCAGAAAAAGACTGCCCAATCAGATTTCACTCAACAGTGCAGGGTAAATTTTAGCATAAAAGGACATTGTTTCCTATGGTTTGCATACCTTCAGTCACTGTCAGCATTAATTAAAGATCTCAGTCGCATGTAGCCGGCTTCTGCTGAAGCAGCACCGAGTAGCCGCAAAAGTCTTTTCACCATAGACCGGCTGGTATTTCCTGTCATGCTCAGTGGTGTTGTACATGGTTCCTACCCCAGTGCAAAGTACCGGCTCAAAGAATATGCCACACAAAGCCAAACTATGGAAAAAATGTGTCCTTCCTGATGTGCCGCCAAGGCCTGAAAAACAGGGAAACCACATAAATTATACAAAAATCCTTGAAAAATGCTTTAAGATACATGTTCAGAACTCTAATTTGAGTGTTTATGTTATGATTTAGCTAAATATTGTTGTTTCTTTAGTGAAACTGTCAAGTTATGAGAAATTCACAATAAAAACAATGCTTTGTTACCTTTCTAAAGTCATCTGACCAACTTAGCTTCACCATATTCAAAGAACCCCATAACAGAGGGCACTCAAACTTCAAAACTCAAGGCCAGCAGATACAAATAGATTTCAGAAATAGAAATAGCACTCTTTTCCCTTGTTTAGCAGCCACAGAAATTACAGTCGCGTCTGTCTGAAGCTACAAATAAGGGTCAAGAGTCGCCCGCTTTGCATGCTTGATGAGCAATCTTTAGCGGTTACAATTTATGTAGAGCTCTGCACTGTTAAAGTTATTAAATGTAGAAAAAATGCAATAAAACTAGAAAGAGACACTCTGAAAATGCAAATTTGATTGAGATGAATATTAGATCTTGGAAATTATGTAAGAAAACACATTGGAAGAGCCAAATAAAATGACAGGAAGCACCGAAAGAGTCGGTCGCGCGGCTAGATCCAATGAAAAACTGCGATTTATGCGCTTCAAGCTAAATTTATGAGATGCTGGAATCTGTCCGAAACTTCATGAAATACTTTACTTGCCAGATTTGATACATATGAGGGACCTTTGATTCCAGAAAAAGATATTTCTCCAGCAGGGAGATGTCAAAAAGTAGCCTAAGGCAATTTTAGGAAGGCTTTCGGACGATACTGACACTTCAAAGTTGCCCGTCATTAGCCAAAATTTCTCAATTTAATAAAACATGCTTGAAATTCAACAAAAATATACTCAGCCGGGTTGTTCTATGCTGTTTAGATCCAGATCACAGAGTCTATCAAGGCCAAATAGTCTGATCTAAGTGCAGGAGAGGTCTTTATACTGAACCGTTTAACACATTTTTTTAAAACATTTCAATTTCTTCAAATTTACTGAGATCTGTTGAAAACTCTCTCATGTGCAAGCTTCTTTAGTCATAAATTACCTACATATGAAATTTCAGGGCAGTATTCCTTACCGTTTTGAAGATATTCCATTTTAACAGTTTCTGTTATAGAGTATACCCCCAATCTTATTTGAAACAGTATTTTTCAAATTAGTCTAAGTATTTAGATTATTTTGACTGAAAAACAACAAAAAGCAAGCTGATCTGACTATAAAATAAAATATACCACGAAAGCCGTATAAACCCTTTTACTTTTTTACTTTTCTCTGACTTAGCCAGTCAGCCATTTACGAGGAAGTCTTATCAGGGGCACCTAGTGGGGGCTGATAATTAGGACACATACGTGATAAAGCAATAGGTGGCTATTTATCCGCATTTCCCTCTCGGTAGCCTCAAACTATGTAGGCCACATGGCTAGATAAGCTTTCTCAAATTCTGATGGGTGATTTATGGGAAACCGGTAATTAAATCAAATTTTTAGCTCACCAGAGCACAAAGTGCCCAGGGTGAGCTTTTGTGATCGCCTGATGTCTGTCGTCTGTCGGCGTTTGTCGTGCTTCGTGCGTCGTGAGTCGTGCGTCGTGCGTCGTCAACAATTTGAACCTTTAAAAGTCTTCTCCTCTGAATCTACAGGGTTCTCAGCTTTCATCTTTGGCACATAGCATCACCTATAGGTCCTCTACAAAAGTTATATAAATTATGTTCCTTGAGTCAAAATTGGCCCCGCCATGGTCCCAGGGATGGCCAGTTTTCTCTAGCTGACTGTTGTTTTCTGTACAAGTAGCAGAATGCTGGGCTCACTTAGGTTAGGCATGGGGATAACTTCAAAAATATTCTGATCAAAAACTACATGTCACAGAGCTTAGCTATTTGGTGTATAGATTAACTTCGTATACCGTATTGACATTTGTTAATATCATAGTTCTGAGGTTAAAATTGGCCCTGCCCTGTTGGTTATACTTTAAAATAGATTTTTACACTATAAAGGTTCCTCTGAGCTAGCACTCCATCTGTGTTACGCAATCACTTGAGAGGACAAGTTCCTGGTCAAACCTCTATGAAGTTGTCTGCTTCAGAATTAGTGTCTGTTTGTTCACACTGTTTTTAACCCATTCCCTCATAGGCTATTTTCAGATCCTGCCTCTTGGAAAATTTCAGAATTGTGTAGATTTGAAACCATTGTGATAAATAGAGCATTTACTCCTATGGAGCAAATGCTCTATTTATCACAATGGTTTCATAAAGTGACTATTATACCTCTTTGAATAAATCTACTGATAAGGAGCATTAATTATAGAAAAGGAAAATTTCAGAATTGTATAGTTTTGAAACCATTGTAATAAATACGTAGAACATTTACTCTTATGGAGCTTTTTCTCTATTTATCACAATGGTTAGCAAATGCTCTATTGATCACAAAGGCTTTTTTCAGATCCTACCTCTTTGAATAAATCTACTGATAAGGAGCATTAATTAGAGAAAAGGAAAATTTCAGAATTGTGTAGATTTCAAACCATTGTGATAAGTAGAGCATTTCCTCCATAGGAGTAAATTAACTCATATACAAACCACATATAAGGTTACATACCGGTATGCGTCAGATCAGAATCCAAACTGTGTGCTAATTTCTGTCAAGTCGTGCTAAGCAGTGATAGGGTTGTCATCTGTTAGAAATGTTGTCTGCTTATTCAAAGAGGTAAATCTGGGTCTACTCTGTTTGCAAATGCGTGAAAACACGTTTATATGAGGGAAAGGGTTAATTAGAGAAAAGGAAAATTTCAGAATTGTGTAGATTTGAAACCATTGTGATAAATAGTGCATTTACTCCTATGGAGCAAATGCTCTGTTTATCACAAAGGCAAATGCTCTATTTATCACAATAGTTTTATAAAGTGACTATTATACCTCTTTGAATAAATCTACTGATAAGGAGCATTAATTAGAGAAAAGGAAAATTTCAGAATTGTATAGATTGAAACCATTGTGATAAATAAAACATTTACTCCTATGGAGCTTTTTCTCTATATATCACAATGGTTAGCAAATGCTCTATTTATCACAAAGGCTTTTTTCAGATCCTACCTCTTTGAATAAATCTACTGATAAGGAGCATTAATTAGGGAAAAGGAAAAATTTCAGAATTGTGTAGATTTCAAACCATTGTGATAAATAGAGCATTTGCTCTATAGGAGTAAATTAACTCATATACAAACCACATATAAAGTTACATACCGGTATGTGTCAGATCAGAATCCATACTGTGTGCTGATTTCAGTTAAGTCATGCTGAGCAGTGATAGGGTTGTCATCTGTTAGAAATGTTGTCTGCTTATTCAAAGAGGTAAATCTAGGTCTACTCTGTTTGCAAATCCATGAAAACATGTTTATATGAGAGAAAGGGTTAATTAGAGGAAAGGAAAATTTCAGAATTGTATAAATTTGAAACCATTGTGATAAATAGTGCATTTACTCCTATGGAGCAAATGCTCTATTTATCACACAGGCTTTTTTCAGAGCCTACCTCTTTGAATCAATCTACTGATAAGGAGAATTAATTAGAGACAAGGAAAATTTCAGAATTGTGAAGATTTGAAACCATTGTGATAAATAGAGCATTTACTCCTATGGAGCAAATGCTCTGTTTATCACAATGGTTTCATAATGTGACTGTTACAGAGGCGTAGAACAAAGGCTTTTTTCAGATCCTACCTTTTTGAATAAATCTTCTGATAAGGAGCATTAATTAGAGAAAAGGAAAATTTCAGAATTGTGTAGATTTGAAACTATTGTAATGAATAGAGCATTTGCTCCATAGGAGTAAATTTACTCATATACAAACTACATACAAACTTACATACCGGTATGCGTAAGATCAGAATCCAAACTGTGTGCTAATTTCAGTCAAGTCATGCTAAGCAGTGATAGGGTTGTCATCTGTTAGAAATTTTGTCTCTTATTCAAAGAGGTAAATCTGGGTCTACTTTGTTTGCAAATGCATGAAAACACGTTTATATGAGGGAAAGGGTTAATTAGAGAAAAGGAAAATATCAGAATTGTGTAGATTTGAAACCATTGTGATAAATAGAGCATTTACTCCTATGGAGCAAATGCTCTATTTATCACAATGGTTTAATAAAGTGACTATTACAGAGGCGTAGAAAGGCATTTTTATGGAGAAAAGAGTATTCTATTAGCCGGCAGAGCACAACCTGGTCAGACAGCTCCTATAGAAACCATCTGATACGGGTCTGTTCTGTTTGCAAATGCATCAAATCATATTTATATGAAGGAAAGGGTTTTAAAGGTCCAAAAGTTTATTAAAGATCGACTGCTTCCTGGCCCTTTTCAACAGAATTAAGGCCAACAGGTATGACACAGAGTTTGGATCCACAAAGGGTCAAATAACACCCCACAAAACAGGTGTCCAGTTTTGTTTAGAAACATACATGTAATTAAAACTTTAAAAATCTTTCCCTCTGGTGAGCGATTTCAGGGCCATCATGGCCCTCTTGTTTAATTGATCGGATGGAAGAAAGGGGGAGGGGCTTGGTGGAAAATATCATACACACTATAAGGTCTCTACTTAACTAAAGAATAAAACAACTCAATAGTAAATGCAATACCAGACGAGCGGTTTACACTGTCTGTACATCTGCTTAAAAAATCTGACTCAACATTGTTCTGTCTTGGGATCCATATCGATCCTAAACTGATACTTTTCTGTCTGCATGTATCATTAACGCTTACAGCAATATTCTGTAAACTACTCTTTCTGCTACCAATTTTCAAAATGCTAGCTGCATTCTTGTTATCTGTATATAAAGAGACACTGTGCCCTTCCAGGCTACCCAAATTACTCTTCAGAACCCTGTGAATAGCTTCGAGTTCTCGCCAAGTAGAACTTAGCCCACACTCGGACTCGGACCAACAACCTATGACCTGACTGTCATCATCACCTTCTGTGTAACCCCCAAATCCAGCTCCACTGGCGTCACAAAAGACGACTGGCTGTACCGCCAAGTTTGGGTTTTCATTCACCTGAACAGAGTTGATATTTGTTCTGTTCAATGATCTGATATTCAAAGACCAGAACTCAATCTCATCTAGAGCCCGTGAACTTATCATAATAGGGGCGTCCCAACTAGCTCGACTGAGTACGCACTGATAGAGCGATCTTGTCCTCAATCTTACCTCTTGTCCGACAACACTCTGCATGGAGATCAACTGACCAACCAAACCTGCGATCCTTTTAACAGGAAAAATTATTTGACCCCTACGTAAACCGCTGAGTAATAGCTCTAAACTTTTCTCCAGTTTCTTTAAGCGTTCTTCGGTTACAGAGAAATAACCATCGCGCATGTTCCAAAAATATCCTAACCAAGTTAAGGCCTGACATGGTACCCACGTGCATTTATCTTCAGCAATTATAAAACCAAACTTTGCCAAATCTACATGTACGTAGCCAGACGCCTCTAAAGCAGTTTGGTACGAGCCTGAACCCCCTAACCCGTCGTCAAGGAAAACAACTACCCGTAACCCACGAGCTCTCCATTTTTGTACGATTACCCTGAGTAGTTTTGTAAATATAAACCCGGCTGTAGAAAAACCAAAAGGTAAAACATGAAAAACATAATACATGGTTTTACCGTTCGATCTCCACGCGAACCCAAGAAATTGCCTATGATCTGGATAAATCATAATATGATGATATGCACTTCTAATATCGAAGCAAAACATGAAGTCCCCTTTTCTAAACATCTGCCTAGCTACCGAAAGATCTTCAAAACAACATTTGAACTTGAATAATTCCATATTTATATGACGACAGTCCAAAACTAACCTTCGTTTCCCGGATTTACCATGAGCAACTGTCAATGGATTGACAACATGAGGCGCCTGAGCAACTTCAGAAATACCTTTTCAATTAACTTTTCAATTTCCTTTGACACAAAATCAGAATTATCTCTTGCCGATTTGTTATTTTTTAAAATAACCTTTCCAGGTAACACCTTAAACGGGATCTTATAACCCTGACTTACCACATCTAATATGTAATCGTTTGCGCCCGCTTCCTTCCAATGATCTAAATGACTTTTTAACTTACCAACTGGTGTAACTGGATCTGCGTCTTTGAGTGGTGCTACTTCGCGCTTTAAAGAACTACAAACTAATAAGCTACTTATCTGCTTATCCCTAGGTACTGCTGCAGAACTCGCCTCTGACGTCGTGACTTGACACTCCTGACGCCAATGCCCTGGACGTCCACAACGAAAACAAAGCCCTGGTCTCCTTGCGTTGATCGGCTTCTGGCTAGTCTGTTCGAATCCCTGGGATGACGTCTGCATAGATAACGGTACCCTTGCCACGGAATAGGGAATAAAACGTCTCGCTCGAGCCTTCTTTTCCTGTTGCAGCTTACGACTAGCCTTTACTTGCGCCCGGTAAATCTTCTTCTCATCATCTGAGTCTTCTGCCAAAGGATGAGCCTCATACTCTTCCACAACCTTCCAACCGCTCTCGGAAGAGTCTGCTAACTTAATAAGTTTCTGTCTATGTGCCAAAATGCCCATACCTTCAGAAATGCTCTGCTTGGCAGACTGGACAGAGTCCCAGGATCCAGTCTCTAAGGCATCTGTCACATGACCGCCCGCAGCTCTCATATGGTCCAAAACTTGGGAGTTGACCTTGTGCTGCTCGCCATTGCCCTTTTTTCGAAAACTGTACTTCTCTGCAGGCTGGACTCTCTCCTGTATTTTTGTAAGCTCAGACTGAGTAAGCTGGCGTTGAGAGCTTAACACTCGCTGCTCGAAAGCCTCGAATTTGGTAGACATAAGTTGCTCCAGCCTAGACAACATCTCATTTTCCGACATGGTCGACGTACTTGCTGACCGCGTGTTAAAATCTACTTGTGTATGATAAATAGAAGAAATTCAATGTTGCTTGCACTGCGTCGTCAGGTAGAATGAACTAGCCACTGGGCAGTCCCTAATACACGCACGAGAATCACGTGCGCATACAAACCAACTGCCAGTAACCTACAGTAACCACTGTATATTTCGGTCACGTAACGCTAAAGACAAATATTTCACGCTATACTAGCGAAACGCGTGAAATTAATACTCTCAATTGGGCGAATTGCATTTGCGCACAAACCGAAAAATAATCGCATATCAAAAGCGGTCGAAAACCTCATATCATTTGCGAACGAAAATATAACAGTTCAGCATGTCAAAAGCGCACGGCATTGTTGACGTCTGAAATCTAGTCACTCACATGGCCGAAACGAAATATATTTATTGTATTGTGTAACTTATTTGTATTGTGTGACAAAGCTGAACTGAATCTAAATCCAATCACCGTAGCGTACGGGACTGGCTTACACGCACGCTACTTTTTCAAATTATTTTTTATGGCTTTATTCTTTTAAATTGTTCAAAATGGATTTTACAATTTCTAAAACAAACAAAGGGGAAAAGTGCATTATCTACGACACATGTTTTATACTGTATATATACACTGTGACAGTTTAAAATCTTACTTCCACCTCCCCATGATAAGCAAGAGGAAACAATGTTAAAATTTGACAATTTAACATAGACTAACGGAATAGGTACACGTGCGCATTTGATAGTAAAAACTTATGCGCATACGAAACCTTTTTTTGTGCGCAAACGAAGGAAAATAAATCCGCAAATGATATGCCAATGTGCGCAAATGCAACTCTCCGTCTCCATTGGATATAAATTTTATTGAAAGCTATAGATAATTATAAGATTACGCAACACGATGAGGTTTTCTATTCCTTTTCATGTTTTTGACAGATGCAAATTTAAATTAGTCTGCTTTTCAAATAACTTCTGTAATTTGTGTCCGAATTATACGCGGTTTGCGGCATATTAAAGAGCATTGTCTTAGCCAGGGATCCGTGTCACAGTTTTTTTTATATTTTGCTTCGATCGTCTAAAATCAAAAGAAACGTAGCGGGAGGCAGAATTTTAGGGGTCTTAAAACTAAAATATTGCTTAACTCCCAAACGGAGAGTTTTATCAAAATCTGTGACACGGTTCCCTGGACATGCTAATGATTCACATATTGGCCAATTACAATAAGTTTAGTCCAGAAGATAACCTTGTAATCGCTGTTTGAAAAATATTCAAACTGGAACATTTAATAGATTTCAAATGTCGGTTTTTATAGGATTATCGGTGTTTCTGATAAATAATCAAATAAATTAATATAACTAACCAACTAGGCTCAGAAAAATGGCTCTAGGTAGTTTTAAATATGATTTTTCGATATCAGGGGCTAAACTATCTCGCCACAGTATATTCTTTGTGCGATTTGCTTGGTGCTTGATGCGTTGTTCGTTGTTCCAACTTCGCTACGTTCGACCCCGGCCTTTGTCGTACTCTACCGGCCAATTAAGAGGCACGGACTGAAACGCTGGAGTGATTTGCCGAATATAAAGATTAAGAAGGAAAACGCTGAAGAAAAAGAAATAGAAGGGTTACTGATCCATTACATTAGAGTGGGAGAGGAGGGATATATACTTGTATTACTTATGTCAACACCTGTACGGTAAAACAGAAGATTATGAATGGAAAATTGCCACTTATGTAGTTATTGTTATTTGTTTAAAGTTTAAGTAAACATTAAAATGTTATATTTGATAAACAACTATTATTTCATTTAAACTAATTAAATTTAAACTCATAGCATCACAGAATACTACAGTGGTGGTGGTGTGTGTGTAGGGTGCACTTTTATTTCATTGTTTTATGTCCGACTGGTCAGGGTCTGTCTTGTTTGCTAATAACCTGTCATTATAGATATGATTCTACATAGTCTACCATGGCAACAAATTCCTGTGTCCATGTGCTATTTTAACAATATAATTAATATTCAAGATGTCATTATTTTTCACATGAATCGAGTAATGGGTCAACAGTGTAGTACCATGATCGCCGATGTGTGATATGCCACGTGTATATGTGTTACATTGATTATAAATAGAGTTTTAAACGGATGGCATCACATTTAATTTAAAACAGAAGATTATGGGCGGGGGGGGGGGGTATTTTTTATAAAAAATAATATAATTTTAAACTGATATGGCATCACATTTAACACATTACGGGGAAAAGGGGGTATTTCTTTAATAAGAAAAAGTAATGGAATTTTAAACTGATGGCATCACACTTAATTTAAAACAGAAGATTATGGGGGGGGGAAAGTGGGTAGTATTTTTTTTTAATGAAAATGATGTTACATGTACTTTTGGTGCAATTTTATTTCGTTGTTTTTCATGTCCGTCTGATCAGGGTCTGTTCAGTTAGCTTATGAACTTAAAATAAATACCAGATTTCTATCATTACCAAAACCAAGAGTATCCAAAGGAACACATGTGTGACGGACAGACAGACAGACGGACGGACAGACGACGGAAAAGTGATCCTTATGTGAAACACTGCCTCTCGGCAGGTGACAACAAGAGTACCGCATACGGTACATAATACGCCCATTTGCAAACTTTCTCTGATTCAACATGCCTTATAAGTGTTGACATTTTCTAATCTGTGCTTCAGAACTTGATTTCCATATTAAGGTGATACTATTTTTAAAAAAGAAATGAAGTGAATATCTTATTAAATTAAAAAAAAAGTTAAATAAAAAATATCCTCATATTTGCAGATTTTTGAAAAGTGAAACGGCCATAACTCTGTAAAGACAAACCGAATGAACCTCAAAATAAACTCAGCTTCAGATTTTGTTGCTTAAAACATTTCTTTTAAGTTTCATTTATATCATTTTAATAGTTTTCCAAGAAAACAAGAGACAAACTAAAAGCTGACCGACAAACAAAGCAACGAACACACAAAGTTCAAGGACCATAACTTTAGAATAAAATGACTTACCAAAAACCCCGCAATATATATGAAAATTCATATTAAGGTCTAACCATATAAAAAAATTGAAGTAAATATCATTTCAAATGAAAAAGTTATGGCCATCCTCATATATATTTGCATAGATTTGCATTATTTCTTTTAAGTGCAAGGGCCATAACTCCAAAACGGCAAATCAAATGAACCTCAGAATTGACTTAGCTTCAGGTCTTGATGCATTAAACATGTGTGTGAAGTTTCATTAATATCTGTCAAACAGTTTTCCCAGAAAACAGCGGACAAACTATATGCATATAGTTTCATTATTTTTTAAGGACAAGGGCCATAACTCTGAAACGAAAAATCAAATGAACCTCAGAATCAACTCATTTTCAGATCTTGATGCATTAAACATGTGTGTGAAGTTTCATTAATATCTCTCAAACAGTTTTCCCAGAAAACAACGGACAAACTATTTGCACTATCTTTTAAGTAAAAGGACCATAACTCTGAAACGAAAAATCAAATGAACCCTGTTTAATGATGCATTAAACATTTGTGTGAAGTTTCATTAATATCTCTCAAATAGTTTTCCCAGGAAACAGTGGACAAACTATATGCATATATTTGCATTATTTTTTAAGTAAAAGGGCCATAACTCTGAAACGAAAAATCAAATGAATCTCAGATTCGACTCAGCTTCAGATCTTGATGCATTAAACATTTGTGTGAAGTTTCATTAATATCTCTCAAATAGTTTTCCCAGAAAACAGCGGACAAACTATTTGCATGTATTTGGATTATTTTTAAGTAAAAGGGCCATAACTCTGAAATGAAAAATCAAATGATCCTCAGAACCAACTCAGCTTCAGATCTTGATGCATTAAACATTTTTGTGAAGTTTCATTAATATCTCTCAAATAGTTTTCCCAGAAAACAGCGGACAAACTATTTGCATTTTTAAGGACAAGGGCCATAACTCTGAAACGAAAAATCAAATGAACCTCAGAATCAACTCAGCTTCAGATCTTGATACATTAAACATTTGTGTGAAGTTTCATTAATATCTGTCAAACAGTTTTTCGAGAAACCTGCGGACAAACAAAATGTTGACGGACGAACGAACGAACGGATGGACAGGGCCACGCAAATATACGACCACCTTTATTAGGTGGGCGTATAAAAAACGGTATACTAATGCCATTATACATTATAAACAAGACTTTTCAAATGAACACATGTGTTACCTGGCTGGGAGAAGTGTAATGATAAAAATGAAACAAAGCAGACACGGACGGACAGACAGACAGACAGACAGACAGTCGACGGAGAAGTGATCCCCATGTGACACCCTGCCTCTCGCCAAAAATCACCTACATTGTAATATAAATATATTAATAAGTCAATATTTCTTGCATGAATATTGAAGAGGAAAATGGTTAAATTGCTAGCGTAGAGTCGTATCTTAATCATATCGTAAGCAAACAGAGCCGACCGTGATTTCAACGACTCCCACAGGAGCTGTCTGATCTGTGTTTACCCTGTTTGCAAGGGCGTAGAAAGATGAGTTTATGGAGTAAAGGGTTAAAGGTTGCATGCCGACTATTTCTTAAACCTAACATAATTCTAATAAAGATATGTACTTTTATGCTATATTAAACATGTTTATATATCTATTCCTTTCCCTGTTCTATATTTAGTCCAAATTCCAATGCTTACAGAATATTTATGGACAAAAATAATTATAATGAAAATATAGAAGGCGGAACATTGCAGCCATTTTAGAAATTCTAAAGAAACAGATGAATGAAATTCCATAAGCAATCAGAGCAGATCAGATGGCCGCTAAAGGAGCCACCTGATCTGGGTCTTCTCTGTTTGCAAATGCTTAAAATGCGTTTATTTGAAGGAAAGAGTTAAATCATTTAACACAGATACACTTGGCCTATCACGTATCGGCGATGAGGGTACTATATACACAGATGACCCTTACCTCAATGAATATTTATGTGAAAAATAATGTCTTCGTGAATATTAAACAATTATATTGTTAAAAAAGGGAGTTTTACCAGCGCAAACTATATAGAATCATATCTATTAATGACATATCATCATCAAACAGGGCAGACCCTGATCAGACGGACACAAAACAAACCAACAAATTGCAATTGCACCAAAAGCAACATCATTTTTTAAAGAATACCACCACCACCACCACCACCCCGTTCTCCATAATGGTCTGTTTTCGCTCAAACCAAACATTTAAGTCGATCTAAGTTGAATCCATCCTCAGTTCCTTCAGTAGTTTGATTATCTGGTTTTCTATGAATTAAGCGTCACCTATTTGGCAAGTTTTGGCAGAAGTGCATTATGCATTCGGCTTTATTATTGTAGCTGGGGCTTACCGCATTGAGTCTTGTGTCACTGGGTCATGTGTCATTGTAGAATGAACCAAAATGACCCAACCAAGAAGAAATTAGGTTAACACCAGGCATAATGACGAACGAAGGGTGGTGACAGAAGTTTAATTGTTAAATAAAGCACAACCCCGCATGCAATTTCGAATACGCTCTTTTAATAAGGCACAGTGCAAAATGCATTTTCATTAAATGTAGGATATAGGGAGAAACTTCAATGAAAGAAGGAAGCCCATCTTGACACGCAAGAATCGTTTAGCAAACTGTTCAATACCACAAATGCATGATGTATTTATCATGAAGCAAACTGAAATGCCACAATCCATGATGCATTTAACATGAAGCAAACTGAAATGCCATAACGCATGATGCATTTTTTGCGTTAATCGTCCTACGAAAGACCGGTGGTGACATTTCCACTTCAATATTTCCCACAATAGAATTCATGATTTCACGATTTCATGATTTCACAATTTCATGATTTCACAATTTCACGATTTCACGATTTCACTTAAAAATTTCACGATTTCACAATTTCTCGATTTGACGATTTCACAATTCCCCAATTTCGCAATTTCAACCTCGTGTAAAATATTGTAGTCACGTGACACGCTTGACGTCATTAAGACAACAGAGTGGCTCTCACCCTTGAAATCAGGATGGCGATTTGAGATCCATAAATACACCTTTCTACGTCTTTGCAAACAGAGTAGACCCAGCTCAGACGACTCCTATAGGATTTAATCTTAATTAAAATCCATGATGTCATTATTTCTTACAGTTTATTATTAATTAAAGTATCCTCCAATACAGTGTCATACAAACATAAGACAACGATTTAACATAATAAACACATGATTGGCAATTCTCATACATGAATATTCACCGAGGAAAGGTTTAAACAATCTTGATAGTGGACCATGAGCACACGCTACATGCCAAGTATGAAGGTCCTCGGGTTCTAGAGTTTGTCATAGTTTTCCGCAGTTTCTTTCTTCGAAATTCGTGGCTTCCCGCGTTTTGATGACGTCATAACAGTCACAGGGGTCTGGACCGCTTCATGGGGGTCTATATGTACTATATAATAACAAGGGTTCCAACTAGCAGAACGGACATCCGTGTACCACAAGTACAAATATGAATGTAACTCTTGCAATTTCAATGATAATTTTGTAATTCTTTCGGCTATTGAAAGCCAATATATTTTACTATCAAATAAATATAATCTTCTCACGGTAACTTACGCGCAATTATCAATCCTACGACGATTTTCTGAAAATTTCACGTGTTTTCTGGGTCATTGACAAACGTTCGTTCACCCCAGTTTCACTATATCACAGCCATAACCTGGCGATTTTCAGTTCAAAAGATGGCGTGGTTCAATAAAACAACCCAATTATATCATCAATCTCCATTGTTTTGTCCTCTTAATAAATAAGCAACTAGCAACAGCGGACTTTCCGTCTGTCGTTATGTTTCTATTTCGGATGCTGCCATTTTGCAACAAATTTGAATGGAGCCATTTCATTGGACGAGCGAAGGAAAAGTTGGAAAATCCGTGACATCACTTACAATGGCTCCTTCCTCGACGATTTGAAGCAAACTGACAAAACTCGCTAGTTTTGCATCATTCTTTTGATGCTGGGGACTAAATAATTGGAGGTGGGAGTTAGAATTTATTCGTTTTATTGACTCATGCCATTTTTTTAACTGCAAATTGCCAGGTTAGTGCTGTGATATAGTGAAACCGGAGTGAACGAACGTTTGTCAATGACCCTAAAAACAGGTGAAATTTTGAGAAAATCATTGTTGGATTGATACTTGTTCATAAGTTACCGTTATAAGATTATATTTATTTGATAGAAAAATATATTGGCTTTCAACAGCCGAAAGAATTACGAAATTATCATTTAAATTGTAAGAGTTACAGTCATATTTGTACTCGTGGTACACGGATATCCGTTCTGCTAGTTGGAACCCTTGTTATTATATAGTACATATAGACCCCCATGAAGCGGTCCAGACCCCTGTGATAACAGTAAGAATGGACAAATTGAAATAATGAAATCGTGAAATTGTGAAATCGTGAAATCGTGAAATTTTGAAGAGAAATCGTGAAATTGTGAAATTGTGAAATCGTGAAATCATGAAATTGTGATTTTTTTGAGTGAAATTGTGAAATCGAGAAATCATGAAATTTTGAAGTGAAATCGTGAAAATTGTGAAATCGTGAAATTTTGAAGTCAATTGCATTGTGTGAAATCTTAAAATGTAAATGTCACCGCCGGTCTTTCGTACGTCCTCCATACATTTCCATGTTCACTATTTCGATTATTACTTATTATTCAGTAATAGGCGCCCGTTGATGCTTCACACCATGCGATGCCTTTCTTGTCATAATTCAAATGTGTAGCAATCTGGGTGTGTGTTGTCATTCATGGTGTTTAAACTCTGTTTTTGAAGAAAAACAATTATGAGATTATATTCATAACAGTGGAATTAGTCCAGCGCTGTTAGTTCCTTTTTAATCCCTCCAAGTGTCAGATTCTACAAATAATAACAAACAGAAATGTTAGAGAAATATATATACTACCTTCGTGACCGAGCCCTCCAATCTACAACAACTACAAGATAGCTTGGCCTTGGTATATCGTCGGACCTCAGTTACAACATCCACATTAAAAGAATTACATAAAATGCTAACACAACCATAGTGTTTCTCAAAAGAACCATAAGAACAGTCAATAAAAGAGTTAAACAACTAACCTATGAATCCCTGACAACCCCCCCCCCCCCAACTGGAACATGCCCATCAATATGGAGCCCTCACACACAATGCTATATCAAGGAAGTGGAGATGGTCCAGGGCACAGGTGCCCTTCGCATGCTGTCTCAACAACATCTCCATCACAGATACATTATTTTTAATTACATGTCATAAGTATGTAAAACATACCAAAGGATAGTTTTCTGACCCAACAAAAAAATGATTTTTTTCCGGGAACATCCCTGCTCTGTATATTATAATAAGTAATTACATTGTACTTGTTATATAGAGCAGGGATGTTCGCGAATTTTTTTATTTTTGTTTTGGTTGGGTCAGAAAACTATCTGTAGGTATGTTTTAGATACTTATGACATGTGATTAAAAAATATAATGTATTTGTGATGGAGTTGTTGTTGAGACATAGCATGTGAAAGGGCACCTGTGGTCCAGAGATGTGCATAACGTACGGTGGGTTACCAATAATGATTCTCCATCCTCAAACAATTAAAAAATACAGGATGAAATGGGTTGGCCACTCGGAACACCTCGGCTATTTCTATCGAAATAAGACCTCCGAACTCTGACGGAATACGGCGAGTAGTTACGATTGATGGGTTGGCGTTTGCTGTAACACTGACCCCTAGACTTCAAACAAGACCTATCACAACTATAGTTGCAGTCAACCTCCCACCTAACATACACAACAAATGTCAGAATATCTAGACATATATACACCCTCTCTCCTTAACCCCGTCATTCATACAAACGCTTTGGCAAACAGAGTAGACCCAGATCAGACGGATCCTATATGATCACGCCTGATCACGGTCTTCTCTGTTTGCTTATGATATAATATAGATTTGATTCTACAGTGTCTGCCTGAGCCAAAATGCTATGCGTTTATATGCCATTATAAAAACGAATCTAATTAATATTAATGATGTCATTTTTTCTTACATGAATAGTCAACATGTAAGGGGTTAAGAGAATTACCGATTTCTACTGTCATAATTTTGTACCCGTGCCCTGTTGCGTATTCATGTAAAAAGTAACCCATTTGCTCCCACGATCCCAAATATGGGACGTAGGCAAACAGTGTAGGCTCTGATCAGACGCCGCATAATGCGGCGTCTGATCAGAGTCTACCCTGTTTGTTGATAGGAATTTCAAAATAAATCACTGAAAATTTAGGCCAGGCACCCCTTAGATAAAAAATGGACTAATCCAATATATAAGCACGGAATAATCCACTGGGAGCAAATGGATTAATGACACCATGAATATCAATATTTACTACATGGTTTTATAATGGCATATGTATAACATGATATTTCTGTTGACAAAACAGGTGTTCTCAAACTCCTTGCAACCCTTAAAGCCAATAAAGCAGCAGGCCCGGACCATATCCGACATGTGGTGCTTAAGAAGTTGAGGAACGAACTAGCAGACGCCATCACTCTCCTGTTTCAAAAGTCACTTTCAAGTGGCCAGGTTCCCTGTGACTAGACCAGGGCCAATGTATGCCCCATTTACAAGAAGGGAGATACAAGCGATCCGGAGAACTACCGACCCATCTCACTCACGTGCATTCTCTGCAAAACACTTGAACATATTGTTGCTTCTCATCTTTCCACACACTTCACTACACACAACATTCTCTATGAGCTCCAACACGGATTCCGGGAGAGACGTTCCTGTGAGACACAACTCATTGAACTCACAGACCACCTTGTCAATTCCACTTCCTCTGGTAAACAAACTGATCTGATCCTCTTAGATTTTAGTTAGGCCTTTGATAAGGTAAACCACCAGAAGCTTCTCTTTGCTCTCCAAGAATATGGAGTCTCATCTCAAATCCTTAACTGGACTCGTTCCTTTCTTCTTGGTAGGAGCGAAACTGTAGTTCTGGGTGGTGACAGTTCCACAGAGGTCCCTGTCACCTCTGGCGTTCCTCAAGGCTCAGTCCTAGGTCCACCCTGCTTCTTAATCTATATAAACCAGCTTCCTTCATCTATCTCCAAATCTCAAGTTCGCCTTTTCGCGGATGACACTGCTGTCTACTTGACGATCAACTCTCTCTCTCCGATTCTAAGGCACTCTAAGAGGATCTTGACAGACTACAAGTATGGGAGAAAGACTGGGACATGGAGTTCAATCCTTCAAAATGTCAGGTGCTCCACATCACCAGGAACAGAAATGTCATGAAAAACAATTACTATCTCCATGGCCAGGTCATAGAATCAGTCTCTAACGCAAAATATCTTGGACTTACTCTTTCTTCTGATCTAAACTACAACACCCACATCTACAACATCACCACCAGCGCTAATAGATCTCTTTGCTTCATTAAAAGGAACATACCTACAAAGAATCAGAGAGTAAGAGAGCTGGCATACAAGTCCCTGGTCAGGCCACAGTTGGAGTATGCTTTTACCATTTGGAGACCTCACACAAAATCCAACATCAATAAAATTGAACGGGTCCAGAGACGTGCCATCAGATGGGTAAAAAATGACTTTTCTACTCTTTCGAGTGTGACAGCCATGCTTAAAGATTCGAACTGGAGATCACTAGAACACCGGAGAATAGATTTTCGCCTTATAATGTTTTATAAAATTTATCATAACAATTGTAGCAATCACACTCCCACCATACATTCACACACCTACACGCATTACCCGACACATGCATCCACTTTCCCTCAGGGGAAAATGTTTAAATATTCTTTCTTCCCACACAGCATCACTCTCTACAACAGACTACCAGCACACGTTTACCACAGTTCCTAACCTTGATCTCTTCAAGCAGGCAGTACCAGTACAGCGGCCAATCGTTTTATCCTTTTTATCCTTTTATCTTGCTTACGCGTTACTAAAATTTTAACCCTTTCCTCCATAAATATGCCTTTCTATGCCCTTAAAACAGAGTAGACCCTGACCAGGTCCTATCTTATTTTCTTATGATATAAAAATATATGATTCTACAGTTTCTGTCAGAAAAAAAATCCTGTGTCCAGGTGCAGTTACGTAATCTAATTAATTCTGATGAGGTCATTATTTCTTATCTAAATATTCATGGCGTAAAGGGTTAAACCTCTGAATTCGAAACATTTTAGGTCTATTACTAACACTTCCGGCATGCACTACACTGCCTATAACACTCCGAAAAAGAGAGGTTGGCAGTATCGAGACTAAAAAGATAGATAGTGGTTATATCATGTAACATCATGATTATAATAACTGACGCTCTCCACATTCCTGGTACATTTCACGTTGGTCTGAACCTCTTCATGGGAGTCTATATATATTATATTGTATAATATATTATAGACTCCCGGCCATGCAGCGGTACAGCTAGACGGCCATGCAGCGGTACAGACCCCTGTGGTACATTTAGTGTTATTGTTATTGCTACTGCTTGATTAGCATTTGGAAAAAATAATTTAGTGAAGACTGAACCACAATGGGTAGGATGGTAAACGGACATTAGCCCACCCGGACCACAGCCCACCCGGATGACAGCCCACCATTTATCTCTTGCTAAATCAAAGTTATATACCCAGTCAATAAACATACACATACATTATGTGTGTATATATGTCTTTGTCCATTCCGGTTTAATTCTGGATCATTAGCCATGTCTATATCTCTGGACAATTCTTATGTCAAAAAGATATTCAAATTACAGAAATGTTTATTTGTTTTTTTTCTGAACGATATCTAACGATATAGATATACAACAAGAAGATATTCATAAATATCTATCTATATCAGCATAAATACTTACAAATGACTGCTTCGAAGCGAAACACAACTAGTACAATGTCTCTGAACATCACAACTATCTGTATAAACTGTTGACAGTTTGTTAGAGATTAAACCGTTTGGGCTAAAAATCAGTTGGTGTTTTTATCTTGTTTTTACTCTTTTTCATGCTAAGTTTTAACATTCTTAACTTTGTTTCATTGCTAATCCTTATCTTTTATACTGTTCTTAACTCTACTAACAGGCACAGACGCGCACTGCCCGAAATTACCCGTGAGGGTGTGAGGCAGAAATTACTAGATAGAGAGATGTGCATTGCTGATGCGGTTCTGCTGATGCAAAACACAACAACTATCATGAAACGGACTATATTGGACCAATCTTTGGAATTTCACAATGTGTGCTATTTATAGCTCCGATGTATTCGTACACATTACCAATCTCTGTGACGACTGGTAGGGAAAACCCGCGTGAACGCTTTACAGCTCTTTCATTCGTCATTTTTGGTCACATGACAGCGGGACTTTCCTGAATGCCATTTTGTTTCTGCGTGCTAACATGATTGTGGGATTTTATGACACAAATAACTCTTTAGATTTGGATTTTACCACAGTGTTGTACATTTCAAGGACACGATGGAACTAATTACATGAAACATACTTCAACAAAAATACAGAAGATGGAGGGAAAGAGGTCGAAACGTGGCAAGGGCAAGACAACTGGCAGTCACGGTCGGGTGAACGAGAAGAAGAAAAAGACTCATGTCATAAATGCAAAGGAGGAAATGGACCGACTAGAAGCAGCTAGTGTGCTTTCCTCCTTGATGTTTCTGCCACCCAAATCGTCAGATTCCTCTGAAGACACTTCTCCGACAAATTCCGAACCTAACGGTGTTGTGACCACTACGTCAACTGTGACCTACATTTCGACTCCACCATCAACTGGAATTCCCACGCGTGGCTCGCAAGGGCCGCAATCGATGGCGAGGGGGAGTGGCACACAGAAAACTGCGATCACCCCTGCACTTGGCGGAGCTCCGAAGCAGCCTGTTAACGCACAATTAAATAATTTAATCCTTGCACATCTGCAAAATCAATTAAACTCTATTGTGAGGAATGGCCAGTCCCATCAACAGTTGCAGCTCGTGATGCCAGCGCCAATGCTGGCAATGCAGAAGGCGAAACAGGCAGCTCCTGCGAAAGTAACAGCAGTACCAAACACAGTTAGGCATGCAGAAACAACAAAACTGCCAATGACACTCAATATGGGTCAAACCATTAACAGAGAAGTTGCCTCTGCACTTCGGCAAGCAGTGACATCAACCAATAAAAAGCAAATAGTAAATGACTCTGCACAGTCAAAAAATATACCATACAGTAGTGTCCAGTTCAAACCTCAGAAAGAAAAACACACAGATATAGGTGAAACATTACAAAGTCCAATTAACTCAGGCATCTTACTGTCCTCATCAGTAGTTGATAGTGAGTCAACAAATCGTATAAAGAACAAAGACAATTCTGACAATAAATTGCCATTAAAAAAGCGTCGTCTTGTGCCAGTTGGAGAAGCATCATCTCATGATGTTTGTGACCTAGACTCAAAAGTTGACCAAAAGTTTATTCAAGGCATATCATCACCTAGGTTATCTGACTTGACATCAGCAGCCCAAATTGAAAATATCCTGCAGATGGCGAGAGAATATACAGAGAAGAAAGGCCAAAGCACTGCTGTATCAAGTGTCATTTCATATTCAAATGACACAAAAACACAAGATCAAGGTATTATTGATACATGGAATATAGTGTTAGCTTTTGTTTTCAGCTCTACATAGCAACACCACAATCTTCCTGCTTTGAATAGATACATATTGTCAGATGATAAGGCAATTCATTATTTCCAGAGTATGCAAATATACATTTATAAATCTGCATTGGTAGAAAAAAAGGTTATCCCCCTCCTTCATATTATACTTTTTCATGCCTTTGCAAACAGACTAGACCCAGATCAGACAGCTCATGTATGAGCCATCTGATTAGTGTCTGCTCTGTTTGCTTATAAATTTAACATCATGATACTGTGAAAGCAAAAAACTCCCTTGAAAATTTTACATGATAAAAATCAGCTAATAGATATTAAATTATTTATGAGGCCATTACATGCATTATTTCTTCCATGAATATTAAACAGGTAAAAAGCTAATCCCACCTACACAATATCAAACTGACAGATAAGAATGTTTGTAAGGTTCTTTTAACTCTTTCAACATTATAAACCAATTATGATGATCTTTGCAAACAGTTTGGATCTAGGGTGAGATGCTAAGTAACTCTGTCATGCCGTTAGACACTCAGGCACAGTATTTTGTAGTCATAGAAGCATTGAAGTAGATGAAAAGTTCATATAGTGTTGAATGGGTTTAACCCTTTCCCTTATATAAACGTGTTTTCACACATTTTCAAACAGAGAAGACCCAGATCAGACGGCTCCTATAGGAGCTGTCTGATCAGGCTCTGCTCTGTTTGCATAAATGGAATTTGATAAATCTGTTTTTTTAGTTTCTAAAATAGCTACAATGTTCTATATTTCATTATAACTATTTTGCCAATGAATACACCTACTTAATATTCATGGCCAAAATAGATAAAATGAAATATGGAAGGTGGAACAATGTAGCCATTTTAGAAACTAAAGAAACAGATCTATCAAATTCCATTAGCAAACAGAGTAGACCTTGATCAGAAGGCTCCTCTAGGAGCCGTCTGATCTGGGGCTTCTCTGTTTGTAAATTATGTGTGAAAACATGTTTATATGAGGGAAAGGGTTAAGTCAAATGCATAAATCTAATTTAATATCGCATTCTGTAGCAAGCCAAAACAGTAATTTAGGCAAATGTCACTAATCAAGCAAACACTAACACAAAACTAAGCTTTGCAGTCTCTGATTGTCCAGGTTCAAAAAGGCTAATTATAAAAATGAGCCATGGCGCTTTACTCATTTAGATCCAAACTATGCCAAATTTACCCTTAGTGCCATTAATGTGTAGTGTTGTGGTGTTCAGATATACTGTAGAAGGACTGTGTCTTTGATATCTGATGTCATCTTTAGAGTCATACAGGATCTTTACTATCAACAATTTTCAGTGAAATTGTATACATGTACCAGGATATACATGTCATACATGTATACTCATATACCGTATTATCACTAATATTAATGCCCCCAATGTATAACATTTTTAAAAGGAGATTCTTGCATTTTGTACACAGATAGTTGCTTAATGCAGAATGAAAGCAGTTCAGAAAACTCATAAATTGGAGCTTTCTGCATTGCTTTCAGATACCACCTGTATTTTGAACAACCTATATTTATGTTTCTTTATTTAACCCTTTACTCTATAAATATGCCTTTCTATGCCTTTGCACAGGGGTGTGATTTTTCCTCCTTTCAGAGGATTTCCCCCCTTTGAGCTTGAGATCCAAATAGTAAAAGTTGTCACATTCCGTGGGATCAGCTCAGATCTGATGGTTTTGGAATATCATGAAAGGGGGTTAAGGGCATTTTCCTCCCCTCAATAGTTGAACTTTCAGTAATCGCACCCCTGTTTGCAAACAGTTGACCCAGATCAGACAGATCCTATAGGAGCCATCTTATAAGGGTCTGCTCTGTTTGTTTATGATTTAAAATAGATATGAGTCTACAGTTTCTGCCTCAATGGTAAAAAATTCATGTGGTCATGATATGTCATGATGTGCTATTATAACAATTAATCTGATTGATTAATTTTCTTGTTCATTATTTGTTACATGAGTATTATTGGACTGGAGTAAAGGGTTAACCCTTTCCTTGTTTGCTATTCATGAACATAAGAAATCATGACAGTAGGAATATGTATTAGCTGAATTTTTATTTTGGTTTATGAACTCCGGTCATAATATACATGTAGGTTTTTAGTTGTTTTAATTCCTATTCATCAATAGTTTCCCTCTTCCCCGCCCCTTCCCAATCCCTCACCAGAAGCATTTTGCATTACTTTTATTGTGCATTAAGCAATCTTTCTTATCTGGTAAAAATCCACATTTTCTTTCACATTGAGGCGATTGTAGAGGTTGTGCTGTATACAGCCTGGATGACACCACTTCCTTGTCACTATATCCGGTATGTAAAGGGAATTTCCCCAGTGAAGTTCTTCAAGGTATATATATTGATTCAATATAGGATTAACGTTTATCAGATCTTAACTCTTTGAATGTGGGGCATGCATACCTCAGACTCTTCCCTCTCCTGCAGCCATTGTCACTATTTATGCAAAAAAGAAAAGTGAAAACATATTGCAAGATGGTGACCAGATAATTCTAACCCTTTACTCCATATACATTTCTGTGTCCATGTGCCATAATATTCATGATGTCATTTTTTCTCACATAAATATTCATGGAGTAAAGGGTTTAAATTGCATCTTTTTATTATTTTTCTCCCAAACTCTGAAATTTTGAATGTCAGAGAAGGTCATGTTAGCCTATTTTAACCCTTTCCTCCATAAATATGCCTTTCTACGCCTCTGTAAAAGTCACTGTTTGAAACTATTGTGATAAATAGGGCATTTGCTCCTATGGAGCAAATGCTCTATTTATCACATTGGTTTCAATACTATACATTTCTAACATTTTCCTTTTCTCTAGTAAATACTCCTTTTCGGTAGATTTATTCAAAGTGTTTGGATCTTAAAATAGCCTGAAAAGGAAAGGGTTAACCTTTACCCACCTGTAAAATATGGATTAGGTGCAAACAAGCCTTTGGGAAACTACTGAATGAGTGTCTGATGAGATGCCAGGGTTGAAATCTATTTTAAGTTTTTTTTAACCCATTCCCTAAGACATATTGACGACTCTGTAAAAGTCACTTTGTGAAACAATTGTGATAAATAGAGCATTTAAATTGCTCCCATAGGAGCAAATGCTCTATTTATCACAATGGTTTCAAACTTCAAAATTCTAAAAAACTTTCTTTTCTCTAGTTAATGCTCCTTTTCGGTAGATTTATTCAAAGAGGTTCCTGGTTGTATCTAAAAATAGCCTATGAGGTAATGGGTTAAAGCTTTTATAAAAGATTGTTAGATTATTAATTAATTCCTGTACCCATTTCCTTATAAAGGTGCCCTTTTATGTCTAAATGCAAACAGAGTACATCCATATCAGATGGCTCCTATAGGCTAGCTTCTACTCAGGCCAAAACATTTTTTTGTTCAAATACTATTATCCTTCCAAATTTATACAAAAGCCTTTTCACACCTTTTCAAACATAATAGACCCAGATTAGATGGCTCCTGACCTCCTGTATTGTTTGTCTATGAAATTATACATGATTCTACAGTTTCTATTTTAAGATATTAAAATTTCCTTGTTTGTAATGCCTTTATAATTCAACTAATTAATATTCATGATGGCATTGCACCTGAGGGAAAGGGTTGAGAATGGAATATTTATAGTCCCAGTTTAAAATCAAGCACTGATTAAAAATAGAAATTCTTTCTAAATACCAAGAAATTGAACTCAGTTCCTGGAAGATCTATTTTAGTACTGACATGATGTACATGATTGTTTCCTGTTTTAACTTTCAGTGCTGGAAACAAGTTACTAATTACTGTCCTTTGCAAACAGTGAGGAACCCAGATAAGAGGTCTCCCAGAGGAGCCCTCTTATCAGGTTCTGCACTGTTTGTCATGTTACACTTTTCTGTTAAAAACATCCCTGAAAATTCACGGTAAGCTTGACCCGTTTGAGTTTTGGAATAGTCCATTTGAAAATTCAACATTGAAAGGGTTAATATTGATTTGTTCATAGCTTGCATGTAGTTTGTATACCATATGGATTTATATACCATATAATTATATATACATGTATATGCTAATGGATATACATGTTCCATATTATGCTAGAAGTGTAATATCTGCCATTGTCAAATAGTGTATAAACCCATATGAGACAGCTCCTAGACAAGCTGCCTCTTATGGATTTGCAAGTTTGTCATATGATTGTAACATGTACATTCCAATTCGATGGCTATATTTGATCTACATAATTAATATTAATAAGGGATGGATGTACACTTGAATATTCAGCATGAGAAACATCCAAGGAATGACTTTTTCTTATAAAATTTGTGTAAGACATAATAAAAGAAACAGAATCTGAGCATAGTTTTATCAAAGCTGACAACAAAGAGGACTTCAGAATGCATTGGCTTTTACTCTATGAATATTCATGTAGAAATTACAGTAAAACCTCTCTATAACGGTCACTTAATTGTGTCAATTAGTTGGTATTTAGGGCAGGTGGCTGCTTAAAGCAAGGTGAAAGTAAAACAGAACGCTCCTGCATAACTCTTGTCCTGCATTAAGCTACCACCTGCTTTAGACGACATCAGTGGCTGTTTATTAAGTGGACGCATTAAGCGGGGTTTCACTGTATATATATAAGATATATAAAATATGATCCTAAGAGACAGTACCACAAAATTATATAACATTTTCAAATTTCCGTCTGACATTTTACAGTAAACTAGCTATAGTATCACTGAAGATCCATTCAGTGTGGCTATTTCCCATGGCCAATCTAACCTACTGTATTACATGTATATATAGTAATGAGGCCTAAGATTTAAGTCAGTTTGCACTCAGGTGGTTGCTTAATGCAGAAAGAAAGCAATGCAGAAAGCTCCTAGGGGAGCTTTGTATTGATATTGCTTCCAGTTTGAATAAAGTCATCGCCTGTATTTTGAAAAACCTATATGTATTCCTTAGTAATGATTATCATAGGGCTTTAAAATAGTTTTATTAACCCCTCTCCCTTGGCCCCTTCTTTGGTTTAAAAATACACATATTGTCGTTTTTCGTAAGATATGTTCTGGACACCGAAACTAGGCGTAACCCATTCCCTTTCAACACTACAAAAAAGTAACATGCAAGTAATTTCTGTTAAATTGTTGTCTGCTTCACATTTTTATCAAGTTTTTCTTTCCTTTCTTGTTAAATTTCTAGATTGTGGTATCTGATAGTTTGGATCCTGGTTAGTCGTGAGTTGGTGGGCTCTTAATATGATCTGGATCTAAACCTTTTTTGACAAATTTATCCATTATCTGGAAAGCGGTAATGAGATACATCTACTGTAGTCTGATGTGTCCCAAAAATCAATATGGATGAGTTCACTCGAAAATTATGGGCATGCGAAGGCAGCAAGTTCTAATAATTAGGTATGCATCATGTGATCTGACAATGACATCATAGTCTGGTAACACTCCAGCAGTGTATTTTTAGACCTGTTGCACTAACATTAGGCCCTACACATTGAAATATGGTTTGATAATACTTTCTTATCTTTTAGGAACAGTCAATGGCAATAAATACCAAATTAATATATTTATTCGCCAGAAGAATTGATTTGTAAACTTGGCCTGTTCTAGTTTTCTGATAGATAGTTACTTTACATAAACATGTTGGGCTTAAAATAGACATAGCTCATTTACAGTCACACAGGAAAACTTGCTGGTGACCTCTGGTGGCTATAGTCTGTTTCAAGGTTTGGTGACGAACGATTATTTGCAAACGGCTTGGATCAAGCTGGGAGCCAAGTCACTTGGCTTCTCATCAGGATCCAGGCCGTTTAACACCTATAATAATTTTTCAAAAGTTTTTTTGAAACCAGAATTCAGTGTAATTGAGCAGATATTTTTTTAGCATGAGACGTTTAAACTTTTATCCTTAATGTTCTATTTACAGGTGAAGGGTACAGGCCAGTGCAGATAGACCCACGAACAAGTCTTATGATCCTGTCCGATGTGAAGGTGGCTTTAACCCCGGATCAAGACGGAGATTTGTATGTTTCCTAGGGATCCATAGCCTTATAACTCTTTACCTCATATACACCCCTTTTCAACCTGAGTAGCTCCACACCAGAGAGCTGCTGTAGGAGTTGTTTGATCAGCGTCTACTCTGTTTGCGTATTGTTTATGATGCCATAATAGAACTTTAGCTAACTGATAATTCTCATGTCATTATTTCTTACACGAATTTTCACGATGTAAAGAGTTAACTTGGTGGAGAAATAAGGGGTTCCCAAATAAAAGGAGCTGTTCTAAAAATATTTTGATAGGCATCTTCTCTGATATGAGACTTGATGGCATCAAATGTTGAAGGAATGCCTTGAACCATATACATGTATGTATAGTAACTGAATTATTTTAATAACCATTAACCCATTCCCTCATGTTGACGCCTCTATAAAAGTCACTTTGTGAAACCATTGTGATAAATGCTCTATTTATCACAATGGTTTCATAACTACACAATTCTAAACTTTTCCTTTTCTCTAGTAAATCAAAGACCTATGATGTGTTATCATAGGTCTTTGAGTAAATGTTCCTTTTCGGTAGATTTCAGGTGCGGATCCAGGATTTCAGATTGGGGGGGGGGGATGGTTAGATTTTTATGTTTGATGACATAAATTCAGCGGTTTTTTTTACTTTCACCTTGCTTTAAGCAGCCACCTGCTCTAAATACTATTTTACACAATTTAGTAGTCATAATAGAGAGGTTTTACTGTATATAGATCTAAAATATTACTAAAAAAAATGTTATGGCAATTTTAGGGGTGGGGGAGGGGGGCCTACGCTGGCTCTGCCCCTTCTAAATCCGCACCTGGATTTATTGAAAGAGGTTGGATCTAAAAATAGCTGATGAGGTAATCATTGGGTTAAGACCTTTACCTCCTAGATATCATGTTGTCGCAGAGAAGACTCAATAGGAGCTGTCTGACAGGGGTCTTCTCTGTTGGCTTATAAGATACAGCTTATGTTTGCTCATGAACTTATACAGTTCATTCCTGGGCCAAAACTTCACCTTTGTGCATAATATTATGTCATGATAGAAATTAAGTGAATGAATATTCATGAAGTCATAACTTCTTCAGTTAAATATTCATGAGGTAATGGGATAAACTTAATTGTTCATTTTTAGAGAGAACAATGTTGGTGCTAAGATATAATGCAGCACATGGCCACACATACATATAACCCTTTACCTGATTAATATTCATGTAAGAAAGAATGACACCAGGAATGTTTATGAGCTGAAATTTTATCTCACCTGAGTATGCTCAAGTGAGCTTTTGTCATCCATCTGTCTGTCTGTCCGTCTGTCGATCAACAATTGCTTTAAATGACATCTCCCCTGCAACCACAAGACAGAATGTAACCAAACTTGGCATGATGCTTTATTAAAATTGGATTTGGATCTGTGTAAAACTGGTTGCCATGTCAACCAAAAGAAAATTCTTTTGAAACACCAGTGGTCAGAATTGAATGATACTTTATAGGAATAGTCTTCTTGTGACCCTCCAAAGTTGCCAAAATCATTTTGATATCTCAAAAAACATAGCCGCCAGGGGCAGGGCTAAATTTCCTTATGCACCTTTAAAAATCTTCTCCAAAACCTATATATGGTCCAATTTGAATGGAATTAAGTTGGAATAGTCCCCTAGTGACCCTTTATCAAAATTGCTAAACTATACTGATCGATATCTAAAAACCATGGCCGTCAGAGTCGGGGCTGTATTTCTTTGTATGACTATAGGGAAAATTTAAAAACTTCTTCTTTTCAAATCCAATGGTCCTATTTAAATGGTATTTGATAGGAGTAGTCCTCTGGTGACTGTCTGCAAAATTATTAAAACCAAGTTGATTCACAAAAAATCAAGGTCACCAGAAGGAGGGGGGGGGGGGGGGGGGGGGGGGGGGCGGAGGTGTCTAAATTTCTTTATATGGAACATTTAAAACTCATCTTCTCCAAAATGACTGGTCCAATTTGAATTGCATATTGTAGGAACAGTCTACGGGTGTCACCCTGACCCTTTATAAAAATTGCTAAGACCATGGTAATATCTGAAAAAACATGGTTGCCAGTTGCAGGACAAAATTACCTTATATGTTCATGGTGGTCCAATTTGAATCATATTTGGTAGGAATAGTCCTCTGGTGACCATCTACTAAGATTGCTAAACCAGGTTGATATGTAGAAAACATGGCCACCAAGGGCACAGCTAATTCTCCTAATATATGTATGTTTACGTTACATGTATATGGAAACTTTTAAAAAGTTCTTCTCCAAAATTAACGATGAAGAAAATATTCCAAAATAGGGAATTAATATAATACATAAATACTTGAATTGCTCTAATCAAATATTTCGACCACTAAGGGCCTTTTTCAAAGATTATAATGTCAAAATACACATGTATTTTGACATGGTAATCTTTGGAAAAGGCCCTTAGTGTATTTTGACATGATAATCTTTGAAAAAGGCTCTTAGAGGTTGAACTATTAGATTAGAGCAATTCAAGTATTTATGTACAAAATTAACGATCCAATTTAATTTGCATTTGGTAGGAATAGTTCTCTGGTGAGTCTTTACTGAAGTTGCTAAAACCATACTGTTATTTGAAGAAATAAAAATGGCCGCCAGGGGTGCGTATTCATGAAGTTCATGCTTAAATGTTCATTAGGGAAAGGCTTAGATAAAGGGATAAATTCTTTTCCTCATATAAACGTGTTTTCACGCATCTGCAAAAAGAGTAGACCTAGATCAGACGGCTCCTATAGGAGCCGTCTGATCAGGGTCTGCTCTGTTTGCTAATGGAATTTCATAGATCTGTTTCTTTAGTTTCTAATCTAAAATGGCTACAACGTCCCACCTTCCATATTTCATTATAACTATTTTGTCCATGAATATTCAGTAGGTATTGAAATTTGTAATAAACATAGAACAGGGAAAGAGTTTAATTCTTGATCACCCAATCCAGAACTTTACTGTATGATTCTGTTTGTTACAGACCAATACATATTGCTGTAGTTCATGAGAATATAGAACTTGTGAAGAAGTGTATAGACATCATGGCCATGTCAGGGAAGAGTGTGGACCGCTACAATAAACTTCAACAGGTAACCAGTCACAGTTTACTTCTTTTCTGTAAAGTTTGCACTTTAATGTGCATTATTATCCCTAATAAATGCTCCCAGGGACAAAACATTTTTTAAAATGAGCTTGTATCTTGTACATTGATGGTTTCCTAATGCAGAAAGAAAGCAATGCAGAAAGCATCTATGGGAGATTACTGCATTGCTTTCAGTCTACCACCTATGTTTTGAAAAACCTATATTTCTGTATTTAATGGTTATTATCTAGATTATAGAGTTTTAGTTGTTTTATTAACCCTTTCCCTGTTGTATCGTGTTTATTTCAAATTTCAATACCTACTGAATATTCATGGGGAAAATAGTTGAAACAAAAAAAGGAAAGTGGTAACATTATAGCCATTTTAGAAAGTAAAGAAACAGATCTTTCAAATTCCACAGGCAAACACAGCAGACCCTGATCGGATGGCTCCTGTAGGAGCCGTCTGTACTGGTTTTACTCTGTTTGCAAATGCGTTAAAATATGTTTATATGAAGGAAAGGGTTAATTGTTAGTTTGCCCTAGAAGTAAGGGGGTTTATTAGAATGGAGGCATTTATTATGGAGGATACATTAATTCTGGCAATGGCTTCTCGCATGTGAAGTGCAATTATTTTCCCATTGTTATTTTTAATGAAATCAAAAAATGGAAATGAGGTTAAAAAAACAAAACAACCAAACATGTGAACTAGAAGGAAGTATTGAGTTTAATTAAAGTTAGCATGTGTTTTGAGTTTATTGTTAGCATGTGTTTTGAGTTAAATATAGTAAAGATGTATATAAAGATGGGAGCCAAGGTTTGGAGTTCAAACCCATTCCTTATAGTTATTAAACAGGGAAACTATTAAAATCGAAAACTTGCACATGTGTGTTAACCATTTACCTGTTAATCTCAGCCTTTTACACCTTTGCAAACAGAGTAGACCCAGATCAGATGGCTCCTATAGGAGCCATCTGATCAGGGTCTGCTCTGTTTGGTAATGAAAATAATATAGATATGATTTTGCATTTTCCATGGCCAAAACTTCCTGTGTTTATATGCCATGATAAAAATTAATATAATCACTATTCATTATTCATTATTTGGTACATTAACCCATTTGCTCCCACGATCCCATATATGGGGCGTAGGCAAACAGTGTAGACTCTGATCAGAGTCTACACTGTTTGCTGATAGGAATTTCGATATAAAACAAAACAAAATTGAAAATTTAGGCCAGGCACCCCTTAGATAAAAAATGGACTAATCCAATATATAAGCATGCAAGAATCCACTTGGAACAAATGGGTTAATATTCATGGAGTAAAGGGTTAGATATATCTCTCTTATCTATGGCTCTGATGATTACAGACTCCGCTGCACCTTGCAATCCTGGTCAATAAGCCAGATATTGTGACTGCCCTGCTGTCTGCTGGAGCTAATCCTAACCTGGTAGACAGGCATGGGTGTACAGCACTTCACATTGCAGTCAAGAAACAGTTTCCAGAATGTCTCCAAACAGTCTTTGAGTACACAGAAGTTGATCTCCGTCTCAATACAAAGAACTATGATGGTAAGTCTACACCTAGTCCTGGGTATTGTATTGACACTGACATGAATATTAAGTAAAATGATAACCATGGCATCAACAATTCTCATATCTATTTAATTTCATAAGCAAACAGAGCAGACTCTAATCAGACAGCTCCTGACCTGGATCTACTCTGTTTGCAAAGGCATAGAAAGGTGTATTTATGGAATAAAGGGTTATAGATTTGTAAAAACTGATCAGACAAATATCAAATATCGAGGGCTTAGTGCAAAACAGTTGTAACTAGAGGTTTGTTTTCGCCCCAAAAACAGATGTCTCCCTCTTCCATCCTCTTTTCAATACACAAGTGTAATGTCTGTAACTCCAAAGTTATCAGGGTCTAATTTTAAGTCATCAGGGGCAATAACTCCAAAGTTATCAGAAGAGACAATAAAAAAATCCAGGTGCACAACAACTTATGTTGGTCAACACTCCTGTGAAGTTTGATGACGCTAGCCCTAGTGGTTTCAGAGATACGTGTGACACAAAGTTTGTCTAAATTTAAGTCATCAGGGTCAATAACTGCAAAGTTATCGGAAGGAGACAATTCAAAAACACCAGGTGCACAACAACACATGCTGGTCAACATTCCTGTGAAGTTCTATCCCTACTGGTTTCAAAGATACGCATGGCACAAAGTTTCTCTAATTTTAAGTAATCATATCAGAGGAAATAACTCAACAATTATCAGGGGGAGACAATTAAAAAAACCCGGGTGCACAACAACTCATGCTGGTCAGCATTCCTGTGAAGTTTGGTGACTCTAGCCCTAGTGGTTTCAGAGAAATGCACGACACTAAGTAAAGTTTGTCTAATTTTAAGTCATCAGGGGTAACTCCAAAGTTAAGCCTATTGGTTTCAGAGATATGCTCGACACAAAGTTTGTCTAAATTAAAGTGTTCATATCAGGGGCAATAACTCAACAATTATCAGGGGGAGACAATTCAAACCCCCAGGTGCACAACAACGCATGCTGGTCAACATTCCTGTGAAGTTTAGTGACTAGCGATTTCAGAGATACGCGCGACACAAAGTTTTTCTAATTTTAAGTCATCAGAGGCAATAACTCCAAAGTTATCAGGGGGAGACAATTAAAAAAAACAGGTGCACGGCAACTCGTGCTGGTCAACAATCCTGCGAAGTTTGGTGACTCTAACCCTACTGGTTTCAGAGATATGCGTGACACAAGTCTGTGACAGACAGACAGACAACTCTGGTAAAAACAATAGGTCTCCCCATAATTAGGGGAGACATAATTCCTTCATAAAGTGAAAGAGTTACAATAGTTTTGCACCAAGCCCTAAATATAATGAATATATATAGCATAAACCCTTTCTTAACCATTTCCCTCATGCATATTCATGTAAGAAATACACATGAATACATGTATTAATGAGTTTTTATCATATCAGAACAGTAGAATCATATCTATATTATTTCATGAGCAAACAGATTAGACCCTGATGATTTGGTTGCTGAAGGAGTCATCTAATCTGGGTCTACTCTGTTTGCAAATGTGTTTGCATATTGAAAGGATTAATGATAAATTCAATACAGACTGACTGACTGTTACAAATAAATTTCCAACCCCCAACCTATTCCCTTATCGTCAAGTTATGTATCCCTTTACCCAGTAGAAACAACTTTTCAAACAGAATAGACCAAGATGAGATGGTTCCTGTAGAAGCTGGTTGATCACGGCCTACCGCTTGCTTACACCATATTATGGATCTGATTCTACAGTTTCTGCCATGATAAAAAAAAAAAAAACATGTATTCGTATACCATTTTAAAAAATTATCTAATAAATAATTGTGAGAAAAAGAATTAATAGTTACCCACTTATCTCAGTGATACATGTAGAATGTTTTACAATATTGAGATGATGATTTTGATCATTTTTCTGGCATTTCAGGTTATCCCCCTTTGCACACCTGTGTAGACCTTGATGATCTGACAACTCTGCAATACCTAATCCATCATGGAGCTTCAGTGGATGCACAGGTAATCAGGGATACCCTATCTACAGCAGAACCTGTCTTAACCCTTTCCCTCATATAAACGTGTTTTCACGCATTTGCAAACAGAGTAGACCCAGATCAGACGGCTCCTAGAGGAGCCGTCTGATCAGGGTCTGCTCTGTTTGCTTGTGGAATTTGATAAATCTGTTTCTTTACTTTCTAAAATGGCTATAATGTTCCACCTTCCATATTTCATTATAACTATTTTCCCATGAATATTCAGTAGGTATTAAAATTTGGACTAAATATAGAACGGGGAAAGGGTTAAGCGATCATTAAGAAGAGGTAAACATATGGGTCTCTTAATGAAGGATGACACTACTGTATTAAGAAACCACATGCTTTTAAGAGTCGTATGTTTGATAAATCAAGACAGGTTCTACTATACCCTAAATATTTTGACGCACTATGTCCCCTAGCCATGGTTTTGTAAGGCTGAAAAGGTCAGTTTTGCAAAGGCCAGTTAACTGTTTTCCTGCAACCAAAAGGTTAAATGTAATTCACCCAAGGCTAGATGAAAGATATTCAATTACGGGTTTGTTAATTTTCACAGGATGGCAAGGCCGGGAGGAGTACCTTATTTTACGCAACAGAATACAACCGAGTCAAAATGGTGGATCTGCTTATATCTGAGAATGCAAATGCTGACATGCAGAATTATGCAGGTATGCACAACAAGAATGCTTATACAGACATGTATACATGTATTTTCATGGCATTATTTAACCCTTTCCTCCATAAATACGCCATTCTACGCCTCTGTAAAAGTCATTTTTTGAAACCATTGTGATAAATAGAGCATTTGCTCCTTTTAAGCAAATGCTCTATTTATCACAATGTTTTCAAATTGCAAAATTCTAAAAAATTTCCTTTTCTCTAGTTAATTCTTCTTTTCAGTAGATTTATTCAAAGAGGTTTGATCTAAAAGTAGCCTATGAGGGAATGGGTTAATATGTTTTCTGATCATGTCTCCACTGTCTTACAGCATTTACAGACTGCATGTTGTATAATGGCTTTATGTACAAGGTTGGCAGAAACTGTATAATCAGATCTATTTTATTTTATAAGCAAACAGTGCGGACTCTGATCAGTCGGTTCCAACAGGAGCTGTTTGATCTGGATCTTCTTGTTTGAAAATGCATCAAAAGGTTCAAGCCCTTGATAACTACTGATAGCTGTAGTACATTCTTACCCCTTTACTTCACGAATCTTACCCCCCCTTTACTTTATGAATCTTACCCCC
Source organism: Azorinus chamasolen (assembly GCA_963576725.1). Taxonomy (NCBI): domain Eukaryota; kingdom Metazoa; phylum Mollusca; class Bivalvia; order Cardiida; family Solecurtidae; genus Azorinus; species Azorinus chamasolen. Next base: position 50,272,706 of record OY755248.1, read on the forward strand.
CCCCCCCCCTTTTACTTTATGAATTTTACCCCCTTTTATGTCATGAATCTTATCCCCTTTTACTTTATGCATCTTACCCCCTTTTACTTTTTATCCCCTTTTACTTTATGAATCTTAGCCCCCTTTTACTTTATGAATCTTACCCCCTTTTTACTTTATGAATCTTACCCCCTTTTACTTCATGAATCTTATCCCCTTTTACTTTATGAATCTTATCCCCTTTTACTTCATGAATCTTACCCCCTTTTACTTCATGAATCTTATCCCCTTTTACTTCATGAATCTTATCCCCTTTTACTTCATGAATCTTAGCCCCTTTTACTTTATGAATCTTACCCCTTTACTTCATGAATTGAAGTGAAGTCATGATGAAGCATGTTTATGCATTTGCATATAGATTAGTCAGCTCTGTTTGCATATGGATGAGTGATGTATGTTTACAAATGGATTAGTGGGGTCTGTCTGTAAATGGATTAGTGGAGTGTGTTGGCAAATGGATTAGTCAGCTCTGTTTACAAATGGATTAGTCAGCTTTGATTGCAAATGGATTATTGAGGTCTGTCTGTAAATGGATTAGTCAGCTCTGTTTACAAATGGATTAGTCAGCTTTGATTGCAAATGGATTAGTGGGGTCTGTCTGTAAATGGATTAGTAGGGTCTGTTTACAAATGGATTAGTCAGCCCTGTTTGCAAATGGATTAGTGAGGTCTGTCTGTAAATGGATTGTCAGGTTTGTTTGCAAATGGATTAGTCAGGTCTGTTTGCATATGGATTTGTCAGGTCTGTTTGCATATGGATTTGTCAGTTCTGTTTGCATATGGATTAGTTCAGGTCTGTTTGCATATGGATTAGTCAGGTCTGTTTGCATATGGATTTGTCAGCTCCGTTTGCATATGGATTTGTCAGCTCTGTTTGCATATGGATGGCTTAGTGCAAAACCATTGTAACTGCAAATCTAACAATCAAATCAATCATGACTTTACAGATTTTTGGATCCAGATGAGATGCTGATTAACTGGGTATCTCATCAGGATCCAAACTGTTTGTCACTATGATAGTGAAGTTGGAAAAAAATGCAGACAATTTTGCAAATGCTTTTTACAGAATTTAGTCACAGTAGTTTTGTGCTAAGCTCTCGTTAGGGAATAATTTAAATCTGATATTCTACAGTTTCTGCCATGGTCAAAACTACTCATGTTCATAGTTCATGATACAACTTCTGACAATAAATATTCTGAAATACATTATTTTTCTACATACATGTTAATCAAGTAAATGGTAAAGATAAAGTTTGTCTGCGAAAGTAACAACTATTAATATGTGCATGTTTTCAGGTGTCACTCCACTGATGGTGGCCCAGTCTGGTAGTATGACAGAGATGATACAAATCCTGCAGAGAGCTCTTGACATTCTGAAGGGTTCTGATGACCCACAAGATAACCAGATAAAGAAGGTATAATGGAAACACGTTTAACCCATTTCCTCATAATGACGCCTTTTGACGCCTCTGTAAAAGTCACTTTTTGAATCCATTGTGATAAATAGAGCATTTGCTCCTATAGGAGCATATGCTCTTTTTATCACAATGGTTTCAAACCTACACAATTCTAAAATGTTCTTTTTCTCTAGTAAATGCTCCTTTTCAGTAGATTTTTTCAAAGAGATTTGATCTAAAAATAGCCTATGAGGGAATGGGCTAAAAGTGCAACAGAGACCACCTGTTCAAATGAAAGCTGTTGTTTCTTGTTCCCTTGTTCTTTGGACAGCTTTGATTTGTTTGCCCTTTACTTCATAAATATGCCATTTAATGCCTTTGCAAACAGAGTAGACCCAGATCAGTCAACTCCTGTAGGAGCCGTCAGATAAGGGTCTGCTTTGTTTGCCTATGGGATTACATAGATCCGATTCTACAGTTTCTGCCATGGAAGAAAACAACTTGTGTTCATATACCATTTTAAAAAAAGCAGCTTATATATATTCATTGCCATTACATAACAGAGTAGACCCAAAGTCAGACAGCCCCTGTATTAGTTGTCTGGGTCCATGCTTATAAAGCTTTTTAGTTGAGTCTGAGTTCTTTCTCAAGCTTTTGATTGGTCTGATTTGAGTTATATGGCTTTTGATTGGCCAAAGGCTCAAATCTGACCAATTAAAACTTGAGAACGAACTCAACTAAAAGTTTTATAAGCATGGACCCTGGATCCAAGCTATTTTCAAAGATTATCTTGGATACTCCTATGGAGATGAAAGAATATCTTACACCTAATGCAGGCAGGAAGTTGTTGTTTAAGTGAGATTTAACTCTTTTACTGTTGAATATTTATGAAAGGATTTATTGTGAATATTCATTAATATAACTACATGTAATAAAATGTAAACTTTTCAAGGGAATTGTTAGTTTAGACAAAAACTGTAAGATCAAATCAATATGAATCTGTAAGCAAATGGAGCAGGCCCTGATCATGTGATTCCTACAGGAGCCTTCTGATCTGGGCTACTCTGATTGAAAAGTGTAAAAAAAGATTTGTATGATGGAAAGGGTTAAGAAGTACAAGTACATCACCAGGTTAATTTTCTTTCTTTTCTTCATGTATAGAAAACGAGCATGATTCACCAACATCCATCAAGTGTCTATTTTCTTTTTTAGGTTCAAATACCTCGAATACCAAGCAAGTCCTCCCTGATAGTTCCAGGTTTGAGGTCTCGTTCTAACTCAGAGGATGGGCAGTCCCCAGGTATGAGAGGACGGACCCCATCAGTGTCCTCCTGTCCTTCTCCTATAGACCTCAGCATAAGCAGGAATACAGAGTCACCTAAAGACTTGTCAAGGGCAAGACTTGACAGGGGTTTTGCTGTAAGCAATGTGAAAGAGAAGCACACACAGCTGGTTGCAGCCTTGGAAGGGAGGAATGTTATGGACAAAAATATTGTTAACAGTTCAAGTGTAGAGGTCATTAAACCAGCATTTGAGCCTGCAATTACCTTACTAGGTAATTATTTTACTACTATGACTCCTGAACAAGGTAGTGTTATGATTAAGAAAGAAAGGGAAGATGATAATCTAGAAGTAACCTCCAGTTCAGATGTATCAATGGAAATAACATGCAGAAATAAAGTAATTAGTGAAGGCATTAAATCTGAGTCAGATATGCAAACTGAAGTTTCTGAAGATATGGTTTTGAGTTCTGAAGAGTCTGTAAAAATGAAGACTGAAAAGAAGTATGGCACCGATGGTGTACAAGAAAAACAGATAGACACATCACCTTGCGTTACAGCTACTAGTGCAGGTAAACCAACTATGTCAAAAACACTGGAATCAGAAGCCCTGGAATCCGTTGATACAGACCTGTCAGATGGCAATTCTCTGTATACAGACCAATCACCAGAAATGCCTGTACTGTCTAGAATGGTGTCACTTTCAAATGAACAGGACTGTAGTAGTGTTTTAGTTGCAGATGATATTCTAGAAATAGACGAAGAAGACATGCCAAATGCTATGCTAGAAAATCAGTCAGAAAATGGAACAAAATCACCAGTTGTACTTGAAAATCAGAAGTCCCAGGAATCACTAGGCTCACAAGGATTTGAAACTGTACACAATAGAAAATCTGTTGAAAGAGAGATGGAGGTAGATGTCTCTTCACAAGTTACACAGAAATCAGAGCACTCTGATGACTCAGTGGAAATAGATAATTCTGCTTTGTGTAAAGTTAGTAGCATGGTTTCTGGCCAGAAAGTAGCAAAGGAAAGTATTGACAGTGATGGGAAACAAATGGCAGATTCTGTTGAACCGGAAAATATGGAAACTGATGAAGAAGATGAAGACAAACCTCTTGTTATTGATGAAAGCCCAATGGAAACAAGTGTTGATAACCGTGGTGTCAAGAATAAAGACATCAGTAACAAGAGATCAAAGTTTGGAGTCCTTATCTCTCGGAGCAGAACTGAAGAAACATTTCCTATTTCGAAAGAAAATGAAAAAGAGGACAAAGACAGATGTGCTAGTAAGAACATAGATAAAGTGCAGGATGATAGTGTCAAAGATGGATTATCTTTCCGAGTTAATGAAAAAACAAAGACTGATGATAAAATATCAGCTAATGGAAAAGCCTCTTATGTACAAATAGAGTCTCAGTTTAGTCCTTTGTTTAAAAATGGTTCATTGTTAGATGCACCCTCTGTTCGGACAGTTAGTGTGGATAATAAGATAAAGGATCATTCAGTCATGCAACAGAGCTCATCTAAATTAACTCTAAATTCACTTAAAGCAACAGCAGATGTTGTTGAAAACATTAGCCAGAAAAGCAAGGTGTTTTCTCAGGATGAATCTGAACAGAGTTCTACAAGTTCAGAGACAATATTTGGAGAATCGGAGAAGAAAGCTACCTCAGAGCCGAGCAAACAATCTGGGATTGACTCTGTTGATAATATTCTAAAAGATGGGAAGGCTCATACATTGTTCTATCACGATGGAGAAAGTTATAAACCTATTAGAATATTTATAGACAATTCAGAGCAATCCTCCTTAGTGTTACAGAAGATGTTACAAGCAAGTTTTGCCAACAAGCAGTCTAACCAAGAAGCCCAGTCTAACTCGACAAACTCGTCAGGTGAATTAAGTGGAGTTTCGAAAATAGAACCATCAACGTCTGATCTAACAGTAAGTGAAGATAACTCACTTAGGGGTGTAAATAAAACATATACAGAAAAGATGGTTAGTGCAAAAACATTATTATCAAATGGAATGCTAGACAGTGACAGAGCAAAAGTCTCAAGCTCAATTAAAATTGACAAGAATCTGGTTGAAATGCATACTAAGCATTTACCTTCTGCCAACTTACCACATGTAAATGCCACTTGTGTGACAGACAAATTATCACTAAATGCCACTTGTGTGACAGACAAATTATCACTTGGTCCAGCAAGTTCAGTAGAGCAAACCACAACAGTAAAGCCAAAGGCCACTGCCAAAAGCAACAAGCCTTCTTTCCAGATGGCTTATATTGATTCCTTAAAGAAAACTGCTCAACTGGAAACTGAGAGAAGCAAAAGAGTGAAGACTACAAGCGTTCAAAGTGTTAGTGATAAAACTGTGTCAAGCAGTAGTGAGACTAAGATGGAGTCTTTTTCTAATAAGCGCCAAAAGGTCAGCAATGGCAAAGGAACAGATGACAGTGCTGCAGTTGCAGACCAAGCTTCTAGGAATCTAACATCACTGTCAAACAGTGAAGTTCACAGTGCTAGCAAAACGGGGGATACTAAAGCTAAGTCAGGGGACACTAAGATAGTGGAGGTGAATACAGCTGAGAAAATCATTAAGCTGCACATTTCTCCAGAAGTGTTGCCTGCAATGCCAACAAATATTTCTAGTGAAGTAACAGCTGCGACTTTACGAACATCTAGTGTGTCACAGTTGTCAGAGTCATTACCGATATCTGGTCAGAACACTCGGAAATTCATAGCACCTCGTGTAATGGGAACCACGTCAACCACAATTCTACCAGGGAGAACATCTGTGTCTGAGGGAACTTTAACACGGATTAATCCAGACATTAAGAACAAGTTGTCTATGGCCCTTCTAGCTTCACAGAGAAGGTTGGGCAAACCTAAGCCAGAAAATGGTCAAGAATATGATGTGAAATATCCAAATGTGCAGGACTTAATCAGCAGTCCCTCAGTGACTGCATATGATAGTGTAACAGCAAAGTCAGTGAGCGACTCACGGCAGCAGTTATGAATGTTTGTTGTGTATCATTATTACCATAAATATTCGCCTATACAAACTTTGACAAATAATGCAGGTTGAGATTAGTATCTGCATTATTTGTCACTGCATCTACAGTAAGACCTGTCTAAACACTTTCCCTATTCTATGTTTATTCCAAATTTTAATACCTTACAAGTAACGATCGTCAGAATAGTTAAAATGAAATATGGAAAGTGGAACATTGTAACCATTTTAGAAAGTAAAGAAGCAGATCTATCAAATTTAATTGGCGAACAGAGCAGACCCAGAATCGTCTGATCTGGGTCTCCTCTGTTTGCAAATGTGTGAAAACACATTTATATGAGTGAAAGGTTTAAGCAACCATGAAAAGGAAGTCTAAATCAGCCAGGTGTTTGCAGATTGCAGGTCAAAAGTAAAGCAGAAAGCACCTATTTAAGCAGTTTGCGTTACTAAGGGACCAGCTGCTTCTTAAGACTCTTATGTTCAATAAACAAAGGGTCATTTAACCCATTCCCTCATATTGACGAATTTTGACGAATCTGTAAAAGTCACTTTGTGAAACCATTGTGATAAATAGAGCATTTGCTCCTCCAGAAGCAAATGCTCTATTTATCACAATAGTTTCAAACTACAAAATTCAAAAATTTTCCTTTTCTCTAGTTCATGCTCCTTTTCGGTAGATTTATTCAAAGAGGTTGTATCTAAAAATAGCCTATGAGGTAATGGCTTAAGACAGGTTCTACTGTGTTTAGTTTTTCAAATTCAGATTTTGCGTCTGAATATTTAGAATTTTTCGGGTATTTCCAGGTTTATTCTGTTTACTTTTTACGAAGAAATGTTTGTCTGAGAAAAAATGTGTTATACGGTATCAGGTCTAATATGATAGACATCAGTTTGTTAGTCAGATGCTATATTCAGGTAGAATCTTTTTCTCTATCATATTAACACTTTACTTAATGAATATTCATGTAAAAATAATGACTGAATTCAATTAGTTGAATTTTTATGGCATTAATATAAACAAGGGCATTTTTTACAGTGACAGAAAAAAGATATGTCATTATTTCGGATGCAAACAGAGCAGGCTCCTGTAGGAGCCATCTGATCTGGGTCTTCTCTGTTTGTTAAGGCATATCTATGGGGTAAAGGGTTAAGACAAATATGCTACAGTTATTTGTTCAAGTTTTGCAAGTTTCGTTGCTAGTTTCAAAGGGTAGGGTATATACAGTAAAACCTCTCTATAACGACCACTAAATTACATCAAGTACTGTGTGTTTAAAGCAGGTGGATGCTTAAAGTAAGGTGAAAGTAAAACAGAACGCTCCTATAGGAGCGTTCTGTTTTACTTTCACCTTGCTTTAAGCATCCACCTGCCAAAAATACCATCTAATCAACACAATTTAGTGGTCGTTATAGAGAGGTTTTTACTGTACTTTATTTCCCATCTGGGGCTTAGTGCAAAGCTGTTTTAACTGCATTCTTTCATTATTTTGAGATACTTCAATACTGCAGTAGTTTCTACACTTTTCCTTTAACCCTTTCCCTGTTCTATGTTTATTCCAAATTTCAATACCTACTGACTATTCATGAATAAAATAGTAATAAAGAAATATGGAAGGTGGAACATTGTAGACATATTAGAAAGCAAAAAAACCCAGATCTATCAAATTCTATCAGCAAACAGAGCAGACCCTGATCAGATGGCTCCTCTAGGAGCCGTCTGATCTGGGTCTACTCTGTTTGCAAATGCGTGAAAACACGTTTATATGAGGGAAAGGGTTAAAAGGTAGGGCCAGAATGTCCCAACTACAGTTGAACTTCGATATCTCGAACTCGGATAACTCGAACTTTGGATAACTCGAAGTTAAAGTTTGGGGCCTTCCAAAGTTTACAATACAGAATTGTTCTCAAATGTATCACTATGCATACCTAGAAACACGTGTGTCAGCTTAATGCAGTTTGAAAGTAATGCTGAAAGCTCCTACATACTTTTAACCTGCATTAAACTGTGGACATTATACATGTATTAGAAAACGGATAACTCGAACCTCTGTTATCTCAAAGTAATTTGTATGGCCCCTTAAAGTTCGAGATATCAAAGTTCAACTCTATTTGGATCCTAATGAGATGTCGAGTTACTTGGTGTTTCAGTCTGGATTTAAACTTTGTAAATTTTATCAGTGATTCACCCCTCCCTAATGGCTGTACATGTAGTTTCAGTAGTTTTCCACTAAGTTTTCTGAATGGAATTGTTGCTGTTGATGCTAGTGTTTAATGTTCTCAGCTGTTTGAATTATTTAAATATACCCAGCTGTTTAACCCTTTCCCTGTTCTATGTTTATTCCAAATTTCAATACCAGCTGAATATTCATGGGCAAAATAGTTGTAATGAAATATGTAAGATGGAACATTGTAGCCATTTTAGAAAGTAAAGAAACAGATCTATCAAATTCCACTAACAAACAGAGTAGACCCTGATCAGATGGTCCTATAGGAGCAGTCTAATCTGGGTCTGCTCTGTTTTCAAATGCGTAAAAACACATTTAAATGAAGGAAAGGGTTAAATGATTTAACCATTTACCTGATGAATATTCATAAAAGAAATAATGATAGCAAAAATAATACATTGCTGAATTTTTGTAACAGTATATAAATACAGGAAATTTGGGCCATGGATGAAACTGTAGAATCACATCTATTTTATTCCATAAGCAAACAGAGTAGACCATGATCTGGGTCTACTAATGCTTTCAATGGTGTTTAATGGTGTATCTGTGAGATCCGTATATTGTAGACAAATGAAGCCTAGACCGAAATCTTGTCATGATATACACTTTGATAATTATCTCAAACACCTGCAAAGTGTTCATGAAACTATAAATATTTTTTTGTTTTGCAAAATCAGGAGGAAACTTCTGCTTATGAAAATGAGTTGGTATAAAAGGTGTTTTAAAGTACACTACCCTCTTAACTGGACAGTAGAATTAGTATTTAAACCCATCTTTCAAACAAGTGGCAGCTTAATGCAGATTGAAAGTCATGCATAAAGCTCCTTCAGGAGCTCTCTGCATGACTTTCACCTTGCATTAAGCAACCACTTGCCTAAAAAATCCTAAATTGTTCTTTATAAAATTTCCAGTTTTGAAGGGTTTCACTGTATGTTTTTATTCAGCCTTTCTTTCTAAACTACCTAACTGAAAGAGAAGCATTCAGCAATCCAAATACAATTCTCATAAAAGAGAAAAGAAAGTTATTCCAATTAAAGTTTCTGCTGACCCTTTATCTGATAGACAGGTTTTTTTTCGCACCATTGCAAACAGAGTAGACCCAGATCCGATGGTTCCTTTAGGAGCCATCTGATTTGGATCAGCTCAATTTGCTTATGAAATACATGTAGTGTGGATATGATTATACAGTTTCTGCCTTGACCAGACTATTCTATGTTCATATGCCATTATAAATTTCAGATTATTAATAATTATGATGTCATTTTTCTTACATGAATATTCACTGGGGGATAGAGTTAACCCTTTCCTTCACATGTTTCATAAGACAATTGGGATATGTAAGCACGTTTCCAAATGTTCCTGAACCTCAATCATGCTTTTGCAAACAATAAGTTGCATCTAATAGAATCCTAACGTTTTGATGCATATTTAGTCTGACAGTAAAAAAAGAAATTCAAATTTGGAAATATTTTCTATGGACTAAAACTTGCTTAGCATCTGAAAGTTGAAGGGAAACTTACACAACTTGCTTTACTGTGTCAAACCCTTCACATAGTGAATATTCATATAAGAAATTATTACTGTATGAATATTATTTAGCTGAATTTGTATAGTGGCTTTTATTATACTGCAAAGAAAAATCCTTGATTTTGATTGGTCAATTAGCCATGTATAAATGCCGTGTATCCCTCTAAATTCTGGTCTATATACGGAGTCATGAGCAACAATGGAATTTCCCCTGTCGAAGGCCTGGCTTCATTGCTACAACAAACTAAAAATGGCCGACTAGCTTCACTTCGTCGATTCGATCCAAACAACCGCTCTCAAAAGAAATAACAAGAGTTTGGGGCGGAACAAAGTTAACCATTGAGAAACATTTTTTTATAGTTGTTGTATAACAATGTAAAAGAACCCGATACGGGGCGGAAGGTCTTATTCTGCTTTGATGCTGCAAATGTTGTCAAAGTGCTTGTGCACGTACCGATTAGCCCCCAAACCCCCGCTTTTACAAAAACAAACCACACCCAATTCGATTCAGATTTTATTTATGCCCATGCACAGTACACATACCTGTAAATTGCAGTATAACCGCTCCTTCCAACGCCATTTGTTTGAATATTATAAAACCGTCATTTTGACGTCATCCAAATGACATCGGAATTGCGCCAATTATGTTTAACCGTTCTCATGCCAAAAAATAGTGTCTGCTGAAACGCTAAAAGTTTTACTAACGTCTGATTCTTTCAATCCTTTGAGAAACTAATGCTCTTGGAAGATCCCTTTCTATCCACAATTGGGATAACTAATAATGTACAAGGAAAGTTTTGGCTACATGTATGCAAGGATCCTGAATCTATATGAACTCTTTCCCTAATGAATATTTTTGCATGAATTTATCACTTCATGAATATTCATTTACTTAATTTTTACAATGTAAAATGTTACAGGGAAGTTTTTGCTTTGACAAAAATTGTAGGATTGGATCTATATAATTCCATCAGCACAAGAATTAGATCTATATTATACCATAAGCAAACAGAACAGACTTTAATTAGATGTCTCCTGCAGGAGCTGTCTTATCTGGTATACTATGTTTGAAAAGGAAGACAAAACATTTGTTATAGGGAAAGGGTTAATTTATAAACATTCAGAATGGATGCTGCTCAGACAGCTTTTGGTCTACTCTGTTTACAAAGGCGTCAAACTGTATCTCTATCAGGTAAGAGGTTAACTCTTAGCATGGGAGGTAACTGCAATCTGCAAACAAATGTGTTACCTGCTGAATTCAAGAACTTAATAGTTCTTCATATTTATAAATAAATACCAGCAGAGTGTCAAAAAAGATCCTGATGAAAAACTGAATTATTTTGTGTCCAATCTGAATCAAATGTGTTTACATGTACATAGGTAATCACAGCTAGTGGTTGCAGGAGCTGTCTGATCAGGGTCTGTCCTGTTAACTTATGGAATGATATTGATCAGACCTACGGTATCTGCCATAGCCAAAAGTTTCTGTGTTAACACGTTCCTTCATAAAACACCTTTTTATGCCTTTGCAAACAGAGGAGACTCAGATCAGACAGCTCCTGTAGGAGCTGTCTGATCAGGGTCTACTCTGTTTGTTATGAAATTGAAATAGATCTACCCCTGCAGTTTCTATCAATACCAAACACTTTTGTGTACATATGCCAGTGTAAAAATTCAGCTAATAAATATTCATTATGTCATTATTTCTTACATGAATATGCAACAAGGAAATGATTAATATGTCATTAAAAAATCAGCTGATTTATATTCATGATGTCATTATTTCTATTATTAATATTCTTGGGAATAAAGGGTTAAACCGGATAAAAGAAAAAGTTCATTAGACACCCAATTACTGGGCATCTTGTTTTGATCTAAACTGCTTGTCTATTTTGTTACTCAGTTGCTTCTAGCTTTAAACTTTTACTACATGAGTATGCTGTTAGAAAATATGTTATTTCCTCTTGAAACAATCTGGATCTAGATGAGACAGTGAGCTACTCAACTTCGCATCAGGATCCAAACTGTTAGAATCTCTGATCGTAGTTGTTTTTAAAAGAAATAGAAAATGAAAAATTGTTGAAAATGAAGTAGATTACTTTCTCTACCAATGAAATTTGGCTCAGCAGACTCAACGCTAAAAGATTTAAAGGGTTTTCTAGGCTGTAGATAGAAGGAATTCTGATCTATTAAAATCTCTTATTTCTCAGCCAAACCCTGTCTTGCTACAAATCATTAGAATCACATCGGATAGCTGGGTCTAATGTGTAGCAGCAAGATAGGATTTGGAAGAGAAATTTAAAAAATGTATAAAAAATATATAAAAAAAACCTTCTCTAAATCTCAAGTAAAATTTAGTATAAATATTGTCTTGGAGACAGATGGCAGTTTAATGCAGGGTGAGAGTCATGCAGAAAGCTCCTCTGGAAGCTTTCTGCATGACTTTCACCCTACATTAAGTGGCCACCAGCCTAAAAATGTCTAAATTCTTATCTACTAGAATTCTGGTTAAGAGGGGTTTACTGTATTCTATTTTCTAAATATGCCTCTTATTTACTGCTGTGGGTTTAGTTAAGTTAAAGAGCCTTCATGATAAAAAGCTTTGCCCTTACCTTATGTTTTGCTAACAGTGGCTCTATTAACCCTTCGCTTGCTATTCAGGTCAATATACCTACCTGTAAATAGTTCACCCCCAGATGAGAAAGCTCCTGCAGGAGCTTTCTCATCAGGGTCTGCACTATTTACAAATTGATTGTGCAACCAGTGCACTCCATACATAGCAGTGATTCCGCAGCGAAATACTTGTACACAGTGAAGATTTATGTAATTATACAACAAACCATGGGTAAAGAAGGAGAAATGTATTTTAAAATTCAGCAAGAGAAGGGTTAATATTTCTGTACATGTAAAGTCCATGTCTCTTGTTTGTTATGTGCTAATAATTATGATATAATAAAGTTATAAAATTATAGTAAAACTTCTCTAAAACGACAACACAAAAGATCTATGTTCTGGGTTATATGATAGGAGGTAGCTGAATGCAGGATATAAGTTAATCAGAAATCTCCAATTGGAGCTTTCTGGATTACTTTTCGTCTGCATTAACCCTTTCCTTCATATACATGTAAATGCATTTTCACCCATTTGCAAACAGAGTAGACCCAGATCAGAAGGCTCCTGTATGAGCCGTCTGAACCGGGTCTGCTCTATTTGATTTTACATGATACAGTTTAGAACTAATTACACCTATAAAGCAAACTATCCCTTAAAGTTTATATTATAAAAACTAAGCAAATTAATGTTGTCACTGTTTCTTACATGCATATTGAACAGGGAAAGGGTTAAGCAACTACCTGCTTTACACGACATTAAGTGTTCGCTTTACTGAAGTTGTACTGTATCTTTTTGAAAAATAAATAAGCAGTCCAACGGATTTACTTTTGCTCCTTACATACTCCTTCTACAGATCTGTAAATTATCCACGGGACACTCACTGCAGTTCTATCCCTTCCTTCTTATAAATGTAAACATAAATAAACAAGCATGATGAGAGGAAGTGTCCATGCATAAGGGCCACATATTTTTTTAGTTATTCCCCCTTTTTTCATATTAACAATAAGTTTTTGTGTCAGCTGCTAGCAGGTGAGTGACACGTGTGTTCCTCAGAACACTCTTGTTAGTAGTTTGAAACCATTGTGATAAATAGAGCATTTGCTCATATAGGAGCAAATGCTCTATTTATCACAATGGTTTCATAAAGTGACTTTTACAGAGGCATAGAAAGGCGTTTTTATGGAGGAAAGGGTTAAAATGACATGAACACAGACTGGTTTGGCAAAGGCAGAAAGTATGAAGAAATATCTATATTATTTCATAAGCAAACACGACATACACTAATCAGGCAGCCCCAAAGGGGTCCGTCTGATCATGGTCTACCTGGTTTGAAACGTATATGTATGGAATAAATGGCTGAATATATCATTGGTCTGAAAATCTTGTCCAACACCAATACACAAAATGCAGAAGAATGATACTACATAGCGTACAGATGACAAAGTAGTATAATAAAACATTGCTTGACTTTTATCGTTTTACCCCATATACAGTAAAACCTCTATGACGGCCACTAAATTGTGTTAATTAGTTGGTATTTAGGGCAGGTGCCTGCTTAAAGCAAGGTGAAAGTGAAACAGAACGCTCCTATAGGAGCGTTCTGTCTTACTTTCGCCTTGCTTTAAGAAGCCACCTAGATCGAAACCGTTGGCATAGTTCATCTGAAAATCGCTAGACTTTAACCCATTCCCCAATAGGCTGTTTTAAGACCCAACCTCTTTCAACAAATCTACCAAAAAGGAACATTTACTAGAGAAAAGGAACAGTTTAGAATTTTGTAGTTTGAAACCATTGTGATAAATAGAGCATTTGCTCCTACAGGAGCAAATGCTCTATTTATCACAATGGTTTCATAAAATGACTTTTACAATGGCGTAGAAAGGAGTATTTATGGAGGAAAGGGTTGAGGGGTTAACCCTTATCCTGCCTATCGCCACCTAGTCGTCATTTGTAAACAACATGGATCCAGATGAGGTGCGAGTAACTCGGCGTGTCATCAGGATCCAAGCTTTTTGACACTCGGGTCAGTAGATCTTCAAAAGCTTGAGCGTATAGACAGTAAGTAAAACTTACTTTGTTTCAGAGTTTGAGCAAACATTATTTTCCCGGCAGAATAAGGGTGAACTCTTGATTTCATATTTGCCTTTATTCATTGTTCCTTCCCCCAGAGCCTCCGATGTGCATTCCAGGATGATTCATGACTATCAATTTTGAGGAGTACAGTAAAACCCCTCTAATGCGACCACTTCATGAATAAACATGGATGTCTTCATGAGCAGGTGGTTGCTTAATGCAGGGCAAAAGTAATGCAGAAAGCTCCTCTAGAGGAGCTTTCTGCATTACTTTTGTCCTGCATTAAGCTACCACCTGCATCTAGCACCAAGAATTATACCTCATTTGATGGTCGCATTAGCGGGGTTTTACTGTAAAACTGTTGATTGTACGAAATGTCAATGATGTTATCCATGCTTCTATCATTCCAGCATTTCACAGTTTCATTCCCGGTCATTATTTCGCTATAAAACCGTAAACTTGCTTGGTTGATTTTATAAAATGTTGAACTGTTCAGACATGGAGGACAGAACTACAGTAGAAACTATTTCAACCTCATACTCATGTATGAAATAATGACATTTTTATGCCCCCAACGGTGGGCATATAGTAGTCCCATTGTCCGTCCGTCCGTCTGTCCGTCCGTGCGATTGTCCAGTAACTAGGGGCCTAAAATGACGCCCAGTGGATGGGAGGGAGCCATTTTGGATCAAGGGGCCATGGCCCTCTGTTTTATCGTCTTAAAGGTATCAGGGGGTCATGGGGGTATGGAAAAAATACATTAGAGAATTGGCCCTTAGACACACCTGTCCAGGTTTGGATTTATGGACGTCCATAGGGCAAAATGGCCCCTTGAATGTCGCCTGTTCAGTACTTTTGGGCCATTTTGAAATTTGAAGGCCCTTTATTAATGTCCCCTTGTAAACTGGCCCTAAATATCGTTTAAGTGGTCCGTCCGTCCGTCTGTCCTTCCGTCCGTCCGTCCCAAATTCGTGTCCGGTCTGTTACTTCTTCATCAATCAATGGATTTCAATATAACTTGCCACAAATGTTCACTAGACAGAGACGATGTGTCGCGTTCAACTCCCTGGTCCATGGGTCAAAGGTCAAGGTCACAGGGTACAATTACTTTGTCACAAATTTCGTGTCCGGTCTGTAACTTCTTCATCTATCAATGGATTTCAATATAACATCACACAAATGTTCACCGGACAGAGACGATGTGTCGTGTTCAACTCCCAGGTCCATGGGTCAAAGGTCAAGGTCACAGGGTACAATTACTTTGGTACAAATTTCGTGTCCGGTCTGTAACTTCTTCATCTATCAATGGATTTCAATATAACTTCACACAAATGTTCACCAGACAGAGATGATGTGTCGCGTTCAACTCCCAGGTCCATGGGTCAAAGGTCAAGGTCACAGGGTACAATTACTTTGTCACAAATTTCGTGTCCGGTCTGTAACTTCTTCATCTATCAATGGATTTCAATATAACTTCACACAAATGTTCACCAGACAGAGATGATGTGTTGCATTTAACTCCCAGGTCCATGGGTCAAAGGTCAAGGTCACAGGGTACAATTACTTTGTTACAAATTTCGTGTCCGGTCGGTATTTTCTTCATCTTATCAATGGATTTCAATATAACTTGCCACAAATGTTCAACACACAGAGACGATGTGTCGCGTTCAACTCCCTGGTCCATGGGTCAAATGTCAAGGTCACAGGGTACAATTACTTTGTCACAAATTTCGTGTCCGGTCTGTAACTTCTTCATCTATCAATGGATTTCAATATAACTTCACACAAATGTTCACCAGACAAAGACGATGTGTTGCATTTAACTCCCAGGTCCATGGGTCAAAGGTCAAGGTCACAGGGTACAATTACTTTGTCACAAATTTCGTGTCCGGTCTGTAACTTCTTCATCTATCAATGGATTTCAATATAACTTCACACAAATGTTCACCGGACAGAGACGATGTGTCGCGTTCAACTCCCAGGTCCATGGGTCAAAGGTCAAGGTCACAGGGTACAATTACTTTGTTACAAATTCCGTGTCCGGTCTGTAACTTCTTCATCTATCTATGGATTTCAATATAACTTCACACAAATGTTCACCAGACAGAGATGATGTGTTGCATTTAACTCCCAGGTCCATGGGTCAAAGGTCAAGGTCACAGGGTACAATTACTTTGTCACAAATTTCGTGTCCGGTCTGTAACTTCTTCATCTATCAATGGATTTCAATATAACTTCACACAAATGTTCACCGGACAGAGACGATGTGTCACGTTCAACTCCCAGGTCCATGGGTCAAAGGTCAAGGTCACAGGGTACAATTACTTTGTTACAAATTCCGTGTCCGGTCTGTAACTTCTTCATCTATCAATGGATTTCAATATAACTTCACACAAATGTTCACCAGACAGAGATGATGTGTTGCATTTAACTCCCAGGTCCATGGGTCAAAGGTCAAGGTCACAGGGTACAATTACTTTGTTACAAATTTCGTGTCCGGTCGGTATTTTCTTCATCTATCAATGGATTTCAATATAACTTGCCACAAATGTTCAACACACAGAGACGATGTGTCGCGTTCAACTCCCTGGTCCATGGGTCAAAGGTCAAGGTCACAGGGTACAATTACTTTGTCACAAATTTCGTGTCCGGTCTGTAACTTCTTCATCTATCAATGGATTTCAATATAACTTCACACAAATGTTCACCAGGCAGAGACGATGTGTCACGTTCAACTCCCAGGTCCATGGGTCAAAGGTCAATGTCACAGGGTACAATTACTTTGTCACAAACTTCGTGTCCGGTCTGTTACTTCTTTATATATCAATGGATTTCAATATGATTTGGCACAAATGTTACCAGACAAAGATGATGTGTCGCTTTCAACTCCCTGGTCCATGGGTCAAAGGTCAAGGTCACAGGGTACAATTACTTTGTCACAAATTTCGTGTTCGGTCTGTAACATCTTTATCTATCAATGGATTTCAATATAACTTGGCACAGATGTTCACCAGACAAAGACGATGTGTCGCGTTCAGCTCCCTGGTCCATATGTCAAAGGTCAAGGTCACAGGGTACAATTACTTGTTTATCTGTGAATGGATTTCAAAGGAACCTGGCACAAATGTTCACCACGCAGACGATGTGTCAACTCCCTGGTCCATAGGTCAAAGGTCAAGGTCACAGGGTACAATTTTTGGGGGCATTTGTCACGTGACTGTGACATCTCTTGTTTTGTAATTAAGACGAACTAATTAGCTATGGCAGAAGTATAGAACCAGACCTATAATTATTCCATAAGCAGACTTATTACATAAGTACATCTCCTTCTTTCATATAAACGTGTTTTCACTCATTTGCAAACACAGAAGATCCAGATCAGACGGCTTCTTGAGGAGACGTCCGATCAGGGTCTCACCGTTTGCTCTGCTTGTGGAATTTGAAAGATGTTTCTTTACTTTCTAAAGGTCTAAAAATTTCCCACCTTACATAATTAGTTAAAACTATTTTGTCCATGAACATTCAGTAGGTACTGAAATAAACACAGAACATGGAAAGGGATACCTAGATCAGACAGACGTACCTATGGAGAAAAGGGTTAAACGACCGCTTGCTGATCAACCGTAAGAGTTTTAAAACAGATAGCTGTTTAATGCAGGGAATAGTAATGCAGAAAGCTACTTTTAGAATGTTAATTTTACACTGCATTAAGTTACCATCCGCCATAGAGACACGGGATCAGAATTAAAGAAGCTGATAGAGACACATTTGCAAACAGAATAGACCCAGATCAGACGACGCCTTGACCCATTCCCTCATATTGACGACTTTTGACGACTCTGTAAAAGTCACTTTGTGAAACCATTGTGATAAATAGAGCATTTGCTCCTATAGGAGCAAATGCTCTTATTTATCACAATGGTTTCAAATCTACATACTTCTAAAATTTTCCTTTTCTCTAGTTCATTCTCCTTTTCGGTAGATTTATTCAAAGAGGTAGTATCTAAAAATAGCCTATGAGGTAATGGGTTAAGGGGCCATGTGACCATGTTCTGCAGTTTGCTTATGAAAGTCTACAGTAAGTCTATAGTTTCTGCCATAAACATTGTGTGTCAATATACCAGAATCAAAATCCAACTAGTAGAGATATTCATGTAATGAATTATTATCTCTCCCCCATTTATGGGGAGATATATTGTTTTTGCCAGAGTTGTCTGTCCGTCCATCCGTCTGTCTGTCTGTATGTCTGTCTGTCTGTCTGTCCGTCACAAACTTGTGTCGCGCGTATCTCTGAAACCAGTTGGGCTAGAGTCACCAAACTTCACAGGAATGTTCACCAGCATGAGTTGTTGTGCACCTGGGTTTTTTGAATTGTCTCCCCCTGATAACTTTGGAGTTATTGGCCCCTGATGACTTAAAATTAGAAAAACTTTGTGTCGTGTGTATCTCTGAAACCACTAGTACTAGAGTCACCAAACTTCACAGGAATGTTCACCAGCATGAGTTGTTGTGCACTTGGGTTTTTTGAATTGTCTCCCCCTGATAACTTTGGAGTTATTGGCCCCTGATGACTTAAAATTAGAAAAACTTTGTGTCGCGTGTATCTCTGAAACCACTAGTACTAGAGTCACCAAACTTCACAGGAATGTTCACCAGCATGAGTTGTTGTTCACCTATGGTTTTTGAATTGTCTCCCCCTGATAATTCTTGAGTTATTGCCCCTGATATGAATACTTAAATTTATACAAACTTTGTGTCACGCTTATCTCTGAAACCAGTAGGGCTAGAGTCACCAAACTTCACAGGATTGTTCACAAGCATGAGTTTTTTTGCTCTTTGGTTTTTTGAATTGTCTCCCCCTGTTAACTTTGGAGTTACTGCCCCTGATTACTTAAAATTAGACAAACTTTACTTAGTGTCGTGCATATCTCTGAAACCACTAGCGCTAGAGTCACCAAACTTCACAGGAATGTTGACCAGCATGAGTTGTTGTGCACCTGGGATTTTTTAATTGTCTCCCCTTGATAACTTTGGAGTTATTGCCCCTGATATGATTACATAAAAATTAGAGAAACTTTGTTTCATGCATATCTTTAAAACCACTAGGGCTAGAGTCACCAATCTTCACAGGAATGTTCACCAGCATGAGTTGTTGTGCACCTGGGTTTTTTAATTGTCCCCCCCTGATAATTCTTGAGTTACTGCCCCTGATATGTTAACTTAAAATTAGAGAAACTTTGTGCTGCACGTATCTCTGAAACCAGTAGGGCTAGAGCACCAAACTTCACAGGAATGTTGACCAGCATGAGTTGTTGTGCATCTGGGTTTTTTAATTGTTTCCCCCTGATAACTTTGGAGTTACTGCCCCTTATGACTTAAAATAAGAGAAACTTTACTTTGTGTCACATGTATCTCTGAAACCACTAGTACTAGAGTCACCAAACTTCACAAGAATGGTGACTAGCATGTGTTTTTGTGTACCTGGGGCTTTTGAATTGTCTCCCCCTGACAATGTTGGAGTTATTGCCCCTGATGACTTAAAAATTAGACCCTGATAAGTTTGGAGTTACAGACATTACACTTGTGTATTGGAAAGAGGATGGGAGGGGGAGACATCTGTTTTTGTGACAAAAACAAACCTCTAGTTTTATATAGTAAAACCTCTCTAAACTGGATTTCTAGTTGAGAATAATTTAGATACTTTAGGCAGTTGGCTGGTTAATGCAGGGCGAAAGTCGTGTAGAAAGCTCCATCTGTCATAATTAAATAAAATTAGAATCTGTCTTAACTCATAAAAACGCCTTTTAACCCATTCCCCCATATTAACGAATTTTGACGACTCTGTAAAAGTCACTATGTGAAACCATTGTGATAAATAGAGCATTTGCTCCTATAGGAGCAAATGCTCTATTTATCACAATGGTTTCAAACTATAAAATTCGTAATTTTTTCTTTTCTCTAGTTAATGCTCCTTTTGGGTAGACTTATTCAAAGAGGTTGTATCTAAAAATAGCCTATGAGGTAATTGGTTAACGCCTATGCAAACAGATTATACCCAGACCAGCAGCTATTGTAGGAGCAGTCTGGTCAGCGTCTGCTCTGTTTCCATATGCAATCATATACATCTAGAACATTAAGTTTTTGTCCCTTGAAAATTTTCCAATATTAATTTTTTTAATGAATATTCATGAATTGGTCAGCGAATCCATAAATATTCATTAGGGAAATAGTTAACCCTTTCCCTCATATAAACGCATTTTCCCGCATTTGCAAACAGAGTAGACCCCGATCAGACGGCTCCTGTAGGAGCCGTCTGATCAGGGTCTGCTCTGTTTGCTTATTGAGTTATAAAGATCTGACTCTACACTCCCACAGTCAAACATTTCTTTGTTAATAATGCTTTAAAATAGCTCGGCTCATTAATATTCATGGCGTCATTAGTTTTTTCATAAATATTAAACAGGGAAAGAGTTCAGGGACAATGTGTTTACATTGGTTACTGACAGGGATTACTTTATTTTCTTCCTTATCCGTACAATAAGGGGACCAAGTTAAATACTCCTTGCAGACAGTGTAGACCCAGATCAGATGGCTCATATTGGAATATTCTGGCCAGGGTCTGCACTGTTTTCAATATTTTACAGTTTATGGAAATATTAACCCGCCAAACGTTTGACATGAGACAATCCAATGTTAATTCTGAAAAGGGTCCATTTGAAAACTCGGTGTTGTAAGGGCTAAGGAGCTATCGGCAACATATGCACGAGACCAAGTTACATTAGAGTCACCCGAATGGACAGGTGAGTGACACTGTGTTCATTTTCTCCCGGTTTCAAGAGTTCACCACAGCTATTGATTGTAAACATTTAATCCAATAATCAGGCATTCGAACGAGATGCCGATTGATTTTTATACAGACTAAAATTACCTGATCAACACTGGTGGCTGATACAGGCACATGTTGATATATTAACGCTTTCCTCCATGAATATTCCTGTAAGAAATGACATCATGAATGTTAATTATATTAATTTGTTATAATACCACATGAATACATGCTATTTTAGCTATGGCAGAAACTATAGAATCAGATCAGCAAATAGAACAGACTGCTCCTACAGGAGCCGTCTGATCTGGGTCTACTCTGTTTGCAAAGTCGTAGAAAGGCGTATTCATGGAGTAAATGGTTAATCCTTTCCCTGTTCTATGTTCATTTCAAATTAATTTCAATGCCTACTGAATATTCATGGACAAAATAGTAATAATGAAATATGGGAGGTGGAATATTGTACCCATGTTAGAAACTTAAAAGAAACAGATCTGTCAAATTCCATTAGCAAACAAAGCAGACCCCGATCAGACGGCTCCTCTAGGAGCCATCTAATTTGGGTCTACTCTGTTTGCAAATGAAAAATACAATTGTTTAAAGGAATAGGTTAAGTCTATCAGCACTGTGGAAAAATTATGTCTGCTAAAATTTGGATCTGTTGCATTTTAACTGCTTCCGATTCGACCGAATTATTGAGAAACAATCTACCGACTGTCAATTATATTGGATCTTATAATGAGACGCCGAGTTACTCGGCACCTCATCTGGATCCAAAATGTTCAAAAATGTGATTCAGGTCGCGGACAGTGAGAAAATGGTTAACGTTAATCCTATTGAAAAACGACAATCTGTCATAAAAATATTTCAACGATTGTTTTCTCCCAGTTTTTTTCTCGCCGTTCTCTCATTTAACCCTTACAAAGCTGATTTTTTTTTTTATCAAATTGACTATTTCAAAATTCAAGCAGGTCAATCTTATGGTGAATATTTAGGGATTCTTCTAAAGAACATTGTAACGTGGCAAGCAGTGCAGACCCTGATGAGAGGGCGCCCTCTATGAGCCCTTTCATCTGGGTATACACTGTTTACAAAGGGCATTAGTGACTAGTTTCCCGCACTGTAAGGGTTAACACTCGCTCTTTCTCCCACTTTAGAGTTAATGCCCTTGGAATTCACACTAACGTTTAATGAAATGATTAATTCTAACACTTCTGATTAAAGAATTGTAAATTCTGTTTGCATTTTTTTGTCAGTCTTCATGAACATTCAACATGCATGATATGTTTTACTCTGCTCGTATCGTGCGTTTTATGGAATAACATTTCTCCATTAATACCCCTTTCTATGCATTTGCAAACAGAGTAGACCCAGATCAGACGGTTCTAATAGTTTCTGCTCTGTTTGCTTATGAAATATTATATATACATGTATATAATTCTATAGTTTTTCCAGCATGACCAAAAAGCCCTGTTACGTGTGTTAGTTATTCTAATTGATATTTCTGATGTCATTATTTCTTACTTTTATAATCATTGAGTAAATGATTAAAGTAGACGACGAGATACTAGAAGTTAACGTTAGCGACGGCAAGGTAGGTAGCAATTAATCCATTCCCCCATAGGCTATTTTTTAGATCCAACCTCTTTGAATAAATCTACCGAAAAGGAGCATTTACTAGAGAAAAGGATACGTTTAGATCCTTTGGAGCAAATGCTCTATTTATCACAATGGTTTCAAAAGGTGTCTTTTACAGAGACGTAAAAGGGAATGGGTTAGTTAAGAGGATAAGGATGAACCATTTCAGTGGGTGACACGGGTCACTGGTGTACTTTACAAACAGTATAGACCAGATGGAATGGCTCCTAGATGAGCCTTCTCGCCAGGATCTGCACTGTTAATCATGTTACACTCTCCTAAAATATATCCCTGGAAATTCACAGTAAGCTTGATCTTTTTGAACTTTGCAATGGTCCATCTGTACATGCAGCGTTGAAAGGGTTAATTTCTATTTTTAGTTTTTTTCCAACAAGCTAGACTGAATAGTACAACCACTGTACTATCGGTTATCTTAATACATCATGAAAACTAATATTCAATATCACATATTAGCCCAAGTACGATATTTAATACGATTCGCAGACTTATATTCAAATACATACATCAATCCAAGTACGACATTCTATACGGGATGCAGACTTATATCGAAATACATACATCAGTTACACGACATGCAGACTGATATTCAAATACAGTAAAACCTCTCTATAACGGCCACTAAATTATATCAAGTATTTTGTATTAAAGGCATGTGGCTGCCTAAAGTAAGGTGAAAGTAAAACAGAACGCTCCTATAGGAGCGTTCTGTTTTACTTTCACCTTGCTTTCAGCAACCACCTGCTCTGGATATCAACTAATTAATACAATTTGGTGGTCGTTATAGAGAGGTTTTACTGTATACACATCAGTCAAAGTATATACGACACTTTAATATAATTAACACGTGAAAGAAAAGAGTCCCTTCACCGTAACGGTAGGCGATTGTTGTAATCTCATCCCACCTGGCTTCATTTTACAGCAGAATATGCTGAATCTATCTTCATGTGGTGTACAGTAAAACTTCTCTTAACCGGACGTTAAATTTAGTATAAATATCGGTCTTAGAGACAGGTGGCAGCTTAACCCATTCCCTCATAAGCTGTTTTTGGTAGAGTGACAATCTAGGGTAAAAAAAAGTGAGGTGAGACCCGTCTGTTAACAAGACATGTCATATACCAAAATGTTTGTTAATGTCTGTAGTATCCGAATCTGCCGGCATAAATTTGGAAAAGTGGTGGCGTTCCGAGAAATCCAAAATGGCGTCCAAGATGGCCGCCATTTTTGGTAGCATCAGCTTAAGTTAAATATATCAAAATGTCAGAAACATCTTTAAAGTTTCTGAAAATGTTTTGCATAAATATTGTAAAAGACACATTGACCTTTTTAGAAACACCCCATTTGATATTATCAGAGTTCATTGTCAAGGTCATTTTAAGGTCAATCGAGTAAAAATACAAGTTTGCGCAACATTTAACCTTGAAATTTAATTGTTTACATAAAACTAATAGACAATAACTATTCAAAATATACATTTAACTGAAGTGTTATGATTGGCTTACATGATAAAAAAGAAATAAAACACATTCATGGTACAACCTTGGAGATATTTGGCAATTGGTATTATACTTACCCCACCCACCAGTTTTATAATGGGAATTTTTGAATTAGATTTGGAGGAAGTTCAAAGTCTAATAACGTCACATGGCCTATTTATTTATTGCAAGAACGTAGATCTAATCAGATATAATTGGAATAATTGTATTCTGAGTCTATATTATAATAGTAAGGTCCGTAACTCTGCTTGAAAATAGTTTACTGTAACGATTAGACAAATATATTGAAGTAATTTCTCACAGTGTGCGGCTTGTATCAAAATAATTCTATTCAAAAAAACATTAAATATAAACCTACATGTACACTCCTGGTAAAATATCAACATTAAAATAAACCCTTCACAAATAGAGTTGAAACCACACAGCCTTGCCAGCATAAATTCTTGAAAGTGATGGTGTTCCGAGAAATCTAAGATGTCGGCCAAGATGGCCACCGTTTTTAGCATCTATGTAAGTTAAATATATCAAAATTGCAGAAACAGTTTCATAGATATTGAAAATATTTTGCATAATTATTATAGAAGAGACAATGGTCTTTTAAAAAAAACTTATTTGGTATTATCATGGGCCATCGTCAATGTAATTTCAAGGTCAAACCGGTGAAAATGCAAGTTGAAACAGCATTTCACCTTAAATTATTATAATTCATAATATGCATATCCTCTGTAACTATTCAAAATACACATTTATGCACACGGTTATGGCTGCTATACATATTGAAAATGAAATAAGTGTAACCGGGTGTTCTTATAAAAAAACATACCCGCTCAGACCCGGGATCCAACCCGGGTCGCCAGGTTCGCAGTCATACACTCTACCACGTCGCCATAAAAGCCCGCTTGTACACCAAGGCCGTACAAGTGATGATAAACCTACACACTGTGACATAAGCATAACAGTTTGTCTTGATTTTGTAAAATCGGCAATAGGTATTTTTCTTGGGCCACCAATGAATTAAAAGAAAACGCATCGCATATATACTTAAAACATATTAATTGTATGTGTAAAAACTTTGCGTCTGTCTATATTATTTAGTTTTAGAGAAAAGGGTTTGAAATACCATTAAAATCATACATTTTGTGACAATATATTACCATGTAGTCAATTTTAGTAATGATCAAAAGTAGGTTCGGCGAATTTTTGCTGTGAATAGATTTGACTTTTATAATTACTAAGTTTGCAAGTAAATGTTGCTTAGATAATTCTTTATCATACTTCTTCCAGGAAAACATTTAGTTAGGCAATCATTTAATAATGCACATTGTATATATAGGACTAAAAGAACGAGGTGATTTCTACACCAGCACCGAAATGTATTTGCGGCTCCAAAATTCAAATTTCAAAATGTAAACATTAATCATACATGAAATAACAATTTTATATAAATCAAGAATATGACATAAAATGAATATTGATAACATTTTATACCCTATGTTAAATATATGTCCTTATTGATTGAGTAAAACTATTGATTTCTGAAATGAAGAAAACTTTTCTACCTTTGACTGACTATTGCTGTCAGTGTCAATACTTTCTATTCCAATATGCATGTCACATTATTCTTGTCCAGAAATGTTGTAAAATGAATTATCATTACCTTATAATATGTTACAGATGAGAATTTTTACATCATAAAAACTGATATGAAGAGTTTATATTGAAAGTGTTGCCATTACCGATGGGCTAGTAAAATATTCCCAGTGTAATATATCCCATACCTTTCGTTAAGACGTCAGCATCTGCAAGAAAACCACCGAAGCAGAGGCAGTTAGATTTTAATGCAGATACATGTTGGTTTTGTTGTCAAACTTTTGAAGACATAAAAACAGATTGAAATTGATCCAAACAAATTAATCCATTATTTGATATTTGCAAATCTAGGCAAGACACAACAGCTGAAAACATTAGTGCAAACGAAACTGCTATGTGTTCAGTTAATTGAAGACTGGCTATCATAAAACTCGTCTAAACCCCTTCAACAGAATGTTTCTCCATTTAAAGGATTTTGGCATGACCTCAGTTGATCACCTTGATGATCATTCAGTAGAAATTACAGGGCTGAAATCCAGTATACAACCTTTGGTAGAAATATTTAAAGCTGAGGGTAGAGAGATCTTTGTTGTACAGATTCTGGAACGGGTACTTAAATGAAGTGTCATTACCATTAAATATGTACTTTGTATCTATGTATATATGGGATCTCAGTGTGTACACAAAGACCAGACTCCTCCCATTCCTGTTTTCCTCCAATCGCACTGTGTATTCCCAGTTCATGCCTTACCAGGTGCCTGAAACGTTTTCTATCAACAAACCTCCATCAAAACATGTAACCTTTGCTACTGGGGTTGCGGCTTCTGCTGACATAAAGCTAAGTCTGGTGAGGTGCAATCAGAAGGGATATTAGATGTTCTATGACTTTGATCCATTGCCATGGCCAAAGGTCAAAACCATGAGTACTTCCCAATCCAAGGTCAAGGCCAAATCCAAGGAGTTTCAGATAAATGGAGGGGGAAACAATTGTTGGCAATTAATTCACTCAAGAAGATCCCCATTAAGTGAGTACCATATTTTAAGAACTCACAAATTACATTAAAGGCATTTCAAAGCTCTTTATATAAGTGAAACCCCCCCCCCTATATACACAGTATCTAGCTGTGCTCCTGAAGTGTCCAGTCAGGGTCTATAGCCATAAGAGATAAAGTTATGCAATTATACCTAGATTCTCTGTGATGGTAGCCCGCCTTATCAGTTTGTGTATCAGTTAGCTCCCAAAATACACAGCATGGGTTTGATGGGTCAACATTCCTTTCGAAATGCCTTTAAGCTTGTTCACAGATGGTGGTGTGTTATGATGTCTACCAAGAAATCTGATTTCCTTGAAACATTTGAAAACATCAATGGTCCCTATGTTGAGTTCAGAGTGTTCAGCATCCAGACTGTTTTGCTTTTTATGGTATGGCGATAGTTCATTTGCTGCATCAATATTTTGGAACTGTATTCTCTTCCAAAGTAGTGGTGTGTCATGACTGCATGTAGTTCACATTTGTGTACTCTAAATGGTGATATCGAGCTACTTTCAGTTTTAACTATATCCCGACATCCATAAGATAAAACGGCAACCATCACAAAAATAGCATGCTGTCTTACAGCTCATTGATGAGACTAGGCTGCATGTTATGTTTGACAGAAATGTTTCAAACAGTTTAAAGTCCGCCACTGAGCAAAAACCTGGAGAGAACATTCTGTCAGTACACCTGTTGTAATGCAATAAAACATAGCGATTGCAGACTGGAAGAAGCTACTAACCAACAGCAGAAACCAAGCAGAGTTAACGAAACTGTATACCAGGTCTTTCACAGAGAACTGCCATGACCTTCTGAAAGATGGCAAGGTTGTTTACCTGTCTGATTGATGGTGAATGAGTCCTCAAAGTCTCCTCTGGTGCAATTGAATTCCATGATGAATCCAACCAAGATGAAGCACTCACTAGGATTATGTTGCTTATTACCTATACGTAAGAAGTGTGTTTAAGCGATGTTGTTGTAGTAAGTCCTGACATAGGTGTTTTGGTCCTGGTTGCTCCTCATTTCAGGGAACTTGGTATTGCAGTTTGTTCTTTAAAACTGTCCGAAAAGCTTGTACACAGATATGGCAACATACATTCCAGTCAGTTTTATACATGCAGTTATCGTCCGAAGGGAGGTGCAAGTTTACTGCCTTACTGGATGTGACACATGCTCCTCATAGTCTGGTATCGGCAAGAAAAAGGCTTTTCAGATCATGACCAAATATGCTGATATACTCACTCATCTGTCGTCTCTTAGGACAGGGCTTGTGTGGTTTCAACACTATTTTTGTACGGTTTATATCAATGTTTATATTTTACCAGGAGTGTACATGTAGGTTTATACTTAATGTGTATTCAAGTAGAAATGTTTTGATGTAAGCCTTAGGCTATGAGACATTACTTCGAAACATGTGTCTAATTGTAGCAGTAACCTATTTTCAAGCAGAGTTACGGACCTTACACATTTACCTCGACGACGATGACCTATGATAATACCAAATAACTTATTTTCAAAAGACCATTGTGTCTTCTATAATAAGTATGCAAAAGATTTTCAATATCTATGAAACTGTTTCTGCAATTTTGATATATTTAAATTAAAAAGATGCTAAAAACTGGTGGCCATCTTGGCCGACATCTTAGATTTCTCGGAACACCACCACTTTTCAGAATTTATGCTGGCAGGGCTGAATGGTTTTAACTCTATTTGTGTAGGGTTTATATCAATGTTGATATTTTACCAGGAGTGTACATGTAGGTTTATATTTAATGTTTATTCAAATAGAAATATTTTGATACAAGCCGCACACTGTGAGAAATTACTTCAATATATTTGTCTAATCGTTGCAGTAACCTATTTTCAAGCAGAGTTACGGACCTTACGATTATAATATAGACTCAGAATACAATTATTCCAATTATATCTGATTAGATATACCTTCTTTTGATAAATAGATAAGTCATGTGACGGAATTAGGCTTTGAACTTCCTCCAAATCTAATTTAAAAAATCCCATTATAAAACTGGTGGGTGGGGTAAGTATAATACCAATTGCCAAATATTTCCAAGGTTGTAACAGGAATGTGTTTTATTTCTTTTTTATCATGTAAGCCAATCATAACACTGCATTCAAATGTATATTTTCAATAGTTGTTGTCTATTAGTTTTATGTAAACAATTAAATTTCAAGGTTAAATATTGCGAAAACTTGTATTTTTACCCGATTAACCTTAAAATGACCTTGACAATGAACTATGATAATACAAAGAGATGTATTTTTAAAAAGGCCAATGTGTCTTTTACAATATTCATGCAAAACATTTTCGGAAACTTTAAAGATGTTTCTGCCATTTTGATATATCTAACTTAAGCTGGTGCTTCCATAAACGGCGGCCATCTTGGACGCCATCTTGGATTTCTCGGAACTCCACCACTTTTCCAAATTTATGCCGGCAGATCCGGATACTACAGACATTAACAAACATTTTGGTATATAACATGTCTTGTTAACAGACGGGTCTCACCTACTCTTAAAATAGAGGCTTTATCTGGCAATAGTCACTCTACCATTTAGATACAACCTCTTTGAATAAATCTACTGAAAAGTAGCATTAACGAGAGAAAGGAAACATTTTAGAAATTTGTAGTTTGAAACCATTGTGAGGACGACATGATAATGACATCGATAATGACACCACCTTAGTTAAGCAGCTTTGTCAGTCTACCCCTTTTATTCATCAATATCCCAGTGAAACAGTAGTCATTGATGATAGTAGCTGCAAAACACTATCATCTGATAAAACATCTATGTGTGAAAACTTCGTTGATCTGCCTACTACTCATGACTCATTAATACAAACCCATTCAGAGAAACAAACTCAGTGTGAGATATCCAGTTTTATTACTCCTGCTTTACATGAAGACACACTAGTCAAACTTAAAAACAGTGAAATACAACTATCACAACAGAGAAAAGAAAATAAGGATCTACAGGAATCTCTAAAAATCTTACTTGCGCAGACAAAAGTGCTGAAAAGTGAAAATGAAAGTTTAATTAATATAGTCGAATCCAAGGAAAATGAAAATAAAACACTCAGATCAAAGTTGAGTGGTCTTTCCTCTGATAAGGAGAAAATTGAGAGCGCTCTAACACGCACCAGATCCGATCTCTCTGATGCAAATGCTAAAGTGCTAATAAATGAGCAAGACTTAACACAACTTAAAAAGGAAAACGAAAAGGTAATAAAGGAGAAGTCTGGTCTGTTAGATGAACTAATGAAAGTAAGAGGAAGAACAGATAGTGTCGAAACAAAAATAGATATGGCAACTGAAAATGTTGAAAATAAACTGATACTTGAGATAAACCAGCTAAAGAAAGTATTGGTAAAAGAGCTTGATGATATAAAATTACAAATAAGCAAATCAAAGGCCCTAACTAGTAGGTCGACCATAGAAGAGAGTCGAGAAGAAAAGGAAGTCAGACCTATTCCAACAGTGATAACTAAGAGAAAGGAAAATACCACTCCAGGCAATAAGCGCAGGAAAAAGACTGTATTTGTAGCAGGTGACTCTATGACTAGGGTTTTGAGCACTGCTAAAATGTGTGACACAAATCTCGAAGTTAAGATAAGAAGCCACCCAGGTGGACGTGTTAAAAGTATTGAAAATTCAATTCTTAGATTGCTAGATACGGATCCAGAGTACCTGAAACAGTTAGATGCCATCGTTCTGCATGTAGGTACAAACAATATATCTGATTCAGACTGTAGTGAAAGCATTGCAGACGAATTTAGAGATACAGTGCATTCCATAAAATCTATCAATCCAAGAACAAAGATCATTGTATCATCTATCATTCGAAGAAGGAATGACAATCAAGTGAATGACATGATTAGAGAAGCAAATAGTTCCTTAAATAGTATGTGCCAAGAGAATGGCTGCTACTTCTTAGACAATGATGCCGGTTTTGTGCGGCAAAACTTACCGGACAGAACATTATATAGAGATAATATACACCTAAATGCAAAAGGAGGGAAAGTGCTTGGTGTCAATCTGAGAAACGTCCTGAATAAGGCACTTGGTATAACACAGTCCGAAACAATGTCTGAAAATAATTCGGGTTTTCACAATGGGAGGTTCTCTGGGAGGAAAAGGACTTACAACAACAACAACAGGGAGATGGTGTTTATGCCAGTACCACCCTACTGGCTGAACAACCAGAACCCATGGAATGTTCCGAACCATGTTTGGGGTTAAATACGGTCGCGTTAACACATTTGTCCAACCAGAAAACCATCCATTGTAACCCAAATGACTTTTCTTTGAGTTTTGAAATTAATCAGGAGACTGAAGAAACTAACAGTGAGTTTTCCTGCATATCTCTAAATTCTTGTAATATAAGTGCTGTCAATACAAATAATGTCAATGTAACCCATGAGGCCCGATCTACTTTAGACACTTGTTTTGAATGCATTGATGATCAATCAAATGATTTTCGATTTTCAGTATATTGGCAAGTCGTTACTTTGTGATACAAATACACCCGACAGCAATCAGCGTAATTTCAAGCCATGGTTTGACAAGAAAGGTTTGAAAATAGTTCACTTAAATATACACTACTTGTATCCAAAATTAGATGAAGTCAAACTTATCATAAATCAACAAAATATTGACATTTTGTGTTTATGTGAAACTTTTTTGAACGATTCTTTCTCAAACAATGAGCTGAATATACATAATTTCAAATTATTCCGAAAAGATAGGCAGACGCATGGGGGAGGTCTGCTTATTTATGTCCGAGATAATTTGACTTGTGTGGAAAGATTAGATCTTCAAACTGCCGCTGTCGAATCCATATGGCTTGAAATTAAGCAGTCTAATTCCAAGTCATTTTTATTATCGCATGTGTACAGACCGCCTTCTTCAAAAAGACAATGGCTTATAGATTTTACTTGTATGATGGAAAACTCGCCATTAGATGAAAAAGAATGCATTGTTATTGGTGATGTTAACTTTGACTTGATAAAACTGGACGGTCCTTCCAAACCCTGGCTTGAAATGATGGAATCAGTAAATTTCAGTCAATTGGTGGAAAATCCAACAAGGGTCACGCCTAATTCAGCTACATTGATAGATCATGCATTTTCTAATACTCCATTAAATATATTAGATGTCTTAGTTCCTGTGTGTGCTGTAAGTGACCACTATCCAGTTTGTTTAATTCGTAAAATACTGCCAAATTATCTTAAAGGTCCTGTGCATAAAACTATCAATTACCGGTCAATGAAAAGATTCAATGAAGGTAATTTTCTATGTGAACTTTCCAACAAGCCGTGGTTTCTTATAGATAATAATGATAATCCAGATGATTCATTAGAGTTCTTTCTGGATATTTTTAAATCGACTTTAAATAAACACGCTCCACAAAGAACACGTCGCGTAAAAAGAAATCACCAACCAAACTGGATGAAGCCTGAAATTCTAGAAGCTATCAAAAAAAGAGACAATTACCATAAAAAACGTGACACTGTTAATTACAAACTTTGGAGACAAATCGTTAAAGATCTTATAGTTGATGCAAAGAAATGTTTTTACCACGAAACCATTAACTCTAACAAACGCAATCCCAAAAAACTATGGAATAGTCTTCGTGAGCTGTCTGGTTTTAATGAACAAATTCAAACTAACTACATTAATGATGATAATAAGGATCCAATTACTAACCCTAAGGAATCAGCGAATGTGTTCAATGAACATTTCTCATCAATATTTCGAACAGCTCAGAGTGATATACAGCATGGTGATTACTATAGAAATAGTACAATTACAAATATTACTACAACGCAACTTGAGGATACCCTTGCTTTTATCATTCCCGAAGTTAGTGTATCATTTGTTGAGACCCAGCTTAAGTCACTCGATACTGTTAAGTCCACAGGTTCCGATGGTCTTAGCGCAAGATTTCTTAAAATCTCTGCTTATATCATAGCTCCAGTCATTGCTAAGATCTTTAATCACAGCATCAAGACACATATTTTCCCCCAAGCATTAAAGACAGCCAAAGTTGTTCCCATTTACAAGAAGGGTTCTAGGAATGATAAGAGTAATTATAGGTCTATTTCCATTTTACCTATCATTTCATTGATTTTTGAACGTCATGTTAGCATTCATCTAAAGGAGTATTTTGAGACTAATAATCTATTTTATTCTCGACAGTCGGGCTTCAGAACGAATCATTCGTGCCAAACTGCTCTTGTCAAGTTATTAGAAGATTGGATTTCAGCAATTGATAATAATGAAATTGTAGGTACGGTATTTCTAGATCTTTCTAAAGCCTTTGATCTGGTTGATCACAGACTACTAATAAATAAGTTAAAACTATATAAACTTGATTATTCAGCACATTCTTGGTTTAGATCATATTTACATAACAGGTTTCAGCAAACACAAGTGTCTGGTGTATGTTCTGAGTCAACTCTGGTATTATCAGGGGTACCTCAAGGGTTTGTCTTAGGACCTTTGTTATTCTTAATTTTCATAAATGACATGCCCTTTACAATTAAACATTCTTTAACTGACATATTTGCAGATGACACGACAATTTCCGCCCATGGCGTATCACTTGACCAAGTCTTAGATTCTCTAACTAATGATTTATCAAATGTTAGAATGTGGTGTTGTCAAAATAGCATGACTATCAATGTAGAAAAGACTAAAGCAATGTACATTACATCCAAGCCAAAGTCATATGGTATTCGATTACTTGAACCTACATTGAAATTTGATCATGATTTTATCACATGTAGCACAGAAGAAAAATTGTTGGGGGTTACAATTGATAGCACTCTAACTTGGGAAAGACATATTGACATTACCTTAAAGAAATGTAATTCTTTATTATTTTTGTTATCGCGCATAAAGACATTTCTCACTATCCCTATACGAAAATTATTTTTTAATGCTTACATCCTTCCCCATCTTGACTACTGTTGTATTATATGGGGTAATTGTAATGTTTCTCTAGAAGATAGACTTATTCGATTTCAGAAAAGAGCTGCAAGAATAATTCTTGACAAGGATTACAATAGTCCTTCTAATGTTTTATTTAACGAACTCAACTGGATAACCTTTCCTGAGAGGGTTAATTTCAAAAGGCGGTTTTATTATACAAAATTTTTAGCGGTCAGTCTCCCGATTATCTAAACGATTTGTTTAAGTTTACCTCAGATGTCCATAATCGAACTCTGCGATCTTCATCTCAGTTTCAGCTTTATTCTCCAAGGCCTAATACTGAGATCTTTAGAAAATCATTCGTCTATTCTGGTACACTTATTTGGAACAGTCTACCAATTACTATCAGAAATGCCATTTCTGTTAATCAGTTCAAACTATTTTATTTACAGTGGATCCGACGGAGAAATTGACCAATTAGTCCATAATTATACATTTTGACAACATATATCCTTTATCTGTACATACCGTAATTCTCAATACTGGTATACAATGTAAATAGTTTTTATTGTAGCAGTTTGTTGTAGCAGAATTGTTCTAATGCTGTATAATTATGCTGATTTCATTTTTCATTATTGAAACTGTTTAATAGCGTAATTACTGCACTGGACACATTGTTTAATATTATGTTCCGTGATTGTTATCTTTGCTCATAAATGTATGAAATGTACCGATTAAGAGGGCATCGAGGTAGATTAGCCATTTGGCTAACCGAGCTACCCTTATTAATCAAGGTATTTTTATTCATTCATTTACTCATTTAGATTAATTGGTTACTCTGCAAGCCTTTTATTCATTCATTCAATTCGTCAAAAACCTTCTGCATACAGTTTCGATCCAGATGAGACGTTGAATAACTGAACGTCTCATCAGGTTCAATTAGTTTACTCTCTTAACTGCATTTTTTTTTTGAAGCAGAGGACAATTTAGTTGAACTAATAATGAGCTAAAATATTTTCTTGTATTTATAATAATGACAGCGTGGGTAAATGACGTCACAAATATGTGATTTTGATAGCGCGTGCATTCATGCACCTGAATCGGGGTCAGATGTCATTTATGCAATTCATTTATTGTGTGCAACACTTTATATATTATAGCTTTATATTATTAACAATTTGGATGATAGTGGCAAATCAAATTTATGATAACAGATTGGATCCAGATTAGACGCCAAGTTACTCGGAGTTTTAGCAGGATCCAACTGCGTGTCCTTAAACAATAAATCTACATATTGAAGCAGACAACAATTATTAATTATCCAGACGCAAAAATAGGGGGGCCTACTGAATTTCTGAACATTGCTTTCGAGTGCATATAGATCTGTGTTTTACTGTTTTGTATATTGTATGAAATGCTTTTGTTCTAGGGCCTCAATGTAGGTTAGTCATTATGACTAATTGAGCTACCCTCGTTAAACAAAGTATTTAATTCATTCATTTCATTCGCTTAGTTTTATTGTTACTCATTTTTTTTTTTATAGTTTGCTCTTGAATGATTTATCGTTTGTATGCTAGACATTATTTGTCTCCATTAATACAGAAAATCAGAGTGAATCAACCAGCTTTAATCTGGATGAGACGCTAATTGCTCTGGTGCTTCATCTTAAAAGCAACTGTTTGTACGGTATATCCGCTAAATAACACCTAGCGTTTTAAATAGCCTTTCAATTCGATTCCATGCATATGTACAATAGCTGGTGAATATACGTTACCACACCGCGTCTGATCGTGGTTGGACCCAATGTCATTGCGATATCGGGCCAACTTTGCGCTGACGTCTTGTGGGATCTGGGTAAAACCTTGAAATATTATAGACCCTATGCTAACCATTAAGTAAAACTTTAATTCTACCAGTAACCATATGTATCTTTAAAGATGTATGTAGCTTTTACTAGATTGTTTTTAATGTGCTTGTATATATGTTACTGTTGAGGGCCTCATGGAAGATTGATTTTATCAAATGAGTTCTCTCGTTAAATAAAGTCTTTATTATTATTATTATTATAAATAGAGCATTTGCTCCTAAAGGAGCAAATGCTCTCTTTATCACAATGGTTTCACAGAGTGACTTCTACAGAGTCATCAAAAGTCGTCAATATGAGGGAATGTGTTAATACAGAGTGAAAGTCATGCAGAACGCCTTTCACCCTGAATTATGCAGCCACTTGCCTAACAGTATCTAAAGTCTTCCGGTTTATTCCAGTTTAGAGGGAGTTTACGGTATTCGGACGACAGGTGTGATTAGTGTCGATCAGTATTCTTCGATATGGCCGATTGTCTTGGTCTACAGTGTTTGCTAAGCCCGAATGTACCATGCATAGCGACGAAGGGCAATCATTTACTTCATTGGGTGTTACATTGTAAGAAATAATGACATCGTGAATATTAATTAACACATTACACCCTAGTGACGCATTTTTGCGCCTCTATAATATTCACATTTTGAAACCATTGTGATAAATAGAGCATTTGCTCCATAGGAGCAAATGCTCTATTTTTCACAATGGTTTCAAGACTACACAATTCTAAAACTCTCCTTTTCTATAGTTAATGCTCCTTTTTCGTAGATTTATTCAAGAGGTTTGGTCTAAAAATAGCCTATAGGAGAGAATGAGTTAACTGACTTTTGATGATGGATTTTTTTACCATGGTAGAAACAGTCAAATCAGATCTATTTTTGTTTCTTTAGGAAACAGAGTAGACCCTGATCAGGAGCCGTCTGAGCTGGATCTGTTCTGTTTGAAAAAGCGTGAAAAAGGCGTCCCTATAACAAATAAAGGATTAAACATGTAGATAATGTTTTATACAATCGGGGCCAGACATAATCAATTTCACTTGTCTCATAGTAAGAGCTTTTGCAATACATGCAGATAATGCGATAAACTTACTTTAGTTGGGAGACTGCATAACATTAAGAATTTATATAGAGACCGGAGGCTTAGAGTAATTATTACAATCTATAGGGCAAAACAGTAAGGATCATTACGAGCAGTTTGGATCCTGATGAGACACGGGCCAAATAATTCGGCGTCTTACCCCCAGGATCCAAATTTCTTGACACTCATTTATAAAGCAATAATTTTATATGAAAACATTGTTTTCAGATTTAAAGATGGCGACACATTTGCAGCTATAAAGGATATTCACGTAGTTACAATGTTTTTGCGTCATTTCATTGATATTGTTATTTGCAGTACTTGCTCTAAATATGCCCTTTGCTATTTTTATCATATTTAGGACATATACATATTAACCTTTTACCTTATATTCTAGTAAGAAATATTGACATCATGAATATTAATTAGCTAAGTTTTTTACAATGATACATAAAAACAGGATTTGCTTGATCAAGTCAGAAACTGTAGAATCAGTAAGCAAACTGGGCAGATCCTGATCCTATAGGAGTCACCTGGTCTAGGTTTACTCTATTTGCAAAGGTGTCTATATCAGGTCATGGACTAACCCTTTCCCTCATATAAACGTGTTTTCACGCATTTGCGCACATAGTAGACCCAGATCAGACGGCTCGTATAGGAATCGTCTACTCAGGGTCTGCTCTGTCTGCTAATGGAATCTGTTTTAGTTTCTAAAATGGCTACAATGTTCCACCTTCCATATTTCATTATACTTATTATGTCCATGAATATTCAGTAGATATTGAAATTTGGAATAACCACAGAACAGGGAAAGGGTTAAATGAGATTCGTCATATTGTCAATTCCAGGATGAGAGTAGCATCGCGAACATATTTCCTCTATTAGACTTGATTACTAGGTCTTTGCATGTTAAGTCAACAAATGTCGCCTGTTGCAATTCTGAAAATATTTTTTTCTCTTATTTCTGTGCAAAAATATGGCCATGGTGTCAAAGAGTTTGGATCCTAATGAGACGCCGCTTGATGTGGCGTCTCATATGGATCCAAACTGTTTGCATAGGTATAATCACTGTTTCGCCGCTAGCGTACAAAGAGTATATAGCTCTAATCTGTTTTGATAGTACAATATAGAACCTGTCTTAACCCTTCGCTTGCTGAATTTTAAAATACATTTCTCCTTCTTTACCCATGCCCTGTTGTATAATTACATATATCTTCACTGTGTACAAGTATTTCGCTGTGCAATCACTGCTGTGGAGTGCACTGGTTGCACAATCAACTTGTAAATAGTGCAGACCCTCGGGTGGTATACAATATCATTCATGGATTTAACCCTTTCCTTCGTGAATATTCATGTAAGAAATAATAATAGTATGAATATTAAGTAGATTAACCATGGAAATGTTGGCCATTGCAGAACCTGTAGAAGTAAATGTACATGTATATAATTTCATAAGCAAACAGAACATACCCTGATCGTACGGCATCTTAAGGAATCGTCTGAGCTGGATCTAATCTGTTAGCAAACGCTTTAACCATTACCTCATAGGCTATTTTAGACTCAACCTCTTTGAATAAATCTACCGAAAAGGAGCATTAACTGGAGGAAAGGAAAAGTTCAGAATTTTGTAGTTTGAAACCATTGTGATAAATAGAGCATTTGCTCCTATAGGAGCAAATGCTCTATTTATCACAATGGTTTCAAGAATTTACTATTACAGAGGCGTAGAAAGGCGTATTTATGGAGGAAAGGGTTAACAAGCGTATCTGTGGTTGAATGGATCAAGTCCTAACCATGTCAAGTTCGGAGCGGTAGAAAAATAAGTTGTCAGCGGACTAAATACTAACCCTTACAATACTTGGTTTTCAAATGAACTATTTCAAAATTCAAACAGGTCAAATTCATGGTGAATATTTGGGGATTTTAAAGAAAAGTGTAGCATGACAAACAGTGCAAAACCCTGATGATGAAAGGGCCTATAGGAGCCCTCTCATCTGGGTCTACACAGTTTGCAAAGGACATTCGCGACTCGTGTCCCGCACAGTAATGATTAAAGCGGAAATAAAAGAGTCCAGTCTTAAGATCTTCATTAAGATCTGTCGGGACAATACAAGAGCAGACTGACAGATAGCGGCTTCACGAAAACAGAGTTTCTTATTGTTTCACTTCTTCGAAACGATTCTTCTCTATCCAAAGCATATATATTTCCCTCCCCCACAACATTGGTTCCAGCATTACTGGGGCAATTCTTTGTCCTTAGATACGATAAAAATATATTTAAAGCATTTGTGCTACAGTGGATTTGCCATATACAGCCTTGCTATAAAATGAATATTCAATATATACAGCTTGTACCTTACAAATGATTTGCATATATAAAGCATTTGTACGACACCTGATTTGCAATATATAAAGCATTTGCTCTACAACTGATGTGCGATACACATGTTGTATACACCATTTGCACTACAACGGGGTTTCAATACGACAACTGCTTTGCCACTGATTCTGAATATATGTAGCATTTGCACTTCAAAGATGAAAACCTTTTCACCCCAAACATTCTGTAAGCAAGGGCGTAACTGAATCCAGATGT
The DNA here is from genome assembly GCA_963576725.1 of Azorinus chamasolen. NCBI lineage: Eukaryota > Metazoa > Mollusca > Bivalvia > Cardiida > Solecurtidae > Azorinus > Azorinus chamasolen. The sequence goes on from OY755248.1 coordinate 50,311,964, forward strand.
ATGGTACGTACCGTGGCCAAATTTTGTTCAGCTATATAGCAGTACATAGAGTTTGCTTATTATATTTCAACATCACCAAATGCACGAAGAATAAAGAAGTATAAAGTTTACATAACTAGACAGAGCGTCTGTCAAAGTCTATCCCCATCTCACTTAGCCTTCCATTTGTATCACATTTGTGGCCATAATAATGTTTCACCTTTCAGAGCGAGCACATGCGTATAAATCAGTATCGCTAACTTCGCCCCTGGTAAGAATATTGCTTTCAATAAATATAATTATACAACATAACAATACTTCATAGAGTTGGGAATATACAGGATTGACAATATACTAAGTAAAGTAAAGGCGAAAACAAAAAAGGGAAGTGTTATTATGGGTCTTAGCGACGGTTGATAGCTTTATGCAGGTATAAGTAATGCAGAAAGCCACTTATTACTATATAGCTTTTGTACTCCAAAGACTTTGAAATGGATAACGTTTGCATCCTTCGGTGACTGTATTTATGGGTATTGTATGTCATTGACACGTTTTGCACTCAAAAGAAATATGGACGGTGAAGACATTGCTCTTACCAAACTTCAAACCTTTAGATAACTGACTCATTCCTCCTAGACTATTTTAGACCCAACGTCTTTGAATTAATTTACCGAAAATGAGCATTAACTATAGAAAATGAGAATTTCAGATTTGTGTAGATTTTAAACCATTGTGATAAAAAGAGCATTTGCTCCTATGGAGCAAATGCTCTATTTATCACAATGGTTTCAAAACATGAGTTTTATAGAGGCGCAAAAAGGCGTCAGTAGGACTTTTTATTGTATAAATATTAATTTATTTCTTATGATAGCCTATGCCCATTTGAAATTTTGACCATGAAAAAACAGTAGAATAATATCTATGTTATTCCATGCACGAACAGAACAGGCCTTGGTCCGACGGCTTCTGCAGGATCCGTCTGATCTTGGTCTACTCTGTTTTCAATGGGGTCAGACTTAAAAGGCGTATATTTAACGTAAAGTATTTATTCAAAATATATTTTACAAATGTAGACGACCATTTTGAAAGGCAATGAACGAGTACAGTTGTGCATTTTAACCTTTAACCTCCTGAATAAAGGCTCGTCAATAAATGTAGTTTCCATCAGTTTTTAAACAATTTATTTTGCATTTTTTGTATAACACAATCAGTACGTCATACTTTGTGGATCCAGATGAGACTCCAAGTTACTCCTTGTCTCATCTGGATATAAACTGTTTGCATAGGTAATCACTCCTCCGTAGACTTCGGGCTAAATTTTCACGCGTTTGCAAACAGAGTATACCCAGATCAGACGGCTCCTATATGAGCCGTCTGATCAGGGTCTGCTCTGTTTGCTATTGGAATTTGAAAGTTCTGTTTCTTTACTTACTAAAATGGTTACAATGCTCCACATTCCACATTTCATTATAACTATTTTGTCCATGAATATTCAGTAGGTATCGAAATTTGGAATAAACATAGGACAGGGAAAGGGTTAATGAATAGTATGTACCATGAATAACGCGGAAGAGATTAATAATAAAACGCTCCAGAATGTTTCAGACAATTTGCTGAAACATAGATATAGAATATAATTACACATATATTAATTTTCATTCGATATAATAATCTTGTCGATATCAGTGATATCAGTGACATGTGATATCATTTTTCTCTTTTATCAAAATGATCGTTAATGTCAAGGATCAATGGTAAAGCCAGTGCTGTGCACTGGGCACCCAAATAGGGATCTTCTTCATCGGAAACAACCCCACCCCACCCCACCCCACCCCTCACAGGCCTTCATCAGCCCATACACTAAACAAACAATAATTAACAGATAGAACTTAAAATCCCGTCTAAAGCAACAATTAAACATGAAGTTTATTTTTGGAGTCTTAACCCTTCTCTTGCTGAATTTTAAAACACATTTCTCCTTCTTTACCCATGCCCTGTTGTATAATTACATATATCTTCACTGTGTACAAGTATATCGCTGTGCAATCACTGCTGTTGAGTGCACTGGTTGCACACTCAACTTGTAAATAGTGCAGACCCTGATGAGACAGCTCCTGCAGGAGCTGTCTCATCTGGGTCTTCACTATTTACAGGCAGGTATATTGACGTGAATAGCAAGCGAAGGGTTAAGACATGCATTAGTTTAATTCAGACATGTAGTAGATTTCGGCATAACTTTTGCCCTGCATTAAGCAACTACACTGTATCTACTTTTTAGTATTCTACATCCAAATTTTAATTGGGCAGGTTCTACTTTCAGAAGGGTCATTGGCATCATTATCCCATAATAATGTCGACATTTGGGTGATTACCCATGCAAACAGTTTGGATACAGATGAGACGCCGAGTGACTCGGCGTCTCATCAGGATCCAAACTGTTAGATATTCTGACCGTGTTGTTCGAAAGAAAAGCAAGAAAAATTATGACAACTAAAGTCGATGACATGACATTTTCTGACCGACAAAAGGTTTGCTCAGCAAGCAGACTAAAGATAAAAGGATGCAGGGAAATTAATTATTAAATGATTCAAATTCCAAACGCATCTGTAAATTGAGCGATTTGATGTAGGTATGCTACATATACAGTATTTACATCACCTTTCACCCTTATCCCGCTAAGCACGACCTGGTTGGCATTTGCAAACAGCTTGGATCCAGATGAGACGCCGAGTAACTCGGCGTCTCATCAGGATCCAAACTGTTTAGCACTAGATCAATGTTTTCTGAAAAGCCTGAACGACTTAAATTGAAGTAAAAAGTGCAACAGGTCGGTGTTTTAGCAGACACTATTTTTTAACAGCAGAATAAGGGTTAATTGTGATTCATCACCTGGAAACTGATGTTTCATTTGAAGTGCTGGTTGTGGTGGTCTCCTTTGTCACACATGAATCTGGCCAGGGGAAATGTAAAATCCCTAGAACTAATATTTAACCCTTACAACCTTGAGTTTTCCAATGGATTAGCCTGAATCTCGAACAGGTCAAGCTTGTGGGGAATATTTAGGGGCTTTTCTAAAGAAACGTGTACTATGACAAACAGTGCATACCCTGATAAGAGGGCTCCTCTAGGAGCCCTCTCATCTGGGTCTACACTTGTTGTAAAGGACATTAGTGAATCGTGTCCCGTATTGTAAGTGTTAAACCTTTACCCCGTTGTAAAACTCATTTTTAGGTCTGGTGTATGTTTAAATACTTCCGATTCGATTAAGCTTTTGATAAACTATTGAGCAAGTGTCATAGCACAATTTTGACCAAGTTTCGGAGAGATTTGATACTGTTATTTTATTCGACGTATCACCTGGATCCAAGTTGTAAGCAAATGCGACTCATGTCGTAGTATGCGGCATAATACTTAACCCTTTCTTTCATATAAACGTGTTTCACGCATTTGCAAACAGAGTAGACCCAGATCAGACGGCTCCTATAGGAACCGTCTGATCAGAGTCTGCTCTGTTTACTTATGGATTTTGGAAGATCTGTGTATTTACTTCTTAAAATGGCTGCAATTTTCCATTTTCCCTATTCCATTATAACTATTTTGTCCATGGTATTGAAATTTGGACAAAACATAGGATAGGGAAAATGTTCATAGAGACGCATTTGCATACGATCCTACAGCTCCTGTAGGAACCGCCCGGACAGGAACTGCTAGCTTATGGAATACAGTAATACCTCTCTATAACGGCCACTAAATTGTGTTAATTAGTTGGTATTTAGGACAGATGGTTGCTTAAAGCAAGGTGAAAGTGAAACAGAACGCTCCTATAGGAGGTTTTACTGTATCCTATAACTATAACTGATATTCCTCATGTCATTATTTCTTACATGAACATACATGAAGTAAATTGTTTAAAGACCACTGAATTTGTTTCTAGTGTGGATTTTCTTCAACATGTTAATAAATGGTGTTTTATCGATTAGCCCCTCTCCGCTTCGAATCCCGGTCTAGGCATTTGGATTTTTCATGTGAGTAAGCCTTCCAGCTGGCTTACGGAAGGTCGGTGGTTCTACCCGGATGTTATTACGTGCACGGGATAATGCAGTCTGTTTCGTGCAAAGAAGAACTGGGGTCTTCCTCCGCCTGTATTTAGCTGGACGTCGTGATATGACTGAAATACTGTTAAAGCGACTTAAACCCTCATACAAACAAACCGAACGTTTTTATCAAGAATCAAACCGTTTGACACTTTGAATGTGTTCTAGAAAAGAAATGCAAAATAAATAAATATTAACCATAATCCCGCTGCCCGCTGCCCGCTGACTCGCATTTGCAAACAACTTGGCTCCAGATGAGACGTCGAGTAACTCGGTCTCTCATCAGGATCTAAGCTGTGTTATATTTGGTTAAAAGTTTCCTAACAGCTTGTGCCATAGCCCTTCATCAATAATTTCTCAAAAGCTTGATCGAATCGGAAGTAGTCAAGCTTGAACATATCTAGATATGAACAGACAGTATTTTTTCACAGCCGAGTAGGCCTAAGTGTTAAAACCTGAAGAAGGTTATAACTTCTTCTGTTAACTGCGACATAGTTATTTCCTGCAGTAAAACTACGGCCACTCAAAAGAAGTATAATGACAGGTGGCAGCTTAATGCAATGCAAGCGTTATGCAGAAAGCTCAAAAGGAGCTTTCTGCATTACTTTTCCCTGAATTGAGCAAACCACCTGCTTTTACAGACTCATATGTAAATACAATATGTAGTCGAATAATCTGTGATAGATTTGAGATATAGGCACGCGGCAAAGAATAACCTGTGATAGATTTGAGATATAGGCACGCGGCAAATCGGGGTCCGACCAGAACCCAGGCTACGATATAACCTCTCTTCATTGACCACTCAAGTGAAGTACAGTTCAGGCCTCGCTTTCACAATCGATCTCATTTTGAGAAAATCTCAAACTCAAGAAAATGCTCAAACTCTTGCTCACTTGAGATTTCTCAAAAATCGGCTTTCACTAAGCTTCTCATCTCACTTTGAGATCGGTCTCATTCGATTCGAAACTTGAGCAAAGGTTTTAACGTTGTAAGCGGCCTCAAAATAGAAGTTTTCAACATCGGAGGTAAGAATCTAACGTCTCGCGCTCGTTCCCGCAATCTGTCAATCGTCTGCGTACACAAAATAATGGAAGCTGTCAAAAGTGAAAATCGTTTTAACGAGAAAGAGACCTGGTCCTTGTCCAGAATGTGGTAGAACATGACCACATTCTGAATGGAAAATTCAAAGGACCAGAGTTTGGCGGCATTACGGCCGCTAGCAAGGAGACTACGTAGAAAGAAATACTCGAGAAAGTGAATGCGTGCGTTTTTCCTCAATGTTTTATTTAACGTATCATCATTGCATAATGAATTTCCACATTTTTCCTATTCCTTGGTTTATTATTCACCTCTATTTAATTTACTACACGAAGATTCATTAAAAAAACATTGAATTTGTCTTTGAACTAGGCTAGATCTATATATTTATTAAGCGTTCTAAATGGAATTGCTGTTATTTTAAGTTTCACGGCCTGTGTATGTTTTATGGAGATGACATATAAATCTAAATGAAATTGCTATATATATAGATATATTTAATTTTAAAAATCATTTAATTGTAGAGTTGCCATGGTTCCAAAGACAGTCCAGCAGCTGAAGAAAAAGATTGCCAACATAAAACAGAGAGGTAAGGGAAACATGTAGATCTAGTGTCATAAAATAAAATATTTTACAGAAAATATAATCATTTCACATGAAAAGTCTGTGATCGTTTCCGTCAAGGTTTCTACCTACTGAATATTCAGACAAAATATTAATTAATGAAATATGGGAGGTGGGACATGGTATAGCCTTTTAAGAAAGTAAAGATCCTTAGGGCAGATGGTAGTTTAATGATTGACGAAAATGATTCGTCAAGCTCCATTAGGTACTGACTGCGTCAAGTTACGTTGCTACACTAAGCAGACATCTGCTTTTAACCTTTTATTCCATGAATATTCTTGTAAGAAATAATGACGTCATTATTTTTAATTAGTTTAAAATGACACATAGTCACAGAATTTTTTGGTTATGGCAAAAACTGCAAAATCATATCTATGATATTTTATATCAGAAGCAAACAGAGCAGACCCAGATTCAGACGGCTCCTATAGGAGTCGTCTGATCTGGGTCTACTCTGTTTGCAAAGGCGTAGAAAGGCGTGTTTATTGAGGAAAGGGTTAAACGCATGTATGTTCCTTCATTAAGTCGCTTGAAAGAGGTATTTCTGCATTTGCCACTTAATTACTACTTTTAAAAGAAAGTACAAAGTAAAAAATACAAAGTTGTCCCTTTCCCTGATTAATATTCTTGCAAGAAAGAATGGCATCATGAATATTCGTTAGATGATTATTTTTATAATGACCTATGTACACGAGTGTTTGGTATTTGAAGAAAAACTGTTGAGTCATGTCTATTATGATTTCATAAGCAAACAAGAGCAGATCCTGATTAGATGGGTCCTACAGGAGCCGTCTGACCTGGGTCTACTCTGTTTGCAGGTATGTGAAAAGGCATTTGTATGAAGGTAATGTTTTAATACACATTTTAAATAAGTGTTCGCTTGAAAGAGGTACCACTGTTTTTGCCACTTGATCAATACTTTAAAAACACAAAAAACAGAACCTGCCTTAAGTAGCCATAAAAATGGTCTAATTATAGGTTTGTAAGACAGGTGGTAGCTTAATGCAGGCCAAAACTAATGCAGAAATGTCCTATAGGAGCTTTCTGCATTACCTTTTTCCCTGCATTAAGCAACGGTCTGCTTTTCAAGGCTCACATGTTCAATAAATAAATGGTCGCTTAGGACAGATTTTATTAAAATGTTAACAATGAAGCTGATAAGAGTTTTTTTCGCAATTTTCCCGGCAGCATAAAGGTTAACAACAGGAGTGGGTATTACTGGCGACTAAATGAGATATAGATTCGGAAATAGCGTTGCCATCAAAACTACTTTATTATCCTGTCAAATTGGACATGGGATGAAACCTTATTAATTCTCGTGTTTATTACGGACATTAATCGCCTATACAAACTCATCAATTACCAGATTTAATTACAATATTCTATGGGTTCGCATTAACATTTTTAGAGTCACAGTCACATTAGTGAGGAGATTTTGTTTTGTTTAATGAACTTTCTACCTCACTATATTTTCATTTTCTCTCTTTTTTTCTTTTTTCCTGACTCTGTCTGACTTTCTGTCTCTCTTTATGTGTTCAGCTTTTATATGTTTGTTTCTCTGTCTGTATGTCCAAATGTCCGTCCGGACACCCGTCCGTCCGTCCGTCTGCTCTCTCTCTTTCATGAAAATAATGTTATTCGATGCAATCGATGGTAAAAACAGTAGAACCAGTCTTAAGCGACCTTATTGTGATAGGACACAGGAATCTTGAAAATCAGGTGGTTGCTAAATGCAGGGCAAAATTAATGCAGAGAACTCCCATAGGAGCTTTCTGCATTACATTTGACCTGCATTAGGCTACCACCTGGCTTACAGACCTTATTTAGACCTCTTTAATTGATATTCAGAAAGTGAGGAAGCAGTTTTAATTATTCAGCAGGTTGTGGGCTAAATACCCTTTGCCTGATATAACAGAGTAAACACGTCCATATGAGCCGTCTGACCAGAATCTGCACTGTATGCTAGTGGAGTAATATATATATAGTTCAATAGTTTGTCTACAGATATTTTCGTATCCATTTGCCATTATAAACATTCAGCTAATGAATGTTCAGGATAACATTTTTGTTTTAAATATTTATTAGTTAAAATTAGGTAGTTTAGAAAGAGTTATTTAAGAGGGATGGATCTTGTGCTAATAAAGCTGCCACTGTATGCCAACGAACTACAGAAAACTCTCGCTAATCAATACGACTACTCAAAAGAAAGTCTTAGTTTTAAAACAGGTGGTTTCTTAATGCAGGACAGCAGTGTTACAAAAAGCTCCTTCATGAGATTTCTGTATGACTCTTGTCCTGCATTAAGCAACCACCTGCTTTTTATAGTCTCCTCTTTTAACCCATTACCTCATAGGCTATTTTTAGACCCAACATTTTTAATAAATCTACCAAAAAGGAACATTAACTAGAGAAAAGAAAAAGTTTAGAATTGTGTAGTTTTGAAACCATTGTGATAAATAGAGCATTTGCTCCATAGGAGCAAATGCTCTATTTATGACAATGGTTTCAAAAAGTGACTTTTGCAGAGGCGTAGAAAGGCGTAAAAATTTATGGAGGAATGGGTTTATAATACATGTCGCTTTAACGAGTCTCTACTGTATCTCCATTAGCTATCTCTTGAAATGAAACAGCTCTCTGTTTAATATCTTCCCTCCTAAATATTTATGTAAATATGTACCTCTTCCATAAATATTCATTAACTGGTTTTTTTTGTAATATCACGTTAATAAGAGATATTTCAGCCTTGAAAACAAACGCCTGCAGAATGAGTTCTGTAAAATTCCATAAATAAACAGAACCTACGCTGGTTTGACGGTATCTACAGGAACCGTTTGATCTGGATCTACTCTGAACAGATATGGGAATGGGCTTCTGTGTGGAGATCTTATGGGACTGTCTGCATAATTTCCATCCTGCATTAAGCTACCACATTCCTTTAAGAATCAGCATTTATAGGCAGGTGGCTGCTCAATGCGGGGAGAAAGTCATGCAGAAAGTCGTGATTTTCACCCTGCATTAAGCTGCCATCTGTCTTACATATAAGTATTGGTACGTATTTCAGCATTCGAATAATCGTGTTTTACTGTATCGCACCCCAGAGACCTTCCTACATTGCCGTGGTTCTGGGGCTTAATTGTCACAGGGGATGTTTTGGTTTATTTGACGGAGATTATCCCCTCTGCCAAGAACTAAAAGGAAGGCAGGTCGGTAGTTTTGATCCCATGCACTGCTTTGCAGCGAATGAGATTAGCCGAAATCATCTTCCTGACATCATCCTTCATCATGTCATCTCATCAATCATAGGCGCTATATGACCTATTCAGTGTCACAGTGCCGTAAAACTCAACCCATTCACTCAATGTATTGCAAACTATCTATAAAAAGTATGTTTATGAAGCATCTAAGCATGCTAAACCATTACTATACTATAATCATTTTGACTTTAACATGAACGACCTTATACTAATCGTACATATCAATATATTACTATTAAAGTTTGCCTCGACCACAGCATGGGGATTATCAATATGAATGTCACGCACACTGGCATGTAACATCTACATGTATTGTATTATACTGAACCGATATTTCCGGGAATTTGTAGAACTTCCAGGGCTATAATCATGTGTTTTGATGTCATGCAAGACGTTACGTAATATCATCCTTCGTTAAAGCGTCTACATGATCATTGATGTAGAACTAATGTAGTACTCAGGGAGCCAGTAGTGCCTACCGTGCACCCCCACCCCCACCCCGACTTTTTTTCATGGGTACCAAAATGTTCAGAAAAGTGTCCTGAATCAGAATCGCGAATGTACTCAAACTTAAATTCTTTTAGGCTATGTGTATTTTAACCGTTTCCATGGCAATCCCCCAGTTTTCGTAATGATGACCCATACCTACAAATTCGCCCATATCACAGCCAGTTTTTGTCCTAAAACTATAAAACTGGTACCAAATGGAAGATAAGACATTGTGCTTTTATTTCTAACTTGTTTTTTTTTAAATTACCTTATTTGAATACTCATGAATATTAATGAGAACATTAAAAATAGTAAAAAAAAGTATAGAAATAACGTAAACCTTTCATTTTTTTATCCTACAAATATCAGAAAATAACTTCAAATGCAGTTTAACATGATGTACATTTATCATTGCAAGGTATATATGGAGAATGGTGTAATGTTGTGCTCGGCATACTGCGAAACATGTTATTTTCAATATTGTTTCTCTTTGTTTTCTTATCACTAATTAAATATTCATGAGGATGCAAATAAGGTAATTTGCATAAAGTGAACCAAACATTAAGATTCATACATCAACTACCGGGTATATGTTTATATCATTTTTATCTTTGTATGTTGCAGGTATGTAAACACTCTGTAATATGAGCAATGAGGTTAGAACGGTTGCCTAGGAAACAGATATATCACCACAAGTGCTATATAATGTGTCCCAAATTTATTTATCTAATAATCTTGGTGATATTCAGTGGTCATAGTAAACTTTAGCTAACCATTTTCCATATTTGTTTGCTTTATAAGAGAAAGACTGGTATCTGTTTAAAATTTCAGCATCTATTACTGTTCTCATAAATATTCATACATATGCAAATTAGTTTATATCAGAAAAGTAATATTTACTATTAAAGCAATGCCTCATATCTATGTTTGTAACAAATGATTTCATGCTTCATCAAAAATAACCGAGATCTAGCGGAGTATTACAGTAGGATGTCAAATTTCCAAAATTTGTGAAAGGATCGGTTACCATGGAAACCGTTACAATCTTACTTACAGTTCATTGTTTGGGTATCAATTAAGATGATTAGCTTTCTGGTTATTTTGTCATCATTTCAAACTACATTTGAAGTTGTTTTCTGATATTGGTAGGATAAAAATTGAGAGGATTACGTTATTTCTGTATTTTTTTGCTATTTTTTAATTAATTCTCATTAATATTCATGTGTATGCAAATAAGGTAATTCCTAATTATAGCTTTTAAACCAAAGCACACTGTCTTAGCTTTAATTCGGTACCAGTTTTATACAGTTAGCACAAATACGTCCTGTGATATGGAAGATTTTTGCAAGTAGGTGTCGACTAACTAAACTTTGTGAACAGAGTGAAATGAATGGTTACTATGGAAACAGTTAAAAAGTTACTTAGAGTTAAATTTTTGGTCCTCAAATTTGATATTTTGTTTTCTGAGGATTTTTTCATTAGGTTAAACTGCATTTGAAATTGTTTTCTGATATGTGTAGGATAAAAAGTGAATAGTTCACATTATTTACGTTATATCTATATTGTTTTTACTATTTTTAATGTTCTCATTAATATTCATGAGTATGCAAATAAGGTAATTTAAAAAACAAACTGGAAATAAAAGCACAATGTCCTATCTCCAATTTGGTACCAGTTTTAAAGGGTTTGGACAAAAACTGGCTGTTATATGGACGATTTTGCAGGTACGGACCATCATTACGAAAACTAGGGTGTTGCCATGGAAACGGTGAAAATGGTGCTTAAAATTAATGCTATGGTCCTCAAATTGGATATTTTGTTTCCTGGGGGTTTTGTCATCATGTGAAACTGCATTTGAAGTTATTTTCTGATATTTGTAGGATAAAAAATGAAAGGTTTACGTTATTTCTATACTTTTTTTTACTATTTTTAATGTTCTCATTAATATTCATGAGTATGCAAATAAGGTAATTTAAAAAAACAAGTTAGAAATAAAAGCACAATGTCTTATCTTCCATTTGGTACCAGTTTTATAGTGTTAGGACAAAACTGGCTGTGATATGGGCGAATTTGTAGGTATGGGTCATCATTACGAAAACTGGGGGGTTGCCATGGAAACGGTTAAAATACACATAGCCTAAAAGAATTTAAGTTTGAGTACATTCGCGATTCTGATTCAGGATACTTTTCTGAACATTTTGGTACCCATGAAAAAAAGTCGGGGGGGTGCACGGTAGGCACTACTGGCTCCCTGAGTATAGTCTCGTGACCGACTAACCTGTCACTTAGTCACGTGCCAAAATCTGACCTCGTGATCAGCTGACATGTCAGTGTCACTTAGTCACGTGTCAAATGTCAAAATAGTATATATATCTATGGATACGCACCATTCTAGCATACCTGAATCCAAACTGTTTAATCATCACTTACGAATTCGAAGGAAACTGCAGTCTGAAACTTAAAACTGATGAAATTATTTGCAGACGGAAATTATTTGTTATTAGTGTTTTTATTTTCCTTTCAAAACTTCAGAGTGTCAGTCAGTGTCGATTCTGACAAAGACGCCGATCTAGTTGTCGTGTCATCTATACCGTAAAACCCCTCCAAACAGGAATTAACCCATACCCTCATAGGCTATTTTTAAATCCAACCTCTTGGAATAAATCTACCGTAAAGGAGCATTAACTATAGAGGAAAGGAAAGTTTTAGAATTTTGTAGTTTGAAACCATTGTGATAAATAGAGCATTTGCTACTATAAGAGCAAATGCTCTATTAATCACAATGATTTCAAGAAGTGACTGTTACAGAGGCGTAGAAAGGCGAATTTATGGAGGAAAATGTTAATATAGATTTTAAGACACATGGCTGCTTAACGC